>VWYP01019616.1:151427-295202 GCA_013400435.1 Pycnonotus jocosus
AAAAAATCAAACCAAAAAAAAAACCCCAAGAAACCACAAAACCCCAACAAGTAACAAAAAAGCACTCTCAAAACCCCTGATGTCCTTTCTGCTCTTTAGAACCAAAACTGTCCAAGTGGAAGGGTATATGAAGCAGTGAGATAGTTGGTGCTGAGAAAGAATTGCCATCACTTGCTACTTTCCTCCGTGCTGTCTGCTGGCACTATTGGGAGCAGCAGGACTCCCCAGCAATTTTAACACAGCCAGGTTCATCATTAAAGTGCATGCTATCTTGACCATCTTGCTGGTAAGCTTTTCACCAATTAAAACAAATGAGTCCAAGCTCTCAGTAGTTGATAAAAAAATATCATGTCAGTGGTGCTGCCAATTTTGGTTGGTGATGCCTTGAAGTTTCATCTGAGATCTGGGCATTGTGAAAGACCCTGAGTATACAACCTTAAAATTATGTAGCATTAGTGTGAACTTTTGCCTGTGTATGAAATATCGGAAAGTGAAGTGACACAGCTCAAGTCCTGGAGAGAGACTCTGGATAATGCAGAAAATGAAATGCAGGACTTTGCTGAAGGGTTTTCAGTGCCTATGCACCCATTTCATTCCTGCAATAAATCTGCATGGGGCATTTGGAAAGCAAAATTTTTCTTCACCCAGTGCTCCATTTAATATTCTCAGACTATTACACTTCTTTTTGCTCTCCCTCACCCCCACAGTAATTTTTAATATACACATATCAGAGTAGTACTAAACATTTGGCTGAATGCAACAGCTTTTATTGGAGCCCTTGTGGTATGTGGGAAATCACATGCTGGAGAGGTGCTTTCACAGACACAGCAAATTCAGGAGTAATGCTGTCAGAAAAGGGATGTCCTGCCACCGGCTTTTGTTCTCTGACACGGCTGCCAGTGAAGCAAGGGCGCTGGTCACTGCCTGCCCTGTCCCCTCTCGCCAGCTCAAGGCCATTTGTGAGGGACAAGCACCTCGGCTGCAGGGCACACAGAAACAGCACAGCCACCAGCTGCTCCCTGCTCTGACTGAGACCAGCATCAGCACTTTCAAGAATGAAAACCCTATTGACAAGTATTTTGTGGACTGTCTGTGGTTTAGACAAAATCTGCATGACTTTAGTTTCTAGTTCCAGGTTTGTAGGTGCTTGGGATCTCCTGCTCATCTCTCTCTTGGTAGCTTTGTAACTGTGTGCTGGGATGCTCACCCACTGCTTGTGGCAGGGCTGCCCCACTGGCCATGGGAGTGTGGTCACTGCTCCTTTGGTGTGCTGATGACCATGTTCAGGACCTGGCCTAAAGTGAATAGGTCTGCTCAGGGAAACATAACTTTGCACAGGAGGGGATGGAAAGGCTGCACCCATCCTTTTCCTGCAAAGCCATCTCCACATATGAGTGACTGGAAGTTGTACTACCTTACACTAGGTGTTTACAGTACTGGTCCAGATGGAGTTCATTGGTTTTGGTCTGATCTACAGGTAGCATAAGCTTGTGAAACTGGCTTGAATTGGGCTGATATCAAAACCAATTTTTGAGAGATGAAGCAGAGTGATGGTAGTTTGTATAAATGTCTACTGCCACTGCAGGCATTGGTGCCAAGGAATGACAGATGGAGAGTGGGAAATGTCACAGAGGAGGAGGATGGGACCTGTGAAGTACCTATAAACTTAAGATTTTTACCTGTAAATACGCCTTCAGTGGCAGCTAATAAACAGAAATATGATTAGAAGGAAAAGTGGCAATAGAGATATTAATCATGTTTAACAAAGTATTTCCAAGAAACAAAATTGAATCCAGAAAGAAAGCCAAAAGAATGCCAAAGCTCATAATCTGAAGGTGAAATGGAAACTAAAAGCAGTGCCAAGGTTAAGGGTTATTTTTGTCTCCTGCCCATGCATTATCATGGAGGAAAAAGCAGGGACTTATTTTTTGCCTGCCCCAGAACCAAGCTGGACAAGTTGATTAAGGGATACTTTAGGATTGGATCTGGGTGTGGGGAAGAAAATAGACAGTGAAACATGTGGAAAACATCTGGTCCAAGGAGGCATTTTAGAGTTAGCTTAGGCAGGAGGGAAGGAGGAGCAGCTGTGCAGCGTGCAGGGACCACCAGGGCCGCAGTAATAAACAGGAGAGCAAAGGAGGCAGAGCTGGGATAAGGCTTCAGCCACATCAGAGAAATAGGCATAGAGGAGGACCCAGACTGCAACTTTGTGACCAAGAGACCTCTCTGGCCTAGAATGAAAGTGTCAATTTGGAGTATCTCTGGGTAGTGAACTGCTCTTGAGTTAGACTCAGCCCTGGGAAAGAAACAGGATGCTTTGGATTTGTGCTGAAAGCAGGTAGGTGGTAAACATACAGAACCTTTTATCAGAAATGGTGTGTCCTTCATGGAGGGGGAGATATCACCTTGTAATGGGGAGGAAAATGATCTGCCTGGAGAACATTAAGCCAGCCAAAGAGAATGGTGCTAGGTTATGGCTTCCAGACCTTCCTCTCTTCCCTCAGATCTTTGTTTCTTGCTCCTTAGAAGGGCCAAGTGCAATGCTCTGGAAGTACAAGCTTACTTATTCCCAAATACCTGGTTTCTTGAACCTGTGTTGTTCTCTTGGCTTTTACTTTGTTGCACTGAACTATAAAAGATCTTTTAAGTTTTTCTGTGGATCTGTGTTTTCAGGATTGGTGTAAACTGATCCAAGTCCTGGCTGCTGCTGAAAGAATATGGCCCTTTCCCAACTTCACCCTAACTTTGTGTTAGCTCTAGTGCTGGTGTGACATGATCAGGTGAACTGAGAACAAATCCAGCTGAAAACCTACCCAGCAAAGAAAAAGTGCCTCACAGACATGGGGAAGCTACTATGTGCCTTTTTCAAACAGGAGGAATACTCAGCTGCAGCTTTCCCAGAATTGCAGATTGTTTTTTAGTATGTGACCCTGAGGCTTCTGGTGCTGATAAAAGCTTTTGCATTATGTAAATCAGTGATCTGATAATATGTTGCATCTCCCAGGTCCTATTTTTCTGGAAAGTAAAATTTCCCCCCAGATACATTGCTGCAATTACACTGTCCTTGTTCCTCTCATTGTCTGACTTCATATCCTTTACATGGTGCTCATGGGAGACTGGTCCAAAGCTCATTGAAAGGCAGTAACATGATCCATGTTACTGATAGCAGACTTTGGATCAGAAATAAATTCATTCATTATGCCTCATGTCTGTACTGTTTATACTCCACAGGTCAGTTACTATATCCCATGGTATATCACTAAAGACAAGTTAAAATAAATTTCATCCTATCCTGCCCATTGCCTTTATTACCCTTGAATTTTTTGATAGTTCTTCCTATACTTAGAGGACTCCTAGAACTGATCTAATCCCCATTTTCCTTTTTTTGGATGAAGGCGTCTGAAAGTTCTTGTACAATAACTATACTCAAACAATTCCAGAACAGCTCATTCCGTGGTTGTGCTCCACCACCATTATCATAATGAGACACAAGAAATTGCAATTGTGGGACTTCCTTGGAAGTTGAAAAGAACTGTCCACAGATGGGCAGAGTTATTATACTGGATTTTGGTTGGGACTAATGTCTTTTTCCAGCGTAGGTGGGCTGGAGAAAGAAAACCAGCTAAACTTTCCATGAACCACATTAAAAGAAAGTTTTCCTTCCCTGGTGAGAAAAACCACTCCCAAAGCAGAGTGCTCTCAGGGTGGGTGGGGAAGGGAGCTGGAAGGGAGAAGGGAAGCTGTTCACAATCCAGTGACTGTTCACAATTGAGACTGTTGAGGTTCTGCTCAGCATCTGAGATGCTTGATCACATTGCCTCAGCCAGCCAGTTTTCCAAGTTAGGTCAATCTCAGTTTGGTTCATAAAGCGTGTGCATTTTTTTTAAAATAGATTCTGAGAAATGTGAACCTTCTTTGCTCGGGGAAGGTATTAAAATATCCAGTGGAACTTCAGATTAAGCCTTGCAGTTTGTGGTGCCCTCAGTCAAAATGAACCTTATCTTCTATGGTCATGTCAAATGCTACTTGCAATGAGACAGAAACTTCTCACTTTTCAGCTTTGAAATCCCTTCCTTTCCTTGAAAAATTGTTCTCCTTTCTTCTGCTTCCTCTTGCTTGATCTAAATAACTGTCTTCCCCTTTCCTTTTCATCTCTTTGCTCCACCCAATGGAAAAGGGGGTAAAGAGAAAACAGAATTAGGAGAAATTCACTGGTATCCCAAACTTCGTTTATTACTTTAAAATAATATGTATTTTTCAAATAAGACAAGATGAAAACTCTGAGGAGCTGCACAGAAAATCTTGTTGGATTGCAGTTCCTGCAAAAATTTATTATGCTGTTTCAGTTCATAACACAGGTGTAACTCTCATCAACTGGGCCTGCTGAAGATTATCCATTTGCACCTTCAAACATGACAACAACTTCCCTGATGTAAAAACACATGTGTTTGAAGGCTTTATGCTAAGGTACTTGTTCAGAGGAAAACAGCATTTATTGAATGACCATTTTCCTCTGTTACACATTGGGGACTTCCTATCCAGCAGTTGAATTGTCAGAAGTCTACTTATTTTAGGGGATTTTAATAAAGTTGCTTTATGAAGAGGAATTCCAGAATATGTCCCTTTGGTATTGATCTCCCATTCATCTACTGAACAGAATGTATAGTTGTCCTTTGGCTGTTGTTTTGATAACCAGCATTCCACTGAGTTGCACCTACTGCACTTAACTCCATCAGTCATTTCCTTAATATCTTCTTATATAAGAGTGTAGTTGCAGCTAAAGGAACATAAGATTTGCTCTAAGCCCCTCTGGATTCCTCTTGATTTACCATGCAACTTTTAATTAAAGGAGGGAAAGAAGGGGTGAGGAAGAGAGATCTTGTCAGTTTTAGTCGAGTTGTGAAATAGAAATGTAAGACTGCATTTAGGAAATGATAATTGTCCCAAAGTTACCTTTAGTTCTGTTGGTTCTCTAGCAGTAGGTACATGAGAGAGTGAAAAGGAGAAAGGATGGACCTGTCAGGAATAGGAGACTCAGACTCAAAGCTTCCTGCCACAAATGGATCAAAGATCAGGACCTGAAGATTTTTGATTAAAGTCTATGCAGGAGGAAAGAGAACATCTGTTCTTATATTGTCCTCCACTCTGCCAGAGAAGGGATGGCACCCTTCAGATTGGGTGAAGTGAGAGAGGGAATAGGAGTAAGAAGCAAACCCTTCTTTATATATGTGTCTCCACCATTTTTCAACCTGTTCACACTGGAACACTCAGATTTTTTCCAAAGGGCTGTTTCAGCATAGTGTGAAGCCTTACACAGGATTTTCAGGTAGACCAAAAAGTCTGTGGTTTGTTTCTGGTGACCACACATCTTGTACAAGCATAAGGGCTTGACCAGCCCAGGTTTTAGAAAACATCTTTCTCTTTGTGAAACTCTTCAGCAGCTTAAAGGATGTATCTGTAAATGATGGCATCAGAGCTTTTTTTTTAACTTGAAGACAAATCTTGACCAAGAGAACATGATCAGAAAATAACCTGGATTACTTAGACAAGAAGTAACTGAAAATGGGTAGCGTCTGTATTTTACAATGTGGACAGAAAGCAGTAAATATTTATCTGTCCTTTCCTTCCCTTTGAAATAAACACTTAAGACTCTGCTGTCATTCAGATAATCTATTTCTATACTAACCCCTCTCTTTGAGGGAGACATCTATTTCCTATTACAACCATATAGAGGCCCTGAACTAAAATATTTTGCATGCCTTTGCAGGCCTCCAGGAAACATTAAACACACTGAGACAGACAAAAAGCTATGAAGCCCCTGTTTAAAATTAGGAACAGAGATGGGAAACAGGATTTTTGTCTGCTTTTCTCAGATCTGATATGAAAAGAATCTCAAGTCACTTTACTTCTTTTGCATAAAAGTATCTCATTTCTCAGTATTAATTCAGACAAGCTGTTGTATCAGCAAGCCCAGTGGGCAGTTACCCTTTTACCACACAATGGCCACTCTGAGAGTATTTTTAAATTTCTTTTTAAAAGAAAAGCAAAAAACAAAGCAACAACCTTGATTGCACAATCTATTTTCTAGTTGCTGTTCTAAGAAGAGCCAGCTTGCCTTACACCAAAAAATCCTATTTGACAATATATGGAAAGCACATATGTATTTAAAATAGGTTTGCTGCAGTAAGATTTCACTAGCAGCATGCATTGGATTTTGCAACTGTAGGCAAAGAGAGAGCAGAAAATAGGAGTAATTCTTGCTAAAAGCATTGTGGAAAAGCTCCTGTTGGTAAATAACTTTGCCCATGAAAGTAGATACCAGAGTAGGTATACTGGAGTGAGCAGGGAACAGTCACAAGTGCAGAGGTTTGAAAGGGTGCTGCCCTTTAGAAGTAGAAAGTCACTTCAAGATGACTTTTAAGGATAGTACCTAACTTCTGAATTGTGGTTACCAGTCCAAATTTCCAAAGGGAAGTGCTACTCTGGGCCTTGATGTACATAGTTAATTCCCCATCTGTGAAGTGGACCTAATAATACAGACAATTCCTCATTAAGGAGCATTCTAAAAACTAGATAAATGGGAGTATGAAAATAGGCACAGTTGTGGCTCAAAGATCCTTCTAATGTAGGCTGCTGCTCTGGCAGTGGTCAGTGTCACTGGTTTAGGGGAAGGATTAATGTAGAGGGAAAATTCAAATTGTTACCACACCTGAGATATCCACACCTTCTAGTAACTTGTGGCTGATAGCTTCCCAAGCCAAAAGTTCTAGGATTAGAACTGTTCTTTCATTTTTTGGGTTTGCTCACAGAGTAGATTTCCACAAGATCATGGGCAACAAGCTCTGCAATCCTTCTACGTATAATGTGAAAAATAACTTCATTTTGTTTCTTTTGAAATTTCTGCCTAAATAGGGGTTCAGTGCCCCTTAGTTCTTGTTACCAGAAGGAATGGGCTGCCATTCCCAGTTTAGCATTTTTGGTGAATTTCATGAGTTAATAGAACTCTCTCATCTCCCCTCTGCCAACTCTGTCTCAGACTGAAGAATCCTTGTTTATCCAATGTCTCCGGTAAAACACTTGAGGAGCATTCATTGTTCTTACCTCCTTCCTCTGTTCTTTATCTAGTTTTAACTTTGAGATGCTAATCTGAATTCTAAATGTTGCTATCAGTGAGCTCCTATTTGTTGTTTGCTTGGGACTTTTTGGTAGGAAGTCATTTGAGATTAATATTATATTGTGTGAAGACTTAAGTGTTATAAAGCACACGTGTACTTGTACTAGAGCTTGTACAGTGGAGAGAGAGATCTGTTAGGGATCTGTTTTCCCTTAGTGAGATGTAACAATTTTGAAAGTGGAGAGCTGACTATCCACTGTTATTTTTATTATTAAGTGGAGCTAGAGTCACTTTCTTAAAGAGCAATGCCATAGGAAGAGTAAAATTCAAAAGAAAAATTATGTTTTTAATGAGACTCCAGAATGAAATGAGTTTACACCTAAGAAATTTAACAAAAAATTGCTTGGATATCCTCTTCCTTTCCACAGCAGCTGTTTCCACTCTGTATTTTAATGAGCGGGCTGAACTAAAGTCTTTGAGGAAGGGCTTTCCCCTCCCTCCCCCCTCTTTGGTATCCCTATGTAAAAGGCTGCACTACAGTATCACGCTCTGTGCTTCTGTTGAATGAGTAAATGCCTATGGCTAAACAGTCCAAAGGAAAGGCTACATCATGTTCTCAGCTAGTCAAGTTCCTTAATGCAATCTTTTAAAATTTTTTCCTGGATATTCCACTGATGTGATTTTGACTGCAAGAAGTAAGTATTTAAAACTTCAGAAGGTTTAAGACCTTTCCAATCTCTCATAAATTTTCTGCTATAAATAACTTGTGGAGTAACTGCTGGTTTTGGATGTAGATTCTGTTTCAATTACTTCATTTTATATTTCCTGTTAACTGTTTGTGTATGTTCTGAATGATTTTTAATTTCCTTAAAATTGCATACTGAGATTCTTGGAGGAAAGTAACTCAAATAGTGCTGTCTATGAAGTGTAGTGGAAAGTATTGATTTCCTTTTACTGCTTAACAAAATGAGACTGACTTATCACTACAGATGTTATTTTCAAACTACTTTTTGAGTCCCCTACTTCTTGATTCATCTCTGCCTGCTGAGTCACTTTATTTTTTTCATTCTGGTTGTGTAGTTTTATTCAGAGTCCAATCAGTCCCTCTTATGTGTGCTGAGAACATCTGCTTTGCAAGCTTCTCTGTGCTTTCATGGTAATACAGTATTTTTTTCTGTCTTTTATATAATTTCTCATACAAAGCAGAACTGAGAAAATGGTGAAAGCAGCAGCACTTTTTTTTTTTTCCTTCTGCACTAGATTATGTTCACTAAACTCAGCAAATAGCAGAATTCCCCCTGGAGTACTGGGAAACAGCCCAAACTTACTACAGTTGCATTTTGCTAGACTATTCTTGTAGAAGGCTTTTCTTTTTTTCTTCTCTTTCTCTTTTATGGTCTGCTGAAATTCTTTCTGTTGTAACTGCATTCCTGATCAATCCATCCTCAGACAGGCATCTCTTGCCTGTTAAGTTTTCCCAAATGAATATCCTGAAATAAAAGTAAGAGATGCCGTGCATAAACTGCAAATTCAATTTGAGATTTTTTTTTTTAACTAAAACTAGAAGTAAGATGGGCTAATTTTCAAGCCTGTTTAATGTTTTAATTAATTTGTAGCTTAAATTATTGTCTTAATTTAACAGAAAGTCAAGGCTGACTTTAAGCCTTTGAAACTTAAAGTTTGGGTTTGATTGCAGGTTTCTCAGTTGCAGCTGGAACAATTTAGGGCCAGACTCAAACTTGATGATTTGACGCAATAATTAGTAGCACATTTCAAAACATTATGAATGAGACCTAGGGTTAGGTCTTTCTCAATTATTCTGGCATAAACATGGGAGAATTGCTTTCATTTCAAAAGTTCAAGCGTCTGTGAGCATGCAGATGCTTGGATTTTAAGACAACCATTGTGGTTGATACCAGGGCAGGTTCTTCACTCTCATTTTCCAATTTTATTCTACTCCAGTAATCACCTGCATGTGTCCTTGCAATATTCACCTCACCTGAGACTGGCGTGGCAGCACGGCCACAAGTAGCCTGGGTTGTGGAGAGAGCTCAGCAACTGCTCTTGGGTACTGGAGTTCTTCCACATGCTCTGGTTTAAGAAATTAAAGCTGGTTAGTCTGGATTTCATTCTGGCATAGCTCCAGGCTGTTCTAGTTGTGAAAACCAAGATTAAATTAAGCAGAGAGAGGTTATAGGAAGTCCAGGATCATTTTAAAACCACCTTGGTTTAGGTAGATTTGGGTGGTAGTTGAAGATAGTAACCCTGTCTCTTTCTCATGACTGACTTCAACTTTAATGTTTCCTTTAGTTATTCATCATCTTGCTTAGTAATTTATGGTCATTCTGAAAGGCTAGGAGTACATTATATATTGTTGCACACAAAGGGCTGCCTGCCGCTGCTCCCAAGTGGAATCCCTCTCTGCAGCATCAGTAAATGCTTTCCCAGTTCTCCCATCAGTGACTTGAGATGGCTGCTGATGGTCTGAGCTCAGGAGGCTGAACAGCCCTGAACACCATGACTTAGTTTTCTGTTAAGTTTTTCCAGAATATTTCCTTGACATTTAAATGACAATATTTGTCATTCTGCAAGTTCCTAAGGCATACAGTTCAACAGAGACAGTCATTTAGAGGAAGAGCCAGAACCCAGAGCATGGCTGATAGCTTTTAAAGCACCTTGTAGAGAGCTTACTGCCTGCTCTGCAGGAGAGATTGCCACTGAGACTCCTTTGAGGTGACTGAATGGTCTCTCCTTAGGTAAAACATCCTCTCTATATGGCCATCATATGATGATTTACTGTCTTGCACACCTATGGTCTGTGGCACAAGCGAGGGAAATAACTACATGGAAATGTAACTGGGCACAGCAGCCTTGTCCAGCCTCCCCTGTGGCAGCTGAAAATGAGGCTCACTAAGAGGGGCAGGTTAGAGATCAAACTGTGTGTGATCTCTAGCATTTTATTTGATCTGTCTTCATTAAACTTCCCCACCTATGAATGATAGGTAGTAATAATGCTTCATTTGTCTGTATTCATGTGTCTGTATAGTCTGATAAGTGTCTAGTCTTATACACACCTAGCATGTTAGGGATAGGATTTGACTGGACCTTTAGGTAAAGCTGTGTTTAAAAATACTTCAAAACTCCCCCACCTTTCAGGTAACTGCTTTTGTCTATATTTATCCATATAAAAGGCATATGCTGAATTAAAGAACTGTTGAAAGCTTTATTAGAAGAGTCATATCTGTCACTCAGAGCATGTCTGTTTTTCTTCAATCAATACACAGAAATGAGAGATTTGTCTCTTATTTTTGATTGTAATTTCTGGTAATATCCAAAGAGAGGGAAGCATAGATTTATATATTGATGTCCCTTACTTTGCACACTGCAGCAATGTTTAGCACATGATCATATGTTAATGTAACTTTAAAAATTACTTTTAGATTTCATTCAAATCTATTGAGTCTGTATGTGATAGGTTGACCAGAAGCACATAACTCAGGGCTGTCCTGTTGTATAAGAAATCCCATCCAAGCCCCTGACTTGATTAATTTTTGAATTCCCACAGTTGTGTATTCTGAGCAACCAAGACTTCTAGAACCCACTTAATTTTCACAGAGAATAAACTCTGAAGTCTGGGGGGTTTTTGTCTATATCTCATAATTTTGCCAGGTTATGAGAAGCTTTTGGCACTCAAATCTTTGCTAATGTGTTTTGCAGCTTGCTCTCAGACACCTCTTCAGAATTTTCATCCTCACTCAGTGCCCTAATATGTTCTATGTGACAGAATAATTCTCAACTCTGCTGATTCTGATTTTAAGGTAAAAAAGGTGAAGAAAAATGGCTAAACAGCAAGTCTGTGTCCTCATTAATGAGTAATGGACGGGGTCAAAATAGTAAAAGATTTATAGACAGTATTACTTAAATGTGATTATCTACTTGATGTAGAAGTGATACTTTAAAGATTTCATGAGATTAATGAATTTGATGAAGGATAATTGATGAAGGATAGAATGCATAGAAAGGCTGTCATTCATGAAGTAATAAAAATGTATATGTGCATTTTTCTTTCAATGTACACGGTATTCTTATTCTTCCCAAATTATTCATGTCACAAAGTCAGGATGTCTGGGGTAGGAGAGAAGGTGGGGTTCTTAGAACTAAAGGAATCAATAATGATGCTGTCAGAAGTCAAATGGCAGTGGGAATCCCTTAGGACCTATATTTTTCTGTGTTACACTTCCTAAATTATTTTGTGATTGGACAGACAAAGGCACACTTTCTGCTTGGGATCTGGAAGGCTGCAAGTAGTGACATAGATCAGATTCCATGGTGAGGGGTGCAAGTCTACAGCAATAGAATTGAGACCTGGACTACCAGCCTTTGAAATCAATTATTCTGGGTTGATACAGCAGTAAGTCTCTGCTCTTCAACCATGATTCTGTGGTGGAATTGATATAAATGTTGTCTGGAATATTCCAGGACAGTATGAAAAATAAATGTCAAAATCTAGTTGGTTTCAGGTGGAGAGACTGAGTACTTAACACAGTGATAGAAGTGCAAAGCTTTTATATGGTATTGATCAAGTTTTTAAGTGTTTGAAAAGTAGACTAGCAGTTTTAGTTCTGTTTTTTAATTGAGAAAATGAGATGCTGCTTTCTAGTGCAGTGATTGCAGAAGGCTGGGAATTAAGTTGAGATTTCCTGATTTCCAGTTCCTTAATGAGCTGTGTGAGAATCTGGGTCCCCCTGAATTATCTTCAGGGAGGAGATATCACACTGAATTGTGATTACTTAGCAACTCTCTGAATCAGAACATCCTAAAAGGTTTGAAAGGGAGCATCATCAGAAAATCTGTTTTTCTGAAGGCAGATCTGGTAGTCTTCTAAAATATGGAGGAAAGGGGGAAACATATGCATTAATTCTCTTTGCTCCTTACAGTATTACCAGGGGCAGGATGTTGTCAATGGTAAATTCCATGTGCTTCTGGGTAATGTCTTATCATTCTTTAAGCTTCTATACAATATTTCCTGTATCCTGGATATTTTCTTAGTGTTGTAATTGGATTTTTTTGTTTGTTTGTTTCTTAAATGTCTGTTTTTTATAGGGAAGAGGAAGATAGCTGTAATGTTCTCCCCATCAATCATGTCTTGTGAGAGGAGACGTGTTAGAGGTTTTCTTGTGATCACCAACTCTTAAAAATGGCAGAACATCATTGTTTCATGCACACTAATGGGTTGTAAATAGGAAATTGTCCAAGAATAACCATAGCTTTTGGCATGTACAAGAATACTTGGCAGAAAGCTTGTCTGCAGATAACACACAGCACTACTACTTCAAGAGTTGGGGTGTAGGGTTTTTTGTGTTTGGGTAGCTGTTTGTTTGTTTTATTGTTTTAAATAAGATAAAATATTTCCTGCAGGTTTTGATGTGCTAGTCTGTATTCATACAGTTTTGGGGGCACGTTGTAGTGTGTTATAGACTCGTCCAAAACCTCAGATAGTGACCTCCTACGCAGAAATGGCAGCACATCTATCACATTTTCAGTAGCAAGGGGAAGCAGGCTGTCTCAGAGCCATTTAAAATCCTTTTGTTTCATATTTGCCAAGTTCTTCTATTCTCTGTCGGTTTTAATGGCTCAGACCTCTGGAAACTCTTCCATACATGGTTAAAGTGTAACCACTGATGGGGGGGAGGGAAGGGGGAGGATGGAGGGAACAACCTACTGAGCTGATAGAATTTTAAACAAACTTGGGTGGTTTTCTTGAGACAGCGTTTCAGCCCCGAGTCATACCTATATATTCACATGCAGGGCGTTTCTCAGTCTTAATCATGCTGGAGGCTAGAGGAATTAGGTGTCCATGCAGAATGCATGCAGTGGCTTGGTATCCAGCACGGGTAGATAGCCTCAATGTTCCATTCATTCAGGCCCATCTTCATAGCCAGGATCCTTTCTGGAATCCTATTTCTATGAGATTTGTTCAGCTTTCTGCTTTTGTCCATCTTTTACACACATTATTGAAATAACTTGGTTGATATTTCCATCTTTTAATGGTGAGAACTCTTTTCATGTCTATCTTGTTCTGATATCCTTAAGTAACTTGTGATGGACAGCACTTACTTTTGAGCAGTTTGGTGATAGGTCATCAGCATCGGATCAAATGTTGCATACCATTTCTATTTTAAAAATGTCCTTTAAAATAATTTAAAGAGTTCAGTGTAACTCAGCCCACTTTGAAGCTAGAAACATATTGAGGACTGATTTGGTCTAGAGCTCACTAATGTCAGACAAATGGAGTTCTTCTATTGTCTACTCACAAGCCTGTTGAGTCACACTGGTCAAATAATCTGCTTCTTTTGGGCAGAATTTTCAAAAGCACACAGCAGTTATGTAAATCTATTCCTATTCAAGGTGGTGGAAGCCTAATTCTTATTTCCATTAAGGCTCCATTACGCTGCCTGGCAGGGTCAAGATACTTAAAACTATGCTTTTTGCTCCACCACAGGAATATAAAGGCATCCCATGGAAATGCAAATCTGTGACTGACAATTTTTCCATTGACTTCAGAGGAAGCAAGATTAAACAAACAGAACTGCTTTTTAATAATTTCAGCCTTGGCTTCTGTGCTTTCCTAATGTAAAAATAAGCCCAGTATCATGTACCTACAAATGCAGCAAGGCTAATTTAATGTTTATCCAGCTGTTTGAAGATGTCCAGGGCTGCCTAAGTGTCCACTTGCATCATTAATTTGAACTAACTTTCTCATCAGTGAAAATTTTGTATTGTATTTTGTCTCAATGAGAAATATCCCTAAATCCAAGTAATTCAGTTTAGTAAGACAATGTGTTGTTCATGAATTTAAGAGCCTCACATGTGATGAGGACTTCTGCTGTGCAGGACTGTATCATTGCAGGAAGGTGTTGGGTCCGTGTTAACCATGCTGCAGGTCACGAGACTCTTGGTGGGAGCCAATTTGTTTCTGTACCAACCCTACAAGAATCTATCACTTGCTAATGGCATTTTGTAACAGATGCTTGCAAAAGTTCACAAGGATATGAGGATCACTGTCTTCTAAATGTCATGTGTATTTTGCAGACTGATAATGAAGCATTTTGTTACCACAATGAACTGCCTTTTCTTCTCCTGTTGATATTCTAGAGCTTGAATTAATACCACTCTGTAGCTTAGGATCACATAGCTCAATTTATACTAAAACTGTTAACAGGAATAAAAATAAAACTATATTTTAAGTGTTATTGTTACATGAGCTGAAATAGTTGTTGCATAAGTTCAGAGACTGAAACAGTAAGTGTTCAATTTAATTGGAACATACAAACGTGTACTAACAGATGCCCAAAAACCCTTGCCTGAAAGAGAAATCTCTGCCTACATAAACAACTGCCTTGCAGTCAGTGGTCTTGCTTGGAAAAGGCTGTTTGTGTACAGAATTGCAAAATCAAATCCTAAATAAAGAATGCAGCATAGTTATTCTGTGCAAATGTGGGGTTGCCTTGTGACACAGGGATTTTGCTATCTGGTTTATCTAGATGGGTATGGTGCAAAAAAGGTCATGGTCTAAAATGTTACTTCAGGAAACAGCTCATTCCATTTCCATTCTGTAATGCGGTTTCTGGATTTACATGATCAATAATGTACATAAAACTTTCATGGACATAATCTATATTCCTTTCTTTTAGTTTTGTATTTTTTTATCTGTCGACATCAGAATCTAACAACAGGATCTACCAGAACAGCCTATTAAATACAGCTGATATTGACTGTTCCTGGAATACAAGCTGATTTTGCAATTGGTAAAGGCTACCTTGGATCAGTTAGCACAAAGCAGGGAACAGTAAAGCAGGTTGGAAATCAGTAAATCTGCACTTTTCTGGTAACTCTGTAGCCAGCTGAGAGGACTTCTTACCATCTCTGCTGTCCAGTGCAGCATATGTTAAGCAGGTTATGTTTAAATGCATTACACTTTATTGGCCACACTATTACAATTTGTACAGCTGTCCTGATCTCCCAGCACTCCAAAGATGTTGTATCCAGAGACCACCAGTGGTTAATGACTGTCCTTAAGACTATGGCTGAAGCCAGGGTGCAGATTTTTTCCTCTGAGGAATATAGACTCTAACACAGCTTTTATGAGATGGGCCCTGACCTCATCTCTGTCAGAACAGAGAGAGGGGTGCCAGGATTTTAGTTAATTTGAATGCACAGCCACACAGCCCCATGGGAACTTTGGGAAGGTGAAAGGCTGACCCTGTTATGAAACTGCTGTTTTACCATTCCAGATCTTCCACTTTCACCAAGGAATTGTGCTGTTTGCCATTTGGTTAGTTATCTTAATGCCACAGGATCCTGAATACTCCAGCATAGCTTGGTCTATATTTTAAGTACAACCATATTTCCAGTCTGGAATCGACCCCTTTAGCTGTGGTATTTCCCCCAAATATGGTTGGTTTCAAATGATCTCACTGCCAACACCAACCACACCTTTAAAACCCACACATTTAAGTCTATTACAATGCGATGCTACCCAGCTCTGTATGTACTGTTCTGATGGGAGAAGAAATCTGTGTGGCTGTTCAGTGCCAGTTGTTCCCTTTCTTTCTGTAAAGGATTAAGTGTCTCCCTGTAGCAGGGAATGAGAACAGCCCTGCAAATGGGGGCTGCTGCCTGTGTGCTGTGATCACATCTAGCTAGATGTCATGATCTTGGCTACTGCCACCTGAGGCTGTGACAGAGATTTTATTGCTATAAGATTCCTAGGGGAAACTCACACCTCTGTTAAAACCCCCTAGGTTTCCAGACTCTTTCCATAATGAGTAGAGAAAGAAAAGCACTGCCATGTGGTGATTTGTTCCAGCTTATGTGTTCGTTGTAGGACAGGATTACTTGTTCTTTCAAAACCTTTGTCACTCACCATTGACTACAGAGGCAACTGCCTACATGCCTGACATTTTACTAATTCCAGTTAGGTGAAGTGGATCCTACCATTACTATTTGTCTCTCAAGTTTCTTCATGTGAAATGTCCATGTTTAGAATCAATACCATCTTAAGTGAGGATTTATGAATGTCCTGTATGTGTATGTGCTGATTTGCAAGCCACACTTTGGCAACATGGGTTTTTTTGAGGATTCTCACTGTGGGAAAGCAATGAATAGCTGGTCACTTTCATTGGGAAATAGAAAGTACTGGGTCATGAGGAGATAATGAAAACTACAGCTTTTTGCAAGATCTAAAGTTTCTGAGAATTTAAAAATATTAGATTTTTTTGGGTTACAAATACTTTGAGTGCATGATATCTTCAGTGGTTACTTAGACCTGAGTGGGATTTCACCTTTTAGCATGTGCGAAGTTGTTAATTAGGAAGGGGCAGTTGTGCTCTGAACACATCACATAATAGTTGTGAAAACTTATCATTGAGAATTTTCAAAAAATATAAGTATCCAGAGCAAGCTGGAGTAAAGTTAAATCTATTTGGTAAGGTCTAGTGGCACTTGCATAAGGGTCCTTCTTCAGAAGCCCATAATTGTAGCTGTTTATATCCTTAAACTTACAGTATTATTTAATTCTGTTCAGTGAAAGAGATAATGGATGCAGAGCTAAATAGTTGCAGGGATAAATTCTTTTTTTTCACCTTTGTGAAACCTGTACTGGTATACTTGGATACTGCTGGTATCCAAGCCATACTGTGCTTTCCTTAACACAGGGAATGTCAGGAGACCCAATTTATCATTCTATCCAGAGGGCTGGTGTTCTGTTTTTAGTAACTTATTGGGGGATGGGAAGAAGGAGCTATAGTAAGATACCATGTCCTTGTCCAGTAGCAATGGTGAATTTCACTCTGTCATCTGCTGAATTACTTCACTGATGTGACCTGAACTGTTTCTGGGTAGGCACTGTTTGCATGGAGGGCGCTTCCATGCGTGTATGATGAGTTCCTGGGCAGATAACTTGTTTCACACAGTCCAATAAAGCTGTGATGGAGAGGTGACTTCTGCTCACTCCTGGCTTCAAGATCCTGTTGTCATAGAGCAGTTATTGTGTAGAGAGCAATTCCCTTCAGAGTCATCTAATTTCTTCGTTATGTTGTTGACGTGCTCCTCTAGGCACGCTTGTAGAGTGTCTGTCGAAGGGAGTCACCACTTTGCTGTGTAAGCATATTAATTAACTTCTATTATCTTTATTGTAGACATGAAACCCCAAATCACTTTGCTTATTTAGAGAAGCAGAGCCTGGAGAGGGTTTGCTGTGTTACTAAGGATGCTCTTTGTCATTCCAGGAGTCTACTGACAATTGAGTGCACTGTAGACTCAGTTCATTGGGCCAGTTGTGGTTTGCTTTGGGACTTGAGACAAAGCATCCTGCTGGTGCTTCAAATTTCTCCATTGACAGAGCAAGGACAACTGTTGCTTAGACACATCAAGAGGGATTTCTCAGATGAGAGTTGCTATGAAGTTGTTGAGATGGCATGTGTTAGAGAAATGCATAATTTTGTTCTGACTGAAATGCAGCATTGCCCTTCCCTTGTAATTATCTTTAAGAAGAGAGTTGCAGGACTTCAGCACTTACAGCAGTTCTCTTATGGCATCTCTGTAGAAGTTCTTGCTATTTGTAACAGAATAGTTTCCATTTGTCATGACAGACTATTTCTAAGCTTTGCTCATTAGTTAGGACTGGAATATATCACTTTATTTGTTTCTGTAGATGCTTTCATCAGAAACCAAGTCCAGATGTCCCAGGTTGGCAGCAGATCAGGCTGAACTACCAGGGGTTTTGCTGAGACTAAATAAGGCTTAAATATTTTCATTCTGTTTCCTCTCCACCTTACTAATCATGCTGGCATTGACAGAAGCAAGGCTGCTTTCCTGCGTGCTGATCACTCTTCTGCATCATCAGTAAGTGCTGTTAGCAGTGTTTAAAAAACAAGAGACTTGTTGGTGCAAGAAAGAGACAGGGGTTTGAGTAGCTAATGCTCCTTGTTTTGGCAAGCCTATTAAGATGTCAAGTGGCTCCTACAGTGGACAGGATTCTGAGACCTGCGGTAGCACAGTCCTGACATTTGGAACTGGCAGCCAGCCCTGAAGGTGACAGCGCACTCAGTCTGTTTTCACAGTGCTTCTCCTCACAGGTCTATATCTGGTAATAGGCTGCCTGCCGCTGGCAATTTGCATGGCAATCCCCACTAATTGCCAACAGTGTTTTCACCTGTCAGGAACAATTCCTAATCAAGCAGTGCCTCTCTGCAGCTCTGGGCAATTGCCATGTGTGTTACAAAATGTAGTATAATGTACGGTCATTGGTAAACCACAGCACTGTACTGACTTCTGCAGCCCAAAGAATGCTGGTGGAAGGCAACTTGCTGCAAGATGCTGTAACGTGGCTACTTTAGTGTGTGCAGGAGCCAAGAGTGAGCAATGGTTTACACTTGGAGTGGAGTGTGTGACAAAATACTGCTTCAAGGCTGATGATGCCACTGAAAGGGCCTCACGGTGAGGCAGTTAACTTTAAGCCACCCTCTCAGAATAAAAGACACAATGTCCAGCCCCTCAAACTAAGGTCTTGAGCAATGTGGGCTTTATGGAAAGTGCTGTTCGGATTTTCAGCGGCTGAGTTAGTAAAACAGCATGACTTGGCATCTAGTTATAGAAAACGTTGGGGAAGGATATTGCTTGCCAAATATGCAAAGCATTTGTGTGATTTGCTTCAGCAAAGACGTGAAATACATCCTACTCAGTCTGAGCTAAGGAGAAACCCTGGGGCTAGGAAAGCACAAGAGTTCTGAATGGCAAATGGAGAGGGAAAAGCTGTGAACTCCCAAGGAGATGCCTATTGCCAGCCTGTGGTGGTGACAGACCTACCTCTGGATCAAACCCCTAGGACAGCTCTCTGTGTGACACTGTGGGATGGTAAGATTTGGTAGAAGATGAAAGTGAGCTTAGGCTTCTGTTTCTGAAGAGCTCCTGCAGTGTTTTGTGGAACAGGGAGTGCTGTTGGAACTTCCAACTGCTAATTAACTGCAGATACTATTTTAGTTACCAGTATCAAATCTGTTGAATCATCTCTGTTTTTTGACTTTTGACTTCTGAAAGCTCTAAATTAGAATTTGTCCTTTGCTTGTCTGGGGTTAGGCTTCCTGAATGCTTTCCTGTAAATTAGGCAAATGATGAGGAGGATAAAACGGGCCAGAATATATCCAAATTTGGTTCACAGAAGTTACTAGAGTAGAAATTGTTTGCATTGTAGAATTTTGTCTCCTTCCAGGAAATTCATGTACCAGAGACCTCAGTGAATCAGTCTGTCTTCTATGGAAGATCTCACTCTGTACAACTGAGATAACATATTTTAATGCAGTTGAGATTACATATCTCAGAGTGAGTTAAGTCATCCTCCTCTTCACAAAGTACATGCAACATTCCTCTTTCCTTCTCGCTGCATGATGGTTTCCTGATAGCAAAGGAAGAGAGGATTAATTTGTACAATGTCAAGTCCATGAGGAGAACATTTAATTGGTATGCTGTGAATGTAAGTTGGGAAAAACTACTTTCTGGACACAGATCAATCCACCTTCCTCGACCTCTAAAGAGAACCAGCAGGATCCCAGAGCATGGCTGTAACTGCACTGACACAACCCTGGTAAAGTTAGTAATGGATCATATTTCATACCAGTTCCTCAGCAGATCAACTTCCATTTCATCAGCTCCTTCCTTTTTCAAGGGCTTTGGTCTTATCCCTGTTAAAGAAAGATCTGTTACTGTATTGCTTTTGAAATGGCGCTCAAGAATTAGCTTACGTAAAAATGCCTTGAAATCAATGGATGCTTTGCCATAGAGCATGGCCATGTTCATCTCCTGCACACAAAAGGTTTATTGTCACTTCATCATCAACAAGACAAAGAGGTGTGGTAATTGCTGGCTCATAAGGCTGTGGAAATCTGTGGGCCTGGTAAAGAAATTCCTGCAGTGTGGAGGTGACTTTGGGGTGAAGCTAAGGCTCAACAGCAGCGATTGTTCATGCAGTTACCTCCATGGCATGCGTGTACATGGATGGTCTAAGCAACTTCTAACTGTTACAGAGCCTCCTAAGACTATTCTGTTTGACCCCCTACTTCAAAAAACACAAAAAGTGTCTGGTTCAATAAAAGGTGGGCAATTAAGATAAAATTTTTAATTATAGTGAAAATTTATTCAGCTTCTTTTGGAATGTAATACAGCTGGAACTCTATAACATGAGCTGTGGGGAATTTAGGATGAAATAATTCATCTTGTAAAGTTTGAACTTGTTTCAAAAGTATCTTGCCATGAGCACACATTACAAATGACAGCATAACAGTTCATCATAGTCACCTTCACTGTGTACAGGCCTCACAGATTCTGGCTGTCAAGAAACAAACAACTGAGCCTGTTATACTTTGTCCCTCTTGATACCAATCTTTGGAATTGGGATATCTTCCTAATTCATTCCACTCCTGTCATGATGGGAGCAGTTTTGTTTACTCTAATTACAGGGAAATGTGATGAAAGTGCTGGCTTATGCTTGCTGGGAACAGGATTACAGTGCAATGGAAGTTCCCAGGATCCTGGCTTAGCAATTGGACGCTGCATGTCTTTGTTAGTGTTTGAACATCTGTTCAGTGAGTAACCCCCAAGACAAGTGAGTATCTTGCTCTTTTCAGGTCAAAACTAATAATGTTTGAACAACTTGTTGAAAATGTTTTGGCCTGTCCTTATTATAGCTAGCTGAGCTGTGCTCTAATAAAGCCAAGCCCTGTGTTATCTGAATGGATGGATAGAAAAAATATTTCTTGTATTCTAGCCAAATACAAAGCAGATGAGCTACAGGTCTTCTGAAGCATGGGTTGCTTTTACATGATGTCAGCTTTCAAAGGTCTTTTCAGCCCTTACCATCCAGAGGAAACTGCCTGCTTGAGCCAAAGCATTCTCTGCTTCTGAATGCACAACCAAGCTCTGCTAAGCAGCCCCTTTGCTAGGGCAGGGGAGCTGCTTACATGGGGAATGCCTGCTAAATTCTCAGCCAGTGTTAAAGAAGAGAAGGTGTGATAGATGACAGATGGGTGAAGGGACACTTGATTCTCCACAGCACTGATTTGGTCTATCCAGTGAAGTTCCATGAAGTCCAGGTTAAATTTCAGTTCCTGGGTCTGAAGGAGAAGAGACTCTGTGTAAAATCCATCACAGGGTTAACAGAAAAATCAACCAAGGTGCATCTTCTAAATGGCAACACTGTCTGATGCTGAAGTTTTGACTTGTATCAAGCGTATAAATATTTGCAGAGACATCAGTAAGAATAGCTAGAATCTTATGCAGCACTAAATAAAAAACAAGCTTAGTTTGATCTAGATGTCTAATGCCAAAAGAGTTACTCAAGTACTTCTCTCAGATTTTAATATTTTTCTGATTTTTGTGAAAAAAAAAAGTGAAAAAAATGGAGTAATGTCACCTCAGGACCATTTTAAAAATCGCCAGACTATTGCATAATCTTGTCTTAGTCCGTCTTCCAAACAGTATCCCTTTGCCGTTTCAAAATTCTGCAACCATATTTGACAGCTCTGTCTGTGCTGTCCTGGACATCTTTGCTGCTCTCATCAGGCACATGCCTTAGTTGTGTCTTGGCGCCAGTTTGTAATCTGCCATATCTTTTGTCTCTCTTTTTTTTAATGAGAAGTCTACAGAGTTTATAGTTCATCTGGGTTTTTGTGAGGTGTCCTCATCTCTTAGATATTTAATGACCATATTAGGGAACCTCTGAAAGCCCAGAGAATCTAGTTTATAGGATTAACTCTGAAAGTTTAGTATGGTTACAGAATTTGAAAAACAACTTGACTTGATGGCCTTGCATTTTATGCAAAGCTGTAAACAAGAGAAGAGTAATCAAAGCTTGGCTTGTTCACGATACGAACTTTAACATTATCTCACGGGAAAGACAAGAAAAGGCCACTTATTCAGATTCAAGGATAGCATCTGTTTTGGCAAGTAACCCTTGGAGTAGGTACAAAGATACTTAGAAAGTAGGTCATGCTGTTGTTGTACCTTTTGACCATCTAAAATGTAAAGGGGCCAATGTGCCAGGGCAAGGAAGCATTGATATTCATGTGGACAGAGAAATTCTAAGGGATGTTCAGTACAACCTGAGCAGATGTGCTCCATTCTGAACTGTGTTACCATTACATTTTGTGAGATATTTAACTGTGAAATATATGTTTCTCTGCATTTTGATAGAATCCCAGTGAATAGAAGGACTTTCAATGCAATAGCAAACTTGTTGTATGTAATCTGTTAGTAGGTATGTGGATTTTTAAATAGGACCAGGATCTTTCTGTGCCATTTTGGTTTTTTAATTTCTTCTGAGTTTTTGATAATGTTCCTCAAACTTATTTTCTGTAATCACAAATAAGCCTGGGGTTCTTAAATATTTATATGGTCCACTAATTAAAAAGAAAAATAAATTATCAGTTCTTTATGGGGAACGGCTATACCTACTCTGCAAGAGGATGGAGCTATTGCAGCTCTTCTGCAGTGGAAGCACAATGCTCACTTTTGCAGAAAATGAAGGTAGTTATTGGCTCTGAAGGATGATGCCTGAGCCTTCAGAGGCAATAAGAAGGGTCTTTAAGAGAAAGTCAACCTGTATGAATGTAAGAGGCAAAAACTGCCTAGGCCAGGTATAGATTTATACTGGAAATACCCACATGAAACACTTAGCTGATCTCAACTGGGTCTGGCAGCAGCCTTCCTTGTGCCCAGGAGCAGGGTGCTGCCATAGCCAGTTAGCTGCTATCTCAGAGCTTGCTCAAGAGTCTCTGTATAACCCTGCATTGTGCAGAGTAGGCATTCCCAGAACCTTGGTTTTTGTTGAAACCTAAGGTTCCTGGTTACTGCATGAGATGCAGATTTCACAGAAAAACTCAGCTATTGTGGGAATCACAGTGAAGGCACAAAAGCTGGCATGGCTGCACCTTCAGTCCACATTTGACCTGCTGCAGGTTAGTGTTCCCTGAGTTCACAGGGAAGGAAACCCTCCTGTGAGGCAGGATCAAATTCCATCTCATGCCTGCTGCAGGGTAAACTGTGAAAGGAGCTGGACCAGGGAGAACTACTGCTTTGGCACTTATGCCTCTTTTTGCTGAGCTCAACATCCCATTCTCATGTTTCTCTGGCTGACCAAGGCACATCCTCCTGCATCAGGGGAGGACAGAATTTCTGATCAAATATGTTCATGAAAGACAGATGGGAAAGCATGTGTCCCCTGTGAGGATTCAACTCTTCCTCCTCTTGAGCTATTGAAATTACTCTGAACATCACAGGCTCAGTGCTAAGAGGCTGAAGAGAACTCTGATTTTGTTCAGGTTGGGCTTTTTCCAGCTATGCCAAACACCTGGCAGGATGTAGCAGCAGTTTGACGTGTTTGCTGCTCTGGCTCTCAGTGTGCACAGGCAGAAATGACTGAGCTCTGCTGAGGGACCCTCAACTGAGTACATTGCCTCGTCCCAGCACCCAGAGCACTCATATGATGGTCAAAGGAAGGCAGGGGACTTCTGAGAAACATTACCAAGTATTTAGCTTTTTAGCATTTCAGCTTCTTTTTTACTTTCCCTTCCTTTGTGCTTTGTATTGTATTGTGTCTGAAGTAGGATCTGTATTTCCCAAGAGTGAATGCCTGGAGGACCTTGTGAAGTCCTATGTTCTATCTTCATGGTATTCCCACTTCAGATGTTCTTCAATCAGAATGTGGGTTCCCCCCATCCCAAATGAAGCTATCTCTCTTTGTTATGTAAGAATATATATTAAAATTACTTTTCTTTGCCTTCTTGTTCTGATCTTTCCTAGTTCTCCAAGTCTCTTTTTCTTCATTGTGAGTTTTTTTATTTATTTTACATAAAACCTGAGAGTCTCATGCAATCTCTTGTTTCCATCAGTGTGGCTGTAGGAAAACATCACACATTGTAGGGGCTGACAACACCATACCAGGTGTGCAGTGCCCAATGGTGTTATCAGACCAGGAGGTGGCACTTTGTGTGTCCATCCTTAACTAACTGGGAGATTGTATATGATTTAGAGGAACTCTGTTGAGGGCAATTCTGAATCAGTTCAAGCTTCAAGAATCCTCAGGAGATTTTTGGTTAAAGACTGAATGTTGTTACTCAGCTAGAGCTACATGGGGAAAATTCAGTATTTTTGCAGTGACATTATGGAATTATTTCAGTTTTTGGAAGAGTGGATTTTAAAAATCTGGGCTTTTTTAGCATGGGGCTTTGTTGAAGACAGGGTGGCTTTTAAGGCCATTATGTGAGAAATGAATCTGTCAAATCTTGTGGACTTTGGGGAGGTCTGAGTATGAAGACCAAAGATGGGGTTTTTTGGTGCTCATCTTCATGCACAAGAGCAGACTGAGTCACAGCTAGGGCAGACTTTAACGGGAGGGTGCTTGAGCTAAAGTAAGCAACTTGCTGCTGTGCTCATTAGCTTTCCAGCTCACTAAGGGAGTAGAATGACCAGTCCTTTTACCAGACAAAGCTTCAGCCTTGCTCACTGGCATTGGCGCATCCCCAAAACTATTGAGAATCCGAACCCATGGTTTGAGCATCCATCACACACAAAACTATGTAAGTGCCAAACAGAAATTTTACAACCTGTTTAATTCTAGCAATGACTCAGAAAGAGCAGACCTTGCCTGAAAGCACAAGTATAGGGCTGCAAATGGAAGAGAGAGGTGCCTTTGGGCTGATTATTCTTGTAACTCTTCATGTAGCTCTGCCAGTTGTAGCTATTATTTATGTTAATATAATTGTCTAATCATTTTTGAAAGCCAGTAAAGATATTTCCCTACAGTGTTCCCTTCTTGCCCTGTGGTAATAAATTCTTCAGGCTGATTTTCATGCCACCTTTAAAAATTTATTTTTATAAATTAATATCTATTACACCTAGTGCCTTCTTGTACCATGGAGCAGGATAAATCAGTGCATCCCACTTTTGCTTCAAAATTATTCATTCATTACTTGACTTGCAGCCTGAAATTAATCAGCTTTTCTTCTATGCTTCCATTTTTTCCAGCTAAATATTCCTTTAATCCTTCTTTGTAACCTCAATGTGTATTTGTCACCTTTTCTCTTAAGCATTGATTTGATTCAGTTGTCTAATCTTACAAGGTTCTTTGGTATTATTTAATTATACATTGGTTAACAAGTCAGGTTTTCTGGGCTGCTGCTTCAAGAGTCTGCCTGATTGTTACTGTGGCTTTTGCCTGGATCATTAGGAATCCCAGCCCAGGTAATGGTGTGGTCCCTGGACTTCCACAGTTTCCATATACCTGGTTCAGGCTGCTCCTTCCATTATTCCCTTCCTGTACTTAAGACAAGGAGGAGCGGTCTTAAATCATGTTTGTACTACCCTGCCACCCTAGGCAGTATTATCCAGCAGTAATAGCAGCTTTGAGATTGTCTCCTGTGTTCCACCTTCAGCATCCTGCAGCAGGACCCTGCAGTGTGAAGTAGCTGTGACTTGCACTGCTCTGGCCACAACACTGACCCTCTGAGAGCTGATGCTTGATTGAGGGTCAGACTTTCAGAAAGGCTGTCTGAGCAGAAGATGTTTCTTTGTTTGTTGTTTTCACCCATTTTAAGGATGCCTGACTATTAGCATTGCCACAATCATACCTGGTGTAACTTGGCCAGCTACTTGGTCACTTGCACTTTCAGGCACAAAATACAGAATTGGAAGGGAATCTGATGAGAATTTGTCTCATAGTAGTTACAATCAATTTTCATTTCTTCTGTTATATATAAAGACTCAAAACAATATGAGGCTTAAAGAAATATGAAACATTAATTTGTTCTTTAGAACAGGAAGTATTCTTCTTTTCCTGTAGACCTGATCAATAGTCTTTTTGCCCTTTATTTTGCCAAGAATAGACCATGTTTTCAGGGTCTGAGTCTAATTTCTGAATTAAAAGAGCAACAAAAAGAACTCCATTATTAAAGTCTCAGCAGAAAAATAAAATATGTGCAAACAGAGGGGACAGTGGTGTGTGAGCATATTGGCAGACAGGGATAGAAGCAAGAGATGTGACTTGCTTCCATGAGACACGCTTGCAGTTTCATTGCAATGTGGAGCCAGTGTACAGAGAAAGCAGAGAGGCCTTTCACGTCTTTTACACAGCTCATGGACCGTGTGTCTTGTAGCTTTTCTGTGAACTGATAGTGACCCCATGCAGTGCATTGTTCCTTTTCTCCTTTCCATCTGTTCAGTGTTTCAGCTTCTCATCTCACTAGAAGCCTGCTATTGATTTTTAGATGTGTCCTAAGTTTGCCATAAATTTTATACAGTGACCTCATACTGCCAGAAAACAAAACTGACACACGTTCACCCCAAAACACACTCTTAAATAAATGGAAAATCATGGCCATCTATTTATAGCCCCCTGGGAGTGCCTGAGCTGAAAGAAAATCACCACCACCTTGGTAGTTTTTGACCCCTGCAAGGTAGATCTTTCTTTTCATGGGAGGTTTCAGCCACCTTTGTTCTCTGTATTTCGGTATATGTTCATCTCTGTTTTCATATATGCACAGCAGCACCAAGTATTAACAGTTGTGTCTGTCTTTGCCCAGCGTGTTTTGATTTCATTCACAGGAAATGCATTCCCTGTGTTAGATCAGACAGATTCTGCTCTGGCAATGGTACATCTGCCTGGCATGCCCCATTGCTCCTGCAATCTACGGCTGAATCCTCTTTGTCATTCCACTGTTTCTTTTCTCATTTCCATCCCTTCGTCGTTCCAGAGTTTCTTGAATAATGGAGATGCAGTGATTTCTTTTGAGATGTCTCATAAGCTTGTTGTAAGCATTTTCTTCCCTTTTTTCTTTTCTACCCCTTTGCCAGGTAGTTGGAGGATACAGTGAGGGGAATTGACAACTTATTCCAGCTGTTCAGCTGAAGGAAATGCCAGTGGCTCTTCAGCATGTTTCCCTGCTTGCTGTCCACATTGATTTTCTATTATTCTTGGCAAAAATAGGGAGGCCTCATTTTTAGCCACTGGAATTTAAGGGGAACCTTATTGCTTGAAATGTTAGACCAAGAGAGATTAGAGAGATGAGGAAAAGAAGTGTTTTTACTTTGAAGGATTACTGATATAAAATCTAAGGCAAGAAACTTACTCCTGTTCTCAATTTTTCATGCTTCACCCTTTCTGTTTTCATTGAGGTAAAATTCATTACCATAGCTGTTAGCTGTGAGAAATTATATTCACTATGGAGTTAACTCGTGTGGCTGGATTTAAAGTCCCAGCTTTATTTACACCTTCCTAATGTTTACTGCTAGCTATGATAAAGATCTTATAACACAGGACTCTGAGTGATTTGCAGAGAGGTCAGGTAGAAATAAAATGCTGTTTTCTGGGGTAGTGTCTTGAGATACAGAGGGAGGATACAAATGCCAAAGGCACCTGCTTTCCATGGGAGTGTCAGGTGCTGGCTGTAGCCCTGAAGGGTCAGAGCACAGCAGAGCTGTGACATGACAGGGGTGGGATCCCTGCAGCCTCCTTGCAGTGTAGAGCACCTCTCTCCTTCCTTTGAGTCTGCGTCACAGTGGGTGCAGAGCTACAGTCTGAGGGAAGCATTTTCATCCTTGTACAAAGCCCTTCATGAGTGGCATTGCAGGCTGAGAAGTCTTTCACTGCTTTCTATTTCTCTCTCCCTTCCCTGCTGGTGTTTCATTTTTCTAGTCAGTTTTGTAGTTCTCAGCCTCTTTGAACCAAACCTAGTGAGAATGAGACCTCAGGGAGATTTTGTTGCATTATTTTTCCCTCTCCCTGAAATGAGGGACTATTGTTTCCTCCTAGAGAAGTGTAATCAGTGCAGTGCCTGAAGGCCAGGTCACTATGTTTGACCCTTTGCTTTGGTCATTGACCCACATTTCATTCAAACATGTTGGTAAATAGTGGCACTTCTTATGTCTCTGAGATTTATGTAACAGACAGAGAAAGATTAGAATTGGAGATATCTCTTACTATTCTGGAGACCTGGGCTGCCTGCCAATTTTACTTCTTGAGAAGCAAGTGTGTGGTTTTGTGAGTATGAAGGTGTGACTCATTCTCCTCCTTGGCATACTTTAAAACATGCACTGAGTGGTGATTTACATGAGGATGCATTGAGGCTCTGCTTGAGCTGACAGCACTTGGTGCACTTTAATCTTACATGTGGATAGAGGAAATGAGTTAATCTGCAGTTAAATATAGAGGTGGTGAAAGAGGTGGGAAGGGGAGGGGTTGACTCTAATCTCACTTAGGTTGGGGTCAGTTGAGAGTAACCTCTCTGTCTGGATGGTATTACTCTGGGCGAAGTCATATCTCACCTCTCTGGAGCTGACAGGATTAGCTAATGGAAAATGGCGACAAAGTGAGAATGTGCCCAGAGCTCTGGCGTCACTGCAGTGTTGTTCCTTCTGATCACCATCTATATGTTGGTGACACCTTTTTTTTTTCCTGTCAAGAGGTATCAAGTGAATTGTAGGGATAATCAAATGTGTGTTGCTGAAATTACATCTTAAGAATCTGGGAGTGGATCAGCGTTGATCTGCCAGCTTGCTTCTCTCTGTAATTGTTGGGAGGTAGCATGACCTTGTTCCTTTGTTTGTTTGTTTTCTGTTTATTCCTGACCTCAGTTTTGAGATGGGGATGTAGAAGAAACAGGACGCCTGCTCTGCAGATATCCTCTTCTCTTCTCCCTTTGTGTGCAGATGTGCTCTTAAATTCTGGTAGACTGAAAGCAGCCACTTTACCATTTGTTCCAGCTTCCTACATGCCTTAATGGGTATTTTTGTGGGGGGAAGCCTGTACTAATGGTTTGTATGTATTAGCTGCTTCTGGGCAGTTTTTCTTCTGCAAAGTGCTGCTGGAATGCTGCCTGCTAGTATGCTCAAGCAAAAAGAGCCACACCTGAGCAAACAGGGATGCTTTGCACCAGGCTGGCTCTGCTGCCTGTGCCATGGAGGTGGATGCTGCCTGCACTGTGTTGGGTAAGAAGTGAAATGGATTTTGCTGACTCATTCGGACAGGTAAAAGCAGTCTTTTGGGCATGGACTGAACAAACCTGAAAGAGGAATTTTGGCAGCAGCCTCTTCTGAGGAGGCAACTTAAGCTAATCTGGTATGTGCTGGCAGCTTTTCTCAAGAGTTCAACCCAAGTAGTCCATGTAAGCAATTTGCATTTGGAGGTCACATACTATATAGGTCGTGTTTGTTGAGCAGTGAGTGAAGAGAGCCACTGGTTTACATAAACTCACTAAAATAAAAAGTCTACCAGGCAGAAGAGTTCATTTTTATACTGAAGAAAATCTAAGCTAATCTTGAGAAATCAGGATCTACCCTGAAGTGTACTTGTGCCTTTTTTGTTGTTCACTGAAAATGACATGCTTTGGCAGGATTTGGCCTTGCATGTAGAATAGTAACAGCATCACTGTTGTCTTTGGTATTTCTGCTAGCCCAAAGCAATATTCTTTGAGTCATTCTAGTCCACAAGGACAGGCTGAGCTCTGGCCATCTGTCCCTAAGCAGTCCATATTCATAGCATATAGGCGGTTTTGTAAAATCTAATAAACTATCCAAAATCCAAGGATATTAGAGATAGCTTATCAGTAAGTTTGATTATGATGATGATTATTGCTACTACTACTATTATTATTATTGATAATAATTTTAGTTAGCAAAAATATTATCAGAATTTGATATTTGCTGCACTAGCTGAAGATAGCATTTTTGTTTGATTAAGCTAGAACTCTTTGTGATGGAGTGGCTCAAGTAAGAAATTTTCAAAAGATCTGTTGATATCTCTTCTGAGCTGAATGACAAGTCTTAGGTCTTCCAGAGTAGAAGGACATAACTATATCTGAGACCAAGGACAAGCATCAAGTTAGCAAACAATTGCTCAGGTTGAAGACAGGGACCCTTGTCTTCCCTTCCACACTGCTTCTTGTTGCTTTACCAATACTGATGGTTGGCCTCACTTGCAGCTTTGCCATCTGAAGGGTGCATGTGAGCTCTGTGATCAGCATCAAGAAAACAGATCAGCTTAATTTATTGTCATTGGTTGTTCTGTTTAACTTGGTGGATTTGGCCTTCTGTGGATCATGAAATGCTCACTTGGACACCTCTGCTACGAGCACTGCAAGGGAGTTGTAAGTTCCAGCAGGTGGGATGGTGACAAGCAGTTTTCAGTGAAAATGCTTGCAAAAAGGTGGGTGTCAATTTTCAGGCTTAGAGGCAGCACAGACCACGAAAACAGCATTGTGCTGGGAAAGCTGGAATCGCAGTTTGTTCCTGGCACTGATTCTGGTGCGATCAGGTCCAATCACTCCTCATCCATGCATCTTTTTCCCCTTCATGTGTCTTGTCCATTTAAATTCTTTGAAAAGGGGCTGCCTCTTCTTATGTGGACAATGGCAAAATGTATTTTTATCCTGCTAGTCTTACTGAGCTGCTTGAATTTGTTGTTTTCTAAATGGCCTTTAGATCTGAGTATTGTTTGTTGATCTTAGTTTCCAGCTCCTTGCTTTTCCATTGCAAAGCTGGTCCCACACTGATGTGTTTGATTATATTTTCATTGCCATTGTACTTACTTTGATTTTGCAGCTCAGGGCGCTGTACAAACAACATGAAGAAGTCAAGCAGGGTCAGGCCTTTTCTCTTTTTACCTTGAAAACAATGTGAGACTCCTATGTTTCTTTTGCTTGGCACCTCCAGTTCTTGAGCTGGAGGCTGTGTGTGTGTGCGCTGCCCTCCTGTTGTGTTCAGGTGTGAGATCACTCAGGGAGTGTTTTCCATTGCTGCCTAAGGGGAGTACTGGAAACTGTTCTGTCTGTTTGGTTGTGTGTGAGCTCAGGCTGTGAAGTGTGGAAAATTACTGCAAGAATAGCAGCTGCTGAGCTGATGTTCGTGTCTACAGTGGGTTAGTTGGGACTAGGTGTCCTTATCAGGGCTCCTAAATGTATTCATAGACTTGTCCTGCTCATGCCTGGCCACTGTATGCAACTAGAAATTTCCTCCTGTTTCTCACCTCTCCTTTCTGCTTTTGGCAGCATTCCTTCCTCCATAGGGATGTGGTTTGAGTGTGGCCTGAGTCCAACTCTTTTAAGATGTGCCTGGCTGTTGATCTGAAAAAGGGAGCAGAAGCAAGAGAGCTTGGTTCTACACTACCATGGTATTGTCAGCCAGTGTATGGGTCCTTAGCATGGAATAAAACAGCCTCCAGAAGCATCTGTAAAACCACAGACCTTGCTAGTTTTGTACTTTAGTCTCATCCTTGTGGTGTTCCTGCTCTTCCCTTCCCGTGTTGTTCTGAAAAGCCTCTTATACCAGGCTTGGGTACCAGGACAGACTGAGGCTGTCATTCAATGCATCAGAACTACACAATCTGCAGTTTGCTCTAAGCCACAGTGATTTGTCTTTAAACTCAAGTTGTGTCTAGAGTTAAGGAAACACTTATTTATAAAAATTAAGAGGGGAAAAAAAGGAAGGAAGAAAACTCTAAACTCATCAGGGAAACCTTTATCAGCAGTGTGGTGAGATTTTGGGTTGGTTTGATTTTTGTGGTGGTTTTTTGTTTTCTCTCCATTTGCTTGATTTGCTCACCTGCTGTAATCATTCAAAGTTTCCCTGTGGAAGTTGCTTTTTGTAGCTCCCTGAGCAGCTCAGTTACTGGTGCTGGTTGCTGGCTTCTTGTGCAGGCAGTATCCAAGTACCTTTTGTATTATTAGAAACTCTTTCATCAGACTTCTTTTATGTGGAAATGAAACTCTTAAAAACAGATAAAGCCAGCACACAGCTGGCTACTAACAGAATTAAAATTAAAACATGTTGAATACTTCTTGGTATGGTGTTCTTTCTCTCTGACACTCTCAGCTCCCTAATTTTGCTGTGATTGACAGAAAGTGAAGTACTCCAACAACAGTGTGTATAAAGTTTGTCTAAACTGAATCTTTCTGTGAGTCCTGCATAAATTTTTCACCAAAAATATCTTCTTATGGTCCTCCAGGAGCTAAAATGGGGCATATTTCCAAGGGGAAAGTTTGAACATTTTGGTGTTACTTCTAGACTGGGGCAAGGACCAGTCAAAACCTTCCTCTGTATTCTCTTGCCTTGCTGAGCTCCCTGGCTATGTGCCAGGTTGGAACCTTACTTGTAACAATTCTCAGCACCAGAGAAGTTTCTATTTGTTGGGTTTGTGCCATTTACTCTCTCCTCCCCCTCTCAGTCTTGCTCTTAGTCCTTACGATAACAGTTCTCTTCTTTGGGCAGCTTTTGGTAGCTGGGACTCTGGCCAGCTTCAGCCTTTTGCCAACTCACAAGGACAAGGCAGGTTGGGAAAGCAAACAAACTGCAGTTAATGCCAGCAGGGCAGCTTGTTGTCTTGCAGGAAAACCAGGACTTGACCTTGCCACTGGAGTATTAACTCTCTCTTGGTGCATGCTCTGGACATGGTTACAGGAAATTTTCTTTCCAGTACTAGCAATAAGCCTTTCAAATGTGTGTCCTTTCACTGATCCCTTTCTACTTGTTGGAGATGGAGAAGCTGTTAGACCATCCTCAACAAAAAACTCTATTTTTTTTCAGCTTGTTTTCCTAGGACTATTCAAGTTTTTTTGAAAAAACTATCCTGGGGTTTTTTTTGGATCATTGCTTGGGATCTTCATGGGTCTTGAAAGAAGTCCTGAGGCTTCTAAAAACATCATATTATTGGAGCTCTATAAGCATGGCCTGAGATGGCTCCTATGCAAGGTCCCTGATACTCTTTATGAGTGCTTCTATCTCTGAGCATCACCTTCTGCTTCTCTGTGTCATGTTTTTGCCCCATGTGCACTGCCATGAGAATATCTGACTGGTGAGGCTTACTGGCTGTCAGGCTGGTTGTACAAGGCCCTTGAAGGTCCTGGTCCTGCACTGCTTGTTGAAAGAAAGGTGACTTCACTCTCCTGAGCTTGAATAAAATACACATGAGGATTTGTTCAGTCATCCAGCACAGGCATCAAACTTTGCTAGTTGGTCTCCTCAGCCTCTTCTTAAAGTTCTTGAATACAGGGAAGTATGAAGAAGGTAGTTGTTGTGTCATAAGCTGCAACGAGGCCTTGAGAGCGCCCTGTGCCTTTGGGGCCTGAAGCACGCTGTTAATTAAGGTGAAGAGATGGGCTCCCCTTTGGAAATCCCAGTGCTGGTTATTATGGTGCATGCAGAGAGCACAGCCTCAGATGTAGACCAGGGATGAGAACCAGGATGGTCTGAGGGCACAAGGATAAAAAGGGACTTAAAGGGGCAGATCCAAAGGTTAAGGCCAACAGGTGTAAAGTGGTGCAGGGCAGTGGTGATGGGTTGGGAGAACCAATAGGGCAATGGGGGCAGAGCATTGTGGTAAAACACAGCCAGTGGGGATTGAGGGAGGGAAGAACATTCTGGAAAGGGAACATACATGGCCAACAAAGAGTGAACTGGGGTGACATCAGCTTAGTGAGCCAATGAATGTACAGAACTTACACCACATTAACATATGAGTGCAAAGGTCCATGGGAGAGAGGCACTTCTCACCCTTACCCAAAGGGTTTTTGTCCCTGCCTGCCTGGGCCTCCACAGGTAGTAGAGAGAAAAATTGCATTGCTCTTGGAAAAACCCCTCCCTCCACTTGGTACAGGAGGAGATCAGGGTGAGTGACTGACTAGTTCAGCCTGATAAATAACATGATTAAAGATGAGGTGTGTCAATACTTACCTTGTAAGTCAAACTGCAAAGGCATCTTGCTACAGGAGACTGTTGTTAATGTTATTGAGTGAAACAATAATGGTGCACAGCTATCTATCAAATCTATGTCAAGTATTACCATTTAGGCTTAACATTGGGCTGGAGTTAAATAATTTCATTTAGTAACCATCAGTGCATGCAAAAAACCATTAAATTTTTCTGTGTGAATTCTGTCTCTTTGCCTGTCTAGCTGTGTATCCTAACTAAGGAATTTGTCTGAAGACAACCTAATATATATGTTTCTTCATAAACATTTACTCCCTACCCTTCCTTCTTTGTTCCTGGCAGTGGGGAGTTATATTTCATGGTTGTTGTCATCCCTAGTTCCCAGCCCAGGCTCGGTATCAGACAAGCCTATTCATTCATCAGGGATAGCAGCATAGATGTGTGTTTACTTATTTTTGCATTTTGCAAACTAGTATACTAAATGAAACTGAAATCAACAGCGATTTACATTGGTAAACAGCCTGTAGGTTGTAAGGAGGCGTGAATATTTGTGCTATTCAGCTTTCCTTGCTGCTTGAGAGGGAATCTCTAACAGAAAGGCAGGAAAACAGATGTGGTTTCAGCCTTCCCTGGAGACAACCGTAAATGCTGGTTCTCACACTGAGGATGCTAGGATGCAGATCTGGGCAGACTGATGTTTATACTAACTGTGCTTCCTGCATGGTAAGCAGAAGTAATTGTTTCATCTAAAAGTAGCATTATTTCTATGAATAACTTATTGCTTTGGTAGAGCCCTTTCTGTAGATATATTGGACAGAAGGACTAATGGCACTAATGAGCATTTTCTTTCTCTTTGACTTTTGTAGGTATGAGCTGTTATGTAGCAGTTGCATGTGAAGAGAAGACAGAATACAGGTCATTGTCAGGAGATCTTGTCCTAAGCCGGGCCTGAAAGTTCTTCCAGCTGACTCGTGTGAGTAGCCTGAAAGTGAGGGGAAGGAGTGCATTGCTGGGAGATCTTATCTTGACTTAGGCACCAAAATCAAATCTATTACTTGTAGTGAAGTTTTCATCCTACCAGCAGCTTACCTGGGCTGTGCAGCAGAAACCTATATGATTGTGAGAGTACCACTGTATCAGAGAGGCTTCTTTTGGTATGTGAGCCAGTCAAAAGCTCCAGTTCTTGAAAGACAATCTCCAAATGCTGCTTTTGTGGTGATTTATGGATGCATTAGATAAAACGTAGTCCCAGAAAGAGCTAAATTCACCTTTGCCACCATCAGATGTGTTCCTATCTGTGTTTGTGACATAATGTTTACAATGTGCATTTGTTACATCCTCCTTGTTTAGTATCTGCATTTGTGCCATCTTTTTCTGTTTATTTTGATGCCAGTGCTAGGTAATATTCTGTGCCTTATTCCAGGTCAGAAACAGATGGAGGTAGTGGGATTTTGGAATTTCCCCTTAAGATGTCTCTGCTCTAGGGACCCTGTTTGTAATCAGGAGGGCAAAGATCAAAACAGTAGTTACCAAAAGACTGAATGTCTGGCTTTACAGCAATGGCACATAGAATTCTTTTTGGCTGCTTCTTTCTTTACCTGATGTTTGTCTCTGTGCCAGAGTCATATCCATCCTGACATGATTCTCAAGGGTTGCTTATGTCTGTCTCCTTTGGGGATACACAACCATTCCAGTGAGGCTGCGTCAGCCTCTTGCATGCTGAATGTGCAGAGGCTGTTGTTAGCTGATGATGCTGTCTTTCATGAGTTACTTCTCTCTAAGGAATTAAAGTTCAGACTGTTTGAGAGGAAGCAGGAACAATTTTTGGAATCTATCAAGCTAAATTTTATTTCATTCTCCTACTATTGCCTTATGAGCAAAATCACATTGACTCCACTGTTGAACTGGCACTGTTTTACACCCAGCCTGAATATGAGCCTGTACTTTGGCTGCAAAAGGGATGGAAGCTCTCTCCCCTCAGTTAAACTGCTTTAGAGGGAAGAGAATGTGATACTTGGTTCTCTTCCAGGCAGTCAGGCATTGATCTGGAAAAAGAGCATCTCCAAGAAGCCTTGATTCTCAGAGACATGCCTGGGAGTCACTGTGACTCATGCTTGTGCTATGGCTGACCTATGTCATCGGCCAAGTGATGACATCTGCATTTCTTTCTTCCCTTATTTGTGAAGCCTGCTCAGTCCTACTGGCTGTCGTGGGACACAAGGCACAGCACATCTGTTCTTCAGGGAGTTCATAACATAGAGTACCCATGCCTGAACAGCCAAAATGGGAGTTTGATTGAAGGAGAACAACTTACTCTTTAGCCCCTATTCCAGCTTAGGTGGAGCCCCAAAATGCCCTTTTTACAATTATCTTTTTTATATGAGAGAAAAATGCGTACTACATCAATGCAGTAAGCATTGATCTGCAATGCAAAACAGTTCCAGGCCTGTCAAGATGGACCAAAGGCACAGAAGGGGAAGGAAAATATCTGGCCAGTGCACCAGGAAACAATCTGTGAAAGCACAGTGGGTATATATTGACTGAATCTTTTGTTGTCATAGGTGAGGGAGTCAAAGCATGGAAAATGCTACAGGTAGGTCCAAGGCTCAGTAACTGAGGAAAATTGCCCTTAGTGTACACACAGAACCATTGGAGAGTTGCTAAGGAGTTAAAGATGTTCTTACTGATGGCCAGATTTCCCAGAGCCTGCTGGTCAGTAGCTGCTGCCTTATTCAGTTCTGGAATTTGTTGCTTTGAGAGAATGCTGAAGGTTATTCAGACAAGCTGCTGTAAGGTGTAGCAAGTCTTCTTTCACAACTTTCCCTGGGGTCAGAGCAGAATGTCTTCTAGAGGAAGGTGTTGCCCAGAATGTAATTTTGGTTCCAGCTGGCTGGTCACACCACCTCCACACTGGCTCTGCCCATCAGAGACTGTGGTAGAGGCTTAAATGATGCAGCACTATGCCAGAAACTAGAGCAGTAACAGTGAGAGTGAGTTTAAAGAAATCAGGAAAATGGAATTTTCATTTTTTCCATTGAATTTTTGGGAACAGATGGAGTGTTGATGAGGCAGAGATTCTGGAAGGGACAGTGTGTTTCAAACGTTTTTCTTAATGTCTTCCCAATCTGCTCTTACATTCATAGTTCCTGCCTGTTTGGCACAGGGCAGCTAGTTCAGGATGTGAAAATTTCAACACCCCCAGGCTTCCAGAGGTGGATGTCCCCCAAGGCCTGTTTAGCTGTGGTTTTTAGGCTATGGAACTTTTGATGCAAAGGGCCGTGGGAGCAGCTCATGGCCTGATGGGCAATGTCTTTGTTTACTTCATTCCAAGTCACTGAAATGAAGGATCTGGTCTTTCTGGACAGAGACAATGACCCTGGAGCATCTTAACTGAGCACTGTACTGATCCTATTAGGATCTGTCCTGCCTCTTCTACACGGCCAATGTGTTTTCTTTGCGGTTTTGTTTTTCAGTTTTTTTTTCTTAAATCTGGTTAGAGGCCAAGAAGAATCTAATCAGAGCCCAACAGTCCACTGAGCAGCAGTCATTATCATTACTTAGTCATCCAGTTGCTGTTTCTTTGCTATGACAAGCAATGTTTGTGTGGTTGAGAGCAGAGGGATGAGGGAAGATCAGCTTTTCTCTTCTTCCCCTTGGAGAGGTTCAATCACTTTTCCTCTCAATACACCTGTACCAAAATGTTGCCCTTTGAAGACAAGTTTAAAGTAAAGTCTTCAAAACTCTGTGACAGCCACAGTTTATGGGAGAGAAATCAAAAAGAAGGGAGAATTAAAACCATCATTAACTCCTAAAGGAAATGACTTTCGGCTGTGAACTGTGAAATATGATTACTCTCTCATTAGCTTTCATAGTTACAAATGTAGCTGGTTAATAATTCCAGCCAGCTGGCCAAGTTAGAATCCAAATTTCTCCTCAGCCTGGTGTTTTGGGCTGGGTTTTTCTTGTTAATGACACACACAGCAGATACATTGGACAGAACTGCTGGGGCTTAGTTTCCATGAATGCCCAGGTTTGTCTACTGGAAGACGTGTTGCTTCTTTTGGCTCTGTAGTTCTTTTCCTGGAGAACAGAAGATCAGCTGTGGGTAGCCTGATTTGATATAAATTTGTCTTTAGCACTTTAAAAAGTGCAGGAAAAAGCAATGCAAGAAAATACTGAGATGGAGAGAGAGTGCAGTTTGGATTTTCTTTTCTGCTTCTACAAATTCCCTTCTTTACTGCACTCCTATATCTCCTTTTTTACTCTCAGCAACTTAGCAAATCACTGTCATTGGAACAGGCAGTAAACTCAGGGGCTGGCTCAGAGATTATGCTAATATCTGAGTATTTTGTGTCTAAAGAAAAACCGGAGAATTTTGCAAAAATCAGCTTCTTTCTGTGTCCTATAAGAGGTGATTTTTGTCCTGACAGTACCTTAGGGTTAATTTAAGCTCTACAGCAAAGGTAAAGAACAATGGTAAACAGCTGGTGCCTTTACAGAAGCTTTTAATATTGATTGGGGTGTATTCTGTTACCTTCACGATCAGCAGTGCCTTTCATTGACTGAGGTGCTGGTTGGATCAGTAAGCATGGCTCTGGGCTAAACTAAACTTAGCAACTAAACTTTGTCCCTTTGTAGGAGAGGAACATAAGCCTGGGTTCTCCTTCCACAAGCAGTCCAGTGATCATTGAGTATAATCCTTGTGTCCCACACCCCAGTTTGGCACATATGCTACAAATCCCAGCATGTAAACTCTGGTTCCATTCTGCCTGAGTGTGTGTGGCAGCACAGGGCACCAAGGGCTGGAGATGCTGATGTGTAGGTGAGGATGCAGGCTTTGCCAATCACATTCTGTAACTGCCATTCATTTCCTAGGACTTTCCTTAGAGTAAACATAGCTGAGCCACAAGTTTTTCCCTTATAGTGTAGCAGTTAGCAGGTCTTGAGTTCCACAAAATTGCTTGGACTAGGGTCAGCAACTATTGTAGGCAGAGGAGCAAGGTTATACTTTCTTTTATGCATGGGAGTTAAGACAGGTTAGCAGATCAGTAGGAGCTGGGACAAAAGTGCTCCTCAGGTGCCTGCTAAACAGCTGATCACTCCCAGCTTGTGTTGGTGTGAGAGAGCCCGTCCAGCTCCCATGGAGTTCTGCAGTCAGAAGACAACAGCAGCAGGAGCCATGGCTCTCACTGAAGTTTTCCTTAAGATGCTGTAGATCCTGAGTGCACCTACCAGGTGGTATTTCATTCTGTTTTAAATAAGGGATCACTGGTCTCCACTACAGCCCTTATTTTCAGCAGTCAAAAGGGGCACTAGGACAGTTCTTTAATCTTCAGCAAGGAAGACAAATTCTGCATTTGCTTTACTCAACCATTTGAAAAAAAAAAATTAGCACTTCGTCTTGTGTTTTCTGCTCTTCTCTCTCCATGCTTAGCAAGTTATGTGCTTCCACTGGATTAACACATACCTTGTTGTTACAAGGACCTCTTGCTGGCCCTTAACTTCTGTCCTAAAGACTTATTCCTACTGGCAGATTGAGTTAGTTCCTACCTAGAGCTCTTAAAAGATGTGTATACATCTTTCAAAGGAATTTTGCTCAGTCTCTGGTGACAGTCTGAAGCCCTCATGCCATGCAGACTCAGCTGGAAGTGCTTCCCAAGTCCTTGTGCAGTTGGAAGGAGCAGCCTGGCAGATTGTAGGGGCTGCTGATGACAGTATTTCCTTCTGCAGTGGTGCTCCTTGCCTTGGATTTCAGCTGGGCAGGAATGAGCTGCAGAATCCAGGCTCAGGTCAAGGGGATCTGCATGTTGGGAGCTTTGGGGCAAGGTAGGGCTGATCTTTTACAGCAGGGAGGGTGCTGTAATACTATCCTAACCAGAACCTGGGTGGCTGTTTCACAACAAAGCAGGGCGAGGATGTTGGGTGAATGAGTTTGTGCTCATTGACGGTACTGGGTGGAACTCTGGCAGCAACGTGTTATTTTGGCTGAGTTTTGTTTTGCAATTCAAACCCTGGAACTGAACTAAAAGCACTAGCATGATGTAAGTTAGCTTGCCTTCCTCCTCCATCTGTAGAATGCAGTAACTTCAGTCACTTTTGTTTAGCATTTCCCAGATCTATCAAAAGTACCTCCTTTTCTAAACTGCATGTCTCAGCACCTTCACCTTCTTCTGGTAGCTGGAAAGCCTCATCTCATATAAAAGAACTACTCTAGCTGTGTGATATTTATCAAAATTTTAAAAAACTGTATGGATTGTGCAACAAAACTTTCCAGGGTAGCTTATAACTGGTAAAATTACTCCCTCTGATGAAAGCAGGCTTGTTCAGTGGCTATTAGAGCAGGTGACCAGAATATCCTAGAACCAGCATCTGTTTCTGTTATGCCAAAGACTTCCTTTGTTGAGAAAATTAATTTGTTCCTTTTTGCTATTTCCTTTAGCCACAATGGTGAAGTTATCTTTCACAAAGACATGGGGAAAAACACAGCAGAGATTGTGGAGTAGCAGATTCCAGGAAAATTGCAGTGCACAGTACATTAGTACAGTGGGTTGATGGTAAAACATCAACATTTCATAAAGCTTTTTATCCTGCACTGAAGGTTAACTTTAGAAACAACCAGGCTCTGTGGCCCTGCAGCCAGGCAAAGCTTGCTGCTCTTTACCCAAGTGGAATTCTGTGAAAATTTTTCCATTTTCCATTCAAGTGGTGGTCTGTAACAAAAACTCCTCCCTCCTTGCCAAGCTGTTTGAAGGTCCTCTAAGCTGGTTTATCTAAAGACCAGAAAGGTTTCAATCCCCATCTTGGCCTGACCCTCCTAACTTTGGACCTGAGCCAACTTCTGGATCCTTCCTTGCTTTGCCTGTCCTTAGGTGCCATGCTTTTATTCACGAGCTGTTATTTTTACAGTATTTTTTTTTAATCACAGTCATTTTTCTTACCTGAAGACAAACTATCAGGGGCTTGTTTATAAACCTCTGTTACACAGCAAATAGGGTTTTCAACTGACCTGCTCTCATGTGGTCCAGGCTCCACAACAAACTTGAATGAGATCAAGGAGGTTGTCTTTGGGTGGTGAGGGATATCTCCTGTTGCATACTGTGTTTCACGTTGTGTAAAAATGTATGTTTCAAATAATTGCGTCTGGTGATGACTGCACAGCTCACTTTGGACAATGTGGGGGGTTTTGTTGGCTTTTCTGGTTTGTTTTTGAGAGCCACATGGGGTAAGGTTTTTTTGTTTGATTGATTGGTTTGCTTTTTTTGTAAAGAGGAGAGTCGGATCTGACTGCTAAAAACATACACATTGTTTTCCATCACCCTTTATTCTGACTGTTGATATGTCTGAAATGACCCTCTTCCTCCTCCACCCAAACCTAACACCCCTCAGATGTAAAGGGACTAGAATGTAAACCTGAGTTTTGCTGATAGTGTCTGGTATCTGCTGTGGTAGATGAAATCAAAAGCCCAGGTACAAGCTTCCAATATTCGTTTTTGGGATGTGGTAGTAAATGTGTGCTCCAGAGCCCTTTGTTTTACTCTAATTAAAATTGCCAGTGCCACGTTCACACTGAGGTTTGGGACTGGTCTTAAATGAAGTAAAATAGAGCAACATTTCCCAGCCCTTTTTGGCCCCTTAGCCAATATACCAAGTCAGAGTTGTGCCTGTTTTGGTTTACAATGAGATGCTTCATTTGGTGGGAGGTAAGTTTTGGGATACTAAAGCATGTATTGGGGAGGAGAAAGGAGAGCTGACCCTACCTGAGTCAGCATTTGACAGAACATCAGGATGGGTTTATATCTGTAGGTATTTGGAGACCTTTGTTCCGTGTCCTTTGCTAACATTTTACTGAAAGAATTAGTAGTGTAAGCTCTGACCTACAAAGTCAACTTTGCTCTATGCCCTTCTGCAATCAGCAACTCCTGCCATCTGTGTTGCTTTCTAGATCTCATTTGAATGCTGAGATGCTCGTCTTGCAATAATTTTGAGTACATTTTATCAATCTGTAAGTTTGGCAGCAGATCAATGCCTGTATGTGGGTATTTGAGGAATCAAAATCCAGAGACAGGCTGCAAATAGAGATACAGTGGAAATACAGGCGATACAGTCAGTCATGAAAACAGTGCTGGTGACAAAGGATAGTACCAAGAGGCTTAGGGGCCTCCTTTGAATTGTTTCCATTATTAAATTACCACTTGGTCTTGCATGAGCCAGCCTCCAAGGTCTGAGCTGAGGAAGTCTTTGTCCCAGTTGTTTGTGTTGCAGACACTGGCTGTGGAAGGAAGGATGATTCTGTGCTGCAGTTTGCCTTCCTTGCCAACAGGCTGCCCAGGCCTAGGGCTGTGTAGTGTACCCTCACTCTCCTAAAAGCTGGCATCACCTCCACTCCAGGGCAAGTTTTAGGTTGCCAAGCTGCACTGTGGTGGGGACACTCCACTCTAGGGGACACCCTAGTACAGCTGATGGCTCAGAAGCTTCTTTAAAGCCTGTTACATTGCTCATGGAGTGGGCTTATAATATGTAATAGCCAAACAAGCAGTTAATTTCCCCTTGTGTCATGTCAAGTATTTATGCTACAAATCTCAACTGCCAAGAGCAGAAACTTTAGCTGTCCCTTCAGCTCCATTGAAATAGGATCTGCTGTGTCCAGTGCTAATGGAATTTTTCCTTCCTTGACAAGTGGATGCTGCCTGATTTAAAAAAACAGAAAAGTGCTTTTTCAAGTACTTTCACTGTAATTTAACATCCCTTCAAGGTCTTTCTGTCACTTCTCTTCTCAAGTGCATCCCATACCAATGCTACCCTGGAGTGTCACCTCCAACCTTTTTTTCTTTCCTTTCCCCAGCTCCAGAGCTGCAGGAAGAGAGAGTGTCCTTCGTGATGACAGTGGCAGGGGAGTGACAGGCAGGCTGGGTGGGGGTGGCTGTTGGTGAGCAAGCCTAGTGACAGGATGGGGTGACTAAGAACCAGCTGGCTAATTAAAGCACAGCAGTAGGAGGAGCAAAGTATTTAAGGGTGCCAGAGAGAAAGAGAGATGCCTCCACAAATTTCTTGCACTTCAGCAGCCAAGTGACTGGGCAGCACAGTGAAAGGTTTTCTTAACTCTTTCGTGCCTCTCATGGAGTGAAATCGAGAGGGTAAGAAAATGGCTCCATTGACTGAAAAGACTGAATCGAGGTAAGGACACCAGTATGGTTTTTAGTCACAGTTAGTCACATCTACCTCTGCTAGACCTGCTGTGAGCTGAACTCCTGGGACTTTAAATGATTCTGGCATATGCTAATAAACACTGAGTGGGTAGGTCTGGTGGGCAGTGCACACTGATTTTCAGAAGGCTGCTTTCATTTGGATAGGTATTTCCAGTTGCTGGTTGAAAGAGGCAGTGTCAAGATAGTCATTACATGGATTTGTGTTCTCATTAAGGGAAATGGACATGTCCTTGCCTCCTTACCCTAGTGACAGGATCTTTCTCCTAATTATTTTTATGGGAAGGAGAGATTAAAAGGAGTTCCTGAATGTGGATTCTGAGACAGTTACTTAGAGGAAAGTGATGAGAATAGATGTGGAATTCTCAGCAATATATGATTTTGTCACCTGAGGATGGAGGAGTCAGAGGGAAGTAAAGATGAGGACTGGCTTTTGGGATGTAACTTTTTGCTGTTTCTGGAGACACTTGGAATGTCAGACTGTTGCTTCACCCATCAGTTTGGCTTTCTGCAAGTGTTTTCAGTAGTGAGTAGAGAAACAGTCACTGTGCCTTTCCCTCTAGCAGGTAGGTGACTCTAGAGGCAGCACAGTCCATCAGGATTAGCAAGCCAGAGTTCCAGCCTGAATTCCCTGGCAGGCACAAGTTTGCTCTCTGGCCTTGGATGTGTGACAGTGGCCAGCCTTCTGAGTTTTGCTGAGACCATTTTGTGTCTGATGTCCAGGCAGATGAATTAGCCCCCTGGCAATTTTGCTAGCACAGCAGTGCTTTTGGGTTGAAAAAGGGTAAAGAAAATGATCTGTCTCATTTCAGCTTGTTTCCAACTAGGCTTGTCAGAGATGTGTTGGCAGTATTGTATGCCTGGCTACCCATGTGCTTTGGTTAGACTTAGCTCTGTGTGCTTCTCTGCAGGTTGTTGCAGTTATGTGTAAATGAGACCAGCTCTCAAACTGATTTTTCTTACTTTGAAACTATAAAAAGCAACCTGTAAGACTGATACCTGTAAGGCCCTGTTTCACTCTGCCAGATCAGCTAGTTTTAGATGTTGCATAGGATGGAGGCCCAAATCTTGGTATAAAATAAGACTGTCACCTATATGTCTTGAAAAGTATTAACTGTTGCTTAATGAGTGTGTGTACAGAGCTTCAGAGCAGCTAGTGCTAGAAGAGGATGTAATTAAAAATTACCATTTGGTGTGGTTACCACAGTGAGCACTCATTCAGGCCTGCACAATCCCTCTGCTTACACAACTGGGAATCTCAGGATGTGTCTAGAATGGTGTAAGGTGGTCTGTAGCATTAAAGGATCTAAAGGGTCTGGTTTATATGTCAAAGATGCATCAGTCTTCTCTCTACACTAAGTTTTGTGAAATGTTTGTAAACTGGATTTGAACTTTGAGACACTTGTCATTCTCTGATTACTGTTTCTGTTTAATGCAACTTCCTCCTATTTACTACTTTACTGTTTGAGAGTGTGATAGAGGTGAAGACAGCCTTTGTAGCCTTTGTTATACAAAATCATGCAGGAGAATCTGCTGGATGTTGTTTAGATGATCTAATTGATTTGTATTTATAGAATACCATTCACTGTAGTAAATGCAATGCAGTGTTTGTGTCCCTCAATCCTGCAGTCAGCTGAATGGATTCATTGTTATACATAATTAGGGCTTCTGGAATTTGGGTCTGTTTATTTACAGCGATTGTTCTGCCGAGGCACAAGTGGCCCCATATCAGAGGAATACAGAGAGTTAGGTGCAGTACCCAGAGCACCCCAGCTGCACAGCTCTTACAAGTAGTCTCACAACAGCTTGAACTCAATGAATCCTCCATTTCTTCCAGCTGAAGTATAAAACCAGCATCCTCTTGGCTAGGTGAGGTCATTGCAGATTGAAAGATTTTCCCTTTGCAACAAAGGTAAATGGGGTGTCATGGGACAAATTACCCCTTAGCTGTAAATAAATTCCCATTTCAGTAGTTGTGTGCTTCTTGCCCCAGTTCCTGTGTGAATCTCAGTGGAGTGTCCTGAACAGTCCCAGGCTGTGGTATGCTGTTAAGTCATTTACAGCCTTCCCTGGAGCTGACAGCCTGAGACCTGTGCCCAGTGAGATCCCTTTTATAGGATGTACATGGGTTTGTTTGTAAAGTGCTTCCATTTATGAGATGTGATCATACATGTTGCAGATAAATCTGAACAGAAATTTCAACTTCTGCTGCTGTCAAGTGCTGTGCTTTGTGTCTTCTGCTAAGACGGAGATGAGATTTTATTTAAAACATGCTGGAAAACTTTGTTTTTCTTTCTGAAGTTTCAAAATGTTTGTGTGAGTTGCTTGAGCATGGGTGTGGCAGAAAGGCATTTGTTTCTTCAGCTGACACCCATGATACATGGGCCGGGGCTACCGTCACCATATCTCAGCTGTCAGATACTAAAGACAGAGGGCAGTCATGACAGGCTCAGGAGGCAGTCAAAGCCCAGTTTCAATGTATTTAGAGTCAATTGTCAGGAGAAGAAATGTTTGTGACTGTAGGGCAGGGATGTGAGCAGTTACTTATCCAGAGGGAATGAGTGGTAAACTGCGTGTCGAGTCTGTTGTGAGCCAGACAATCTTCTGGATGGGCATTTTTCAAACCCTGAGTCTGCAGCGGAGCCAGAGGTTTATGGCTCAGGCAGCAGCCACCTTTCACCCACACAGTCTTCCAGGTATACGTCAGTGTTGTTTAATGAAGGTTTAATGGCTAGTATGAAATTATTCCAGTCTATTCCTTTGCAGGGAGGTTCCTGTAGTGATTTGATGTCTACCTGAACTAGCACTAATCATGGAATTCATTTTAGTATACAGATCAAAGTTAGAATGCACAAAAAGAGATTATTTACCTTTTCAACCTTGCTGTTCAGCTGTTGGGCATGTTGGCTGTAGGCTTTGCTTGCTGGCTTTGTGATGTTAAGTGGAGTTTAGACTTTGGCCCGCAGACCTTTTAAAGTCTTTCACTAGTTGCCAGATTTTAAAGAGATGGGTGACAGCATGCCGGCCAATTTCTTTGGGAATGCTTGTTTACAGGCTTGCAGAGGAAGGCTCAGAGGTGCAATTGCTTTCTGAAAATGCATGGATAGGGGTGAGTGCGAGGAGGAAGACCAGCTTAAACAGAAAAATTGTGTTGGTGCAAAACAATTTAGCTGTAGCTGCTCATGAATTTAATTTAGGTTGCAGATGAGAAACAGCGTTCATGCCATAAGAGGAATGAGTTCTGGAGCAGCCTTCCAGGAAGAGCAGTGGAGGCGGGAAACTTTAGCAGTTTTAGGCTGGAATGTGAAGTGTTCTCGCTCAGGGTTGTATGACACAGTTGCCTGCAATAGCATGGGAGTAGGCTGGATGACCCAGGAGATTTCTTTTCTGTCCCCCTGCTCTACAAGTGGTGACCTTGAACAGAGTTAACTCAGGTTGCAGTAAGCTCTTTGCTCTGAAGTTGATGACTGTAAGATGACTTAGTTCAAAAGCATCTCTGAATTCTTAAAGCTGTATCTCCTAGTTTACATTTCTTATTTAGCTTTTATTATGAAGAGAGGCAGGTTCCTCATATATTGCACAAAACCTGGCACCTGCCCCAGATATCTTAAATTTGCCCATTTGGAAGGCAACAGACACACACTGTATTTAAAGAAAATAAAAAAGGAAGCAGTACTGCATTTGAAATGTGCTGTGTTTGTTTGTTGTAACAGCTGTAAGTTCAATTATTTATGAGGACACCTTATTCAAGCTGGTGTGTAATGATGCCATTTGTTTCATTTAGTGAGCTTTCAGTGCTCTCTCTCTGCTCTTTTAACACTTGCTGGAGAATGTGTGTGGAAGCTGTTGTCTTGTAGGGAATTGCTGTGATTATTCTATGTGCACTGCTTGCTTACTCCTAGTCTTTTCATGACTTTCATTCTTAAGAGCATAATGTCTCCTGAAGGATGACAGAATGTTCTTTAACCCTTAAAATAAAAATTATAGACAACATAATTCAGTATTCCAGAATAAAAGAATAATGATAGTTGAAGAGAGAGCTGATTGCCTGGGTTAACCTGAGCTGCCTGCTCTCTTCTAAGTTTGTTTTTTTTCTTGTCATATTTTATATGATGTGAGGTGACAAGTGCACAGGAGATGTGCAAGTTCCTTTAGGAAGAGGAACCTGCTGGTGGGAGGCACTGACTGCAGTGCAGCTCTTTGCCCACTTTCCAGATTTGGGACTCCATACTGCTGACATGGCTTGTTGAAGAGGAGCATTTGGGTCAGGGACACTGATGGCATTGTGAGAAAGGGTCTGGGCCAGGACGAAACAGATGAGTGCTGTCAGTGATGTGTAAGACCTGACCTGGTGAAAAGTAAGTTTTGTGATTGCTAATCATCCTTTCAGTCTGAAGGCTTATAATTTTTCTGTAAGCCTCAACTCCTACTTTATACTAATATAAATAAAAATTTGGGTTGTTTTTTTTAATGCAGCCACAAAACACTTAAAGCTCTTGTATTTAAAGAGATAACTTTGAAAATGTGAAAAACTTGAAACTGAGAAAAATAAAGGAGTCTACATCTCAGGAATATAAGGGACCAGCACAATAAGTTTTGAATGTTCATCTCATGTCTAGCAATTGTTTTAAAATCCTATGTGAGTCACCGGAGCTGTCAGTAATACCAAGGGAAGAAAGGAAGTTACTTTTCCCCACACTCATATTAGATCACCAAAAATAACCACTGCCTGCAACTCTTAGCTGAGATACCAGTGACTTAAGAGCTTGTGTCCTTGCTCAAAACTATTAATGAGCTGTTTGTTACCCCCTCCGTTTGTAGGGGGAGTATTCAAACCTTTAGAGCATGTGAGATAATCCAGACAGGCTGTACAGAAGTGGTTGCCACTTATCTGCATTCCTCCTAAATAGGCTTCTGAACACACTGCTCTCTTTTCCACACCAAGTAGGGAAGGGACTGCAGCATTGGAGAAATGTGCTGGGGGTGAAAGGGAGGAAGGAAAAGTTAAACATCTGTCGAGAGGTAGGGCTCAACTGACAAGGAATAGGTGGATGTTATGCATGGACTTTGGCATTTTCAGGGTTAGAGCTGCTGGCTTATGCCCTGAGGAATTCATTACCTTTCATTGTGTTTTGCATGTGTGCAGTTTTGAAGCCTTTGTTGCTATGTCTGTCCCATTTCAGGAAAGGCACTAATTCCAGTCTGGTGAGGACACACTGTTAGCTGGCTGGAGCAGGGAGACTGGAAGGACACATGTGGGTGTTTTGCTTAGGAGTACTTTTTCTAGTATTTTTCTTTTTTTTCTTTGCCTGATCTGGCAATAGGGAGTTCTCAGTTTTTAACACTGATGTGATTCTGTGATTCTTGCTTCCCTTTGAAACGCTCCCTTCTGAAGTACTGCTGTGCATATTGTGTGTGTCTACAGGAATGGCTTAGCCATGTCTGCAGAAAGTTCTTGAGGGGAACTGGGAGCAACAAATGATTCCAGACCCACCTGTGTCCAGGGACAGCCTGTCTGCCCAACCTGGCAGGGACTAATCTGCCTAAGGATGTACCATCCAAACATCCATAGCACCCTGGCTTACAGCATGTGCCTTCCCAGCTGTCAGAGGCCAAGCCTTGTCTGCACCAGTGCCATGGAGGCAGATGTGTTATCTGGTTGGACTGGCCATCTGATCCCAAGAGCAGATCCCAAGAGCTTAGGACTGAGATAGGCCTAATAGGACTTCAGTATGGGGTTTGGGTCGAGTGTGTGGAAGACAGGTGGAATAACTCTGTAGCCCTGATGCCATAAGGTGCCAATGCATGTTCTCAGCTCCAAACACGCACCATAGTTTTGTCAACTTAAACAGGAGTTCTTTCTACTTGCATGCAGCAGATCTGTGTGTAGATTCTCAGCTGATCAAAATCAACTTTTAAATGGAGTTTCTGGAGTTAGACCAATGCAGGGACTCAGGGTTGGTTACTCTCACCCTGAGCACGCTGATTCCATTCTGTGTATGGAAATTAAGCACATGTTTGAGTGCTTGAAGGAAACTGATTCGTTTCACAGTAAGTGAACACTGGATGCTTGTTATTTTAATTGAATTCCATAATTGCTAGTAAGTGTGGGGATACGTGGAAAAGTAATTTTTCCAGATCCAATCTAGATCTAATGAGTTTGTACATGTCTTCCATTTAATTTTAGCAATCTTCTTTAATTATCACTTTATTTTTATCCTCAAATCACTTGTTTGTAAAAAGTAATTTAATCTATTAGTGCTAAATAATTATGCTTCTTTTTGGTGTGAATTCTTTCCTAAATGCTTTTCTTAATGAAGTGATGGTCAGTGCTTCGCACTGTGAGCAATGTCAAGACTTGGATCAAAACGACATCACTGAAATCAGAGTTTTATGGCAGTTATTATGTAACTGTGTCCAAACAAATGAGACTTTTTAAAAGAATGAAGCATGTGGTAGCGAGTTTAATTGCTCAGATACTGCCATTCTGGGAGGGGAAGCGTTGTTCTGGCATTGCAGCAGCAGTGGACCCTGCCTTTGCCAAGACATTATAGCCAGTAAATCCTCTTTCCTCTCCTGAAAAGGTAATATACTGAATTATTTTTTTCTCACTCATTTTTAATCTTGTATACCAGAGGAAAGCATTGCAACCTCCTGGGGTTGCTTGGAGTGGAAGAAATTTTGTGTTGACTTGCATGAAGCCCAAGGGGAGGGCCCGTGCTGAGTTAAAACATCTGGGTATCAGCAACCTCCTCAGCTTCAGAGAGCGGCTGATCCTAAAGCTGAGTTGAGATTTACTGCAGTATTGCCCCTTCTTGTGGTTTTCTCCTGGCCCCTTGGAAGCACTGGTATTTATCCCAGTGAGTTTAATATGTAACATTTTTCTATGTGTAGAAGAGCATGATATTGCTACAAATCTCCTTAAGCTGGAGAACATAATTTTAGACTGTTTCTTTTTTATTTGCTTGAACTAAGGCTTCTTTCTGGAATGGAAACATACAGAGATCAGAAAGACCATTTTTACTAAGTATATTTGTCTACATTTCCAGGCTGTGTCAACCATTGCTATTTCAGGGACTCACTTATAATCTGAAATGGTAGAAACAAAAAGCAGATACTGTGTGGGCAGGCAAAATCAGGCAGCCAGCCTCTCGAGTTGGACTCAGTTTTTGTTGGTGGCTGGTTTTATACTGAGCCCCACACTTTACATTGTATTTTACTGGGATCATCTTGGAGCTAGGCTGAATCCTGCTGAGCCTTCATGAACCCACAATGTATATCTTCTGTGGGTATTTTAGTGAAGGAAATATTTAAACAATTAAGTGTTGGCAGCTCTTCTTAGGGTGGCTTGCTAGTGGGCCCAGATACTGTCTTATTTTGTAGACTCATCTGGTACTATACTTGCTTGTTGGGTTTTCTTTCCTTTTGAGTGTCTGTTGAACATGCTCATTATATTCTGGCTGGCATGAAACAAATGCTGGTTAAGAAAAGGGATGTTTGAGGCAGGAGAACAATTTCCATTCCCTGAAGGGAATTTTCACCTCTTACAATGTTCCACTGCTGCCTCCACTTCATGTAAAAGGAAAAGGATTTCCAACTCTGTTGTTTAGCTTCTTGTTTCCCCAAGCAATTTTCCCTATACTCCTCAGATTGGGTTCTTGGTTTTGCATGATTTTGTGATTTCAGATGCATATTTCTATTTGTGTCATGAAAGCCATTAATTGTCTGGAGCTACACTTGATCTCACTTTCTTTGGGGCTAACTTTTTGGCAGAGGGAGAAGTGGAGATTGGAACACAAAATTAAAGAACTTTTAATTCAACCTAGGACCTTTAGAGAGTTGAGAGGTCTTGTCAAACACACACTGTTTTTTGTAGAAATGCTCTTTGGCTATTCAAACCAGCATCTGTGACATTGAAACCTGTTTGCTGCAAGTATCAAGTCCCCACAGAAATGAGGACAGATAGACCTCACAGTTGTCCTCCACAGACTGGCATCACCATGAAAACTGGCTTTTTCTTCTGATCCCCAGCTGGTATTTTTTCTCTTGGGTTGGCAATTTCACTGCCTTTGGTACCAGGAGAATTAAAGCTTCCAACTTTCACGTTTCACTTACTGGAGTCTGATCTTGAAAATATCAGCAGCATTACACAGCTGGAAATGATGGGTGCACAAGTTATAATATGCATTTTAACAAGTGCTTCTCTTCTGTATTATATCTTTCAAAGGAGAGACTAGCTTTGATATGAGCAGCAGATTGCCTTGAAATATGGAAAAGCTCTAATTTGAGGGTTTTACTTTAAAGCTTTTAGTGTCACTTTGATTTTTTAAAATCTCTTAAAAGGTGATGCACATTTTATATATTAGAAACTAGATGGATTTGCACTTTGCCCTTTATAGACTCTTAGACATAAATTACTATCTTTCAATTTCATATGAAGATTAGTCTTAAAGTCTAGAATCAGTGCTTCTGTTGGGTAGAAATAATCTTTAATTTGTGATGATTATCAGCAAAAAATGTATCTGGTGCTTGACATGAATCCACTTGGCATTTGAAAGTAATTTTTTTAAGAAACTATGACTGTTACCTTGACTCTTGTGGTAAATGTTCAGCATTGTGTCCAGTGCTGTCTGGGCAGACATGAAACATAATGTCTAATCATTCTGCCTTTCACTTTAAACAGACATAAAGAAAATCCAGAAGTGAAAAAGGCAAGTCCCTCTGCCACAATGAGCTCTGGTAAGTCTGTGTTGTTTTCTCCTTGCACTCATTGGCCTTCCTTTTTATTACTAGTAGTGTTCCTGTCTGTTTCTGATGCAATTATTCACATTTGTTGCTTGAACTTTGGCCCCAAATGTAGCTAGAAACATCTTGAACTGGAGTAGGTCCTTGAGCATATTTCAGTGTGGAATATAGGATTTCAGAATTACTGATGACCGGAAAAAATTATCTGAATTTGATATATTTTAGTGGAGATGAAAATGTAGTTTGGATTTGGATAGAAAAAATCAGCTGTTAAAAGAAAAATTAGGGAGACCAGGAAATGGGAGCTGGCTGGGGAGAGGAAAACTTCTGGACTTGTCTGAGTAACAGGCTAAGTCAGAGTGAAAAATAAAACAGATGCCAGACTTGAAGTGCCATATGTAAGATCTGTAGAATGATATTCCCACTTAATTTTAGCATCTTAGCAAGTCTCAACTGGGATATCATGTCCTGGTTTTGGCACAACATTTTGAATAAAATGTGAACTATTTGAAGAGAGTCCAGAAAAACATGATCTAGGAATTCAGTTTAAGCACTGATAAGCTTAAAAGCTGGGAACCACTGGAATAGGTTGCATTAGGGTGGTGCTGGAAGTTTGTAAGAACTCACTAGACAAACATTTGTCAGGAGTGACAGAGGTAGATTTGTTTCATTCATGGTTCAGAAATAGGGTTTTAGATGACCTTTGGAGCGTCTTTCTGGCACTGCCTCCTGTGTTCCCCTGAATTTACAAGAGCCAATTTTATTAATGTCAGCTGAACACCTTGTAGACTTGCTAAAATCTTTATTGAAAACCACTTCTTCATTTATCCTTCAGAACATGAAGAAATTGATGTTGCAAAAACTGTTGTCAATGGGCTGAGCAGCAATGGACAAGAAAAAGGTGGGTTAAGATCTCCAGAGGACACCTCCACATCTCCTCCTTCGTGTCAGCTGGTGATGTGCTTGATTTTCCTGGAAATTCACTACAGCGGGGGCTTCCAAATTGAGTTCCCTTGGCGACTGACACAAGGAGAGCCTTGTACTGCTCCGTACTAGTAGCAGCAGCATTTCTTAGTTCAACAAGTGTCCTTTGTCTCTTTAAAGTGGCAGGCTGGACTTGCCTCTTTGTATATTTTTAGTGCTGTTTTGAGGAAAGCTGTACGCTGCTTGTGGTACTTGTGAGCACCTGCGAATCGGTGTCTTAGTGAGTTGAGACAGCATGGGTTTGTGGTGCCCTGTGTGTGAACTTTGTTAACTTTAGGGAGAGGTGAAGGTTTGAGTGTGGGATTAAAGGGCAGGAACTAATCATTTAAGTGATGAAAAAAAAAACAAACCCAACAAACTAACCAAACCAGTCTTCGTGTTAATATCAGCAAGTTTGCAGTGTGCTTTATAGCATTCAGTTTTGTAGAGTGACGTGTCTGTTTTGGCAGGGTGAAAGTATGTGGGTATGGGTTGGTTTTCTGTTGGTTTAATTTCCTTTCTTTTCCTTTGATGCCTTTTTATAGTGGTTAGTATTTTGACTGCATTGTGGATGGATGAATTCAGTCAGTTTCAAAGCAGAACAGAATCGGGATTGTTTTCTAAGCCACAGGCTGTTTGATTTGGGATCTGTTGTATTCACAGGGTCTCTGCTCAGGAAGAAGTATGGAAAACAGGGTTTGATTTGGGTTCCTCTTTTATTTAAAAAAAAATCAAACTCTCCTATCAAATGAAAACCTAATGATTTTATGAGTTTTGAAAAAATTCTGTCAGGCTCTTTGCCCAGGCTTTTCTTGTTTGCGACTCCTTTTCTCGGTTGTGAAATCTGTGCTTTCCAGTTTTCCTGGGTATCAGAAAGATCTGCCACAAGAGGGGGTGTACACACCACCCTGATGTCAATGCCTCCCTCGAGCTGGCCCAGTGCTCAGTGTCAGTCTGTAAAGTATTAGAGATGTGGTTCCTCTTACTCCTGACTTTACAGGCATGAGAGAGATGGCATGGAATGTGACATCTGTTATTTTCCAGCTAATACATACAGGAAACAGGTTTTAGAGAAGAAAATTAAGGTTCTGCCATTGAAATCAAGAACACTACTCAAATTATGCTGGTAGAGTCATGATATATAAGATGTTTATCTTGACAGCTCCTGTTGAGCTTCACCTCTGACTGTTGCCTTTTTCACAATGACCCCTCTTTGTACCTGTTGATTTGAACAATTTTGTAACAATTGCTAGAATTTTGCATTGCTACATATGGTTTTCCTCAATGTTACCACATACAGTATAATTAGTGTGCTAGCTGATGAAGTCAGGTAGAAATCTCTTCAATTTACTGTTTATATGGATGGGGGTTTTTTTCTGAAATAGCTATATGGATGCTACCCTCTAGCACTGGACCTTTTTCAAGATTAATTCACTTCCTTCTGTTGTTGAACTTGTGAAAAATGAGCCATGAAATTCAGAATTCATGTAATGTGGCTAGTTTAATGTTCTTCTCTCAACCTTTCAGTACTTGGGTTTTTTTTCACTTTGTTTTTACTGAACCATATTAATGTTTTACTTAACACTTTTATTTTTGCATGTAGTGTACCTCAGTTAAATGATTACACTAAACTTTTTTGATAGCTTCTAAAAACTAATGCCTCCAAATTCTTTTTGCCTGCAGCATAGTGGCAGTCAGCATTAGTCCATTCAGTAAGCAGTTCTGTATGCTGCATAAAACAGACACATCCTGAATTAGGGAGAATGAAGGGGTATTTTAAACAGTTGCATCACTGCTTTCTGGACTGCTTTTGTTTTTGAAATTTCCTGCTATTGTGTCTCCAAGTACGTTAGAAAATTTTGTGGCATGCTTCCAAACTCTGTTCTTTCCTTTTTGGATGTGCCATTTACACTTTTGTGTTTGCAGCTGTTGACGTCCCTTTATGTACACGTTCTATTTCTGCCGTTAAAATAATCCCTGTGAAGAAAGTGAAAAGTTCTCCTCACCTAGTGCTGCCTACAGGTATCTTCTTCTTTCCTCCCCTGCCATGCCTTAGTTAGCCATCATTGTCTCTCTTCTCTCTCTCTGTCATTGTCTCTCTGCTTCACCCACATGCTTTGGCTAATTCTCAGCTTCATGCTCCTCTCACTCCTCCCAGAACTGCAGATTTCTTCGGTAGGTAATGCAGTTAGCTCTTGATGGCACAATACACTGTTCTCAATTATGCTGCTCTTCTGCAGACATAATTGTGTCTACTGGAATCTGGGGTCATTGTAAGCTCCTCTACTAATGCTCGATTTTGAAAAATATTGTTATCATTATTATAGACTCATTTTGAACCAAACTCCTGAAGAACCAAAGAATGCTTCCTGCATATCTTTGGTCTTCATGAAAACAAATGGTTCAAACGTAGTTCAACATTGGTGGTATGGTTTTGTTTTTCTGTACATGCACTGAATTTAATCCACATGTGAATAAGGAAGGCTGTTAGGCTGTCTGTCACCCTCTCCCCAAGTGCATGCTTCCCCACTAGAAGTACAAGATTATGCTTGTACTTTGCTGGATTTGGACAGTCAGACTAGTGTAGCTGATACTGCTTATCTCTCCTAATCTGTCACACATGTGCTTTGTGAGACCAGTACAGTGCTAATGTCCTGTTTATTGCTAGCTGCTGGATTTCTATACTGAGATATTCAGATTCTTGTTTCCTGTCATTTGTAAGAGAATTCATCATTGTAGAGATTTTTTTTTTTCATCTCCCAAGGTGAGGTAGTGTGGCAAGATTTTATTTTCAAATATTTTCAAAGCATTTTAGGGGTTTTTTTTTGAGTTTAGAGCTTTTTTTTTCTGACTCTTATTCTTTTGGTTCAGTATACAGGTTAAATCTGTTGCATGGAAAATAATAAAAAAAAGCATTGATTCCCAAATTTGATTCTGCTCCAATATGATGCAGATATTGAGATGTCATACATGTTGAGCTCTATTTCCATTTTTCTCCAGTGCCTGTGAAGCAAATGTAGGCATAGGGTTGCAGGAGGGCAGCACCCTGCACTCCTAGTGGATGTTTATATCAGACCCAGTGACTCCCAATATTGTGTCCATGCTTTACAGTTAAAGCACTCTTAAAACTGGAGCCTTGGAGCTTAAACCTTTGTCCTGTGGTTTGAAAATGAGTCCACAGAGTCCTTGGGCTCTGTGTTGTGCTGTGCAGATAGGAATGATAGCCAGAACTGCACTCTTGGGCAAAAGGAATCCTGACCCTACCTGAATCATGCAAAAATCAGTCAGAGAAGTCAACTTCTATTTCACCAGGAATGTGGATGACCTTGAGTTGTGATCAATTGTGGTATATTTAAGGATGAAACAGCTTTTGATATGTCTGGATGGGTAGTCTTTCCCCTCACAAAGACTGCCTTAATGCTGCCTCAGTTAGCTGAAGGCTGAACTATAGGAAAGTACCTTCTCATTTCTTACTTACTCCTTCCTTTTTGTAGTCCTAAGTATGGATCTGAAACTATGCTTTTTGTGAAATCCCTAAAGCATTGGAAACCCATGTAAGGCCTTTAACAGTGGGGATTCCAGCACAGAGGCCTTTCAGTGAGAGCCAGGAGTTCAGCATTCATTGAGTTTCTCCTCTGACTGCCGTTGTCCCTCTGGCATCTTGATGTTTCCTCAAACACTGGCTGTAGTTTTCATGGTTTACAACCTTAGCCAAGGTGTTACCATGGTCTGTAGGCACTGTGCTGGTGTGGATTTGGTGAGGCATTACCTTGCTGAAATCAGTCAGGGAATGCTGATTTGCACAAATGTGTGCTGTTGTCTGGACAATAAACAACAGCCTTTGCCCTCTCTGTCCAGTCTGAAGGCATCATTTTTGTTATCATAGCAGTTTCTGGAGAAGAGCTGCATCTTTCCCCATGCAGAGATAGCATGATCCTCAATTCATAAAAATAAAAATCTGTTGTCACTTGTGTAATGCAGCATGCACTCAGTACCTCTTCAGTCTCCCTGTGCAGTCATGGTAGGGCTGGTACCTCTGTGCATGTAAGTGAAGTCTGATGGCAGCTGCAGGGTCATTGATAGCACCTAAGAGGAGGAGCTGATGTCTGCTATGGAAGTACCCTAGAGAAATAAGACAATTTTCAGGCTTATTATTTCCAGCGGTATCTTAAAGGAAACAGCTCTCCAGAAAGATTTTAAGTAGGGGGAGAAAGAGAGGTAGCTTTGAGGAACAGGTTTGTTATTACTTAATAGGGTGACAGGAGGAGAGAACCCAGATCATGGACCGAAATACAGAAAGGTAAGCCTGCACAGAAGCTGTGCTGAACTGTGCCTCAGCAAGGATGCTGGCATGATTTGGTATCTGGCTCACAGGTTGATCTGAATAGGCATGTGTTGAATCTCCTTCTATTTTCTGGGATTTGGGTTCCTGTGTCAGAAGGTGAAGCATTGCAATGAAATGGGGAGATGGCAGGGAAGTGGTTTGAAGTGCCTTGCCTTTGGATTGTATTCAGCATTGTTACAAGATTTTATCTTCCAGTGGTCAAAAGTATTTTTTTTCTTTCTTTTTTTTNTTTTTTTTTTTTTTTTTTTTTTTTCCTTTTTCAGTCCTCCACAAAAGGCATTTTTAAGCTTTGGCACACAAAATGTGCATTATGTCACTGGGACATCCCTACAGAAGAGCCACAGGTGTAACTGTCCTTGCTAGCACAGTGTCTCTGTACAAAGTAGAACAAAAAGCAAATGGACCCGTGACCTTTGGTTCAAACACTCTTTTCCCCCCCCTCTTTTCTTAGCTCTGTTGCGCCAACTCAGAACTTAACTGCTACATTCATCAATTACATGAATATAAAACTGCTTGGATTTCTCAATGCTTTAAATACAAGCTAATCTTCATCTGCACAAACATTACTAGATTGATTCACCTGGAGGCCGCCATGCTAAAATTACTCTAGAGCTCTGATGACTCCTGATAGCTTTGCATCATCCCTTTCTGTGTATTTCTTCTCTACATGTGCATTTCCTGTAGAAATGGATCCTGCAAAAGTCTGCAGTGGAAAAGGAGCTGTAACCCTCCGGGCAACTCCATCCTATGAAGGGAACCGGACTATCACTTCACCATGTCCTCAGGATGCTGAGCAACCTGAAAGTAAGTGGTGGAAGGTTAACTGGAATCTGTTACTCACAGTAACCTCAGGACAGGTCAGTCCAGGATCTTGGGCTTACTTTATAATTATGGTTTAAATCCCAGAATTCCATAGCATAGTTGGAAACCTCTTGCAAGGACCAGACCAGTAGAGACACTGACTCCTAGTGCAGGTTTCATGACCACTGAAAGTATTGACTGAAGTTTGTCAGGAGCACCAAAAATGCTCGCTTCTTTTCTTTCTTCCTCTCCCACTGCCCCCAGGGCAGCCTGTGTCACCTCTTTTTATCCCAGGCATGAGGTGGAACAGAAAGAAGCTGAGTGGTGCTACTGCCACTGCAGCATTCAGCTGGGTTGTCAGGGAAGCAGGGATAGCGTCCCCCCAGACGGGCACCACAGAGCTCTGCCATCTTTCAATAGCAGACGTGTAATTACTTAATTGTAGGAGACAGGCAAAGCATAACAAACCTGGCCAGTGTCGTGGGTCTGGCAAAGAGGATGAACTCCCAAAGGCACGATGCCGTTAAGGGGGAGGGGGTAAAACGTGCTCTTGAAAGCCAAGCATACATCTGTATTGTTGGAGAAAGGGCAATTCCATTAATTCTAGCCCTAATGTGCCACTTTGTGCTCTGTCTTCTCCCGTTCTGCTCCACGCGTGACCTACCCTCTTTTTATGCTTGCTTTTCTCTGTTTCTTCACTCCTACCCCCTACTGTTGCCTCTCTCCTTTCTGTTGATGGCTTCATAAATTTCCAGCAGCTTGAATGGCAGTGGGCCCATTACTATGGAAATCAGTTCATTAATACTTCTTTTGCTTACTCTCTCAATCACTTTATGAAATGTACTTTGGAGCTGGAAGAGCTTTGTGCATATAACCTAAACAGCAAAATGGGTACAGGGTGGGGAGGAGCCCGGTGGGAAGTGGATAAATATGTGATGAGACCACTGCATGTGGCTGCAGGGACTGGGTTGTAAAGTGATGTTATAACTCCCTTCATGCACTTAGTCTGGAAAGCTTGATCTATTTGTTGGTAATCCTTTATCTCAATCACATATAGTGATATTGTTAAGGATAGATATGTCTTCACAATCTGAACACAGGGTCCCTCCATTTCCAGTAATTTGTGGTGTCTGGATGTCAAGCTGCAGCTTTAGAAAGTAGCTAGCTGGGCAGCCTTTTTGCCTCTGAAATAAGAATGTCAATGAACAATTGTTTCTTCATTGCTCTGAATGAATTGCCTTGTGTTTACAAAGGTCAGAAACAAGGAGGACATCATGTTTAGGGCTGGTCTCCATGGTAATTACGCAGCCCTGTCAGAAAGCATTTTATGTGTGAAATGAAGTAGCTTGACTCTTAACTTCAATTGGTACATGTTTTCTGGAAATGTAATGGTTTATTTTTTCCCCCTTTCTTTTCCTCTATGCCTATCCTCCACCCCCACCTCCTCTGTCCCTCCTTTCTGTGAAACACTTAGGTCTGGAGCCAGAAAACTCAGAAACAGGTATAAACATTGGCTGCTTCTCTCGTTACTTCTGTTGCTTTATTGGAATTATTTCTTGTTGCCTGGGGGAAGAAAAAGAAAGGGGGGGAAAGGAAGAAAAGAGTCCCTTCCTTTCACTTATTCTGAAACTGGAGGGAATCTATGATCTGAGTTTTCTTTCCCTTGGCAGATGATTGGAGGTCACCGTCTAACACTGATGCCAATGGGGATGCCCAGCCATCTTCTCTGGCTGCCAAGGGCTACAGGAGCGTGCGCCCGAACCTTTCTTCAGACAGCAAGCCACAGGTAAGCCTTTCTTCTGTGACTCTGAGGGTGATCATCTGGGTTCAAGCACTGGATTCATGATCAGGAGTCCTGGGTTGAACTCCAGACTTGGCTGCAGATGGGTAAGTTGCTGTGCCTCAGCTTTTTCTACCTTTAAAATGGGGACAACACCGATGTCAGCAAAGTGTTGTGGAGCTCATGTATTCAGGCACACCACAGTGGATGTGGATGAAGGAGGAGGACAATGCTACTTGCAAGAAAAAAGGTGAAGTAATAATCTGGTTTGTATTTTATATAATTTTGTATTTTATGCTGGTTTATTTCCTAGAAATTGCTGCAGGCTGAAATCAGAGTTGCACCCTACATTAAAAATAAAATGCCTTTCAGTTTTAACACTGTAACTGATAGAAGCCAACAAGGGAAAGGTTATTTGTGCCTGAAGGTAAATTGTTGAAGTCAGTCTGCTAAGAGAAGTGCAGTGTCATACTTTTCTATTTTTTACTTTTTGGGTGCTCAGTCTGCACAGAAGCAGTCTGGAAACTGGTAAGGAAGCCCTTTGTTAGAAACTGGGTTCTTGTGTGGAACAGAGTCGCTTTAAAGCCTAGTCCACTGTCTGTGTGACTGCTCCCATCATTAGGATCCCTTTAGCACTGCTACACACCAGGTACTGTAAGTGGAAGTGGAAGAAGGAACAGCTCCAATGAAGGTGTGGGCAGGAGCAGCGCCCTAAGGACAGACCCATTTCTACTCAATACTTGGAGCTGTCCTGTACTCCTTTCCTAATCTTGTTGATGAACAGAGAGAGCACTGCTGCACATAATACTTGTTACAGAAGTCTCAAAAGCTACTGTTCAAACTGAGCTGAAATGGAGGAAATTCCAGAAGGAATGAACCTGTTCAGAGTTAGCAGCTCTTTAGAACAGCACTAACCAAACCACTTCTCCACTCTCTTATGCTTCAGGGAGGGGTGAGAAGGGCAGACAGGCTGCATGATGACAGCAGATTTGGAACAGCAGCTGTAATTTTATGAAACTTCTACATCTATATCCATGTAACAGGAATAGGTGCTTGCCACAACTTTGTCATATGGAGGTGACTTTTAAAAGACATCTCTTTCTAGATTTAAATGTTGCAAGCTCTTAAGGTGTCTTCATTCTCTGGTTTTGGCATTTTTAGCAGTGGTTTAGGCAGCCTTTGCCCATAAAGATGTGATAGCAGTGTGTTTGTAAAACCTACTTTCACAGTCTCCAAGGGGTTAATTTGCAAAAATTCAGGGAGCTGCTGTTCAGCAGGTGGGTATTCTTTCCAGTAGGCCATAGTTTTCAGCTACTGGCAAAAAATGCAATAAATAAAATGAAACCTCTGCATTGTTACTTTATGTCAAAACAGTTTGACTTTCAGAAAAAAATCTCTGTAATTGGAGTTGCAGTAGGTGGGTGATTTGGAGTTAGCAAGCTATATGTTGCCAAGTACCAAAAACAGTAAAGCTTTTCTTATTATTTACTAGAAGCAGGATTTCTCTCTTGGTCATCTTGATTCTGGAGGCAGATTCTGATGGTCTCAGTTCCTCAAGAAGCTTTTAATTATTCTGGTCTTCCTGAAAGCATTTTCAGGATGGAAAAATCCTAAAGAGAATTGAAGAGCTGGCTTTTAGAATGAAGAAATGCCGACTTTTTACTTAGCCAGCTGTGGTAGGCTACAGCACTCGCATGATGTCTGCTTTCATTAGCTTTGGTGAAACCTGGCACTGTTCATTTTTCATCAGTGCACTTAACATGCAGAGATGGCCTAGAACTCTGAATTTGGCTTTGCAGTTCAAATGTCCCCAGTGCTGGGAAGTGTTTAGTTACGCAAGCATGAGACTGAATTTAGTTAGCCATGCTGTTAAATCTTGACTGAGTCTTTCCCAGGGGCATGGTGGGTGTTGCTGTGCAGGCCTCTTGAACAGTACAGTAGTGAGAATTATTGAACACAGAGAGAGAAACGTGTAGGCAGGGACTTAAGGGCTGGGTTAAGTCTGTGTGCTGCAGTGAGCTGTGCCAGGAAAGAATGTGTGAGATGATGGATGTGAGTGGGTTCTGCACTGGTCTTCCAGATACTGTATTTGCTTTTTATTCTTGCTGTATTAAAACCTGCTTAACCCAAGTCTAATGATCAAATTCATTCTGAGAATTTATTTTTTTTCCTTCCTTTTTTCCTTTCATTTGATGCTGCTTCCTCTCTCCTTCCTACCCTCTTGACTCTGCCTGATCAGGCCCTTGCTCCTCCCCGTCCTCCTCTTCCCAAAGAGGAAAGCTTTGCATGGCGTCCTCGCACTGACACTAAAGTGACCAACCTGTTGCCAGTGCCCATCATGGACTGTGTGTACCTGAATGCACCCAAGCCTTATACACAGCGTGCATCACCAAACACCAGTGCACGCTGTTATTTGTCATCACCCACCCCCTATGGGGCTGTCCCCAGTGGGAAGCAAGGCTTGCCAGCAGGGCCTTCTCCCTCTTCAGGCCCCAAAGATGAGGTGCATGCTGGGCAGCCACTCTTGGAAAGTCACTCCTCATCGAGTACATCATCCTTACAATGCAACCCTGACAGGGCAGATCCCAGTAGTAAGGCTGGAATGAATTCCAGTCATGAGACGAAGGCGGATAAAAAGGTCAGCAAACTATATGTAGCTTGTTTATCTAACAGCACTTGCTCAGGCGCATCTCAAAATTCCACTGGCACCACACATGACCCAGCAGCCAGCACCAGTTTGGGCGCTGAGCTCACTCAGGCACCAGCCACCAATATTGTTTCCTCTGTAACAGACACTGAAAAGTCTCTTCCTGCTGCTCCTCCTCCTCCTATTCCTCCCAGGCCGTACTTTTACATTGTCCTCAGCAAAGACGCAGTTAGTTATGGTGCAGGCCAGCCCTCCCGGACTCAGTCATCACCTCCGCAAGCTGTGAGGGACAGAGTGCTAGAGCCCCAGAGCACAACTGCCACAGAGGACAGGATGAGAAAAGAGCCTTACCTTACTCAGCAGCGACAGCCACCATACAAGGCAATGGGACGCAGCATGGTACATGTTTTCTCCATAACCTTGTTTTCTTTCAGCCGAGCGAACAGTTCTTTAATTCATTACAATGTTCCCTTAATGCTTTATTCCCCTCCTACCTTAATTTCTCAGCACTTGTTGTGCCGCCCTGAGTCTTGTTGTCTTTTACTTGATAATATTTAACATCCCATATGTGTCCCCTCAACGTTGATCTGTGTGTTCGTGTGTGTGTGTGGTGTTTGTAGGGAGTTGGGTTGGATTGGTGAGGAACTTTCTATTTTAGGGAGATGTAAAAGAAGCAAACTCTGTAATGTGTAATGGTTAGACTTCTCAAGCGATGGCGAATGCCGAGCTGTTCTTTGGTTTGATTTAGCCTCACTACACAGAACTGGAGAAGAGGGGTGGTGAGAGGGAATAAAGATTTTTGTGAAAAAACATTGTGTTCATAGAGACCAGGCCTGCAAGCCTCAAGAAGTGTGTTTCCTTAAGGAAAGAAGATCTGCTGGGGCTTTGTATTATTTTGGGTACATTCCTTGCATGACACGATATGGCTGCATTAGACTAAAGTAACAATCTCCCCCAATGCATAACAACACCTTGTTTCCTACAGGATGCCACTGCCAGCACCTCAGCTCAGCCTGGAGTTATAGTAGTCCCCCTCCTCCAGGTTAATCCTGACAGACAACAAGAAGGCAGCTCCAGCACTCCACCACCGCCTCTGGTTCCTTTTGGGCAAGGCTCCGTATTCCCTGAGATTGTTTCTCCTGGCTCACCCTTGACTTTTCCAACTTTAGACGATTTCATTCCCCCACATCTGCAGAGGGGCTCCCACCATAACCAAGCACCCTCCACATCTGGCACATTACCCTCTGTTTACCCGAAACTGCCATTCTTCTCATCACCACCTTCACTTGTCCCTCCAGTCACGGGGGCTTTGCACAGGGGCTTGAAGCCTGAAATCACTGGAGTCATCTCACATACAGTAAGCTTGCCAAGTACCCTCCTCGCCCTTTTCCTAAATTTGTATTCCTGGATTAAAATTACTTTCTCCTTGCAATACTAAACTTGAGGGAGGAGTGATGACTCACTCCCTGCCAGAGCAGCATGACAACTGAAACCTTGTTTGCGTCCTGTGCTAGTGCATGCAGTTTGCCTGCCCTGTGCAGCTTTGAACTTTCTTTTGACTTCTCACAACATTTGATGGTTTCCCTTTGTGCCCATTCTGCTGGGTGATGCACACCTTAAGAGTCTTCACAGGATTTGCTCAGAATAATGAATTCTGCATAAATTGAATAGCTGCAACTAACTGATCTTTTCACACTCTTTTTATAGCATCCTTAATTGTGTTGGAATAACATTTAAAGCAGCAGCAACAGCAGACCAGTTAAAGGTTAGGGCTGGCTTTCTATTCCACTTGGAGCCACAAGACCATATGGTCTCCACACAAATCCCTGATAAAATCAGTGTAAGATTGCTACCAGTATCCAGTGACCTACAAGTTTTAAGATAGTGACTGTACCAGGAGTCCTCTAAGCATGGAGGTGCTATGTGATAGATTAGTCAGAGAGTCTCTTCATTTTGGAATTGCTTGTCTTTGAAAATTTTGAATAATTCAGTCTGCAAGAGTTTGAACTTGGAATTTACTGTGTACTTCTTGAGTTAGGTTTTGTTCCTCTTTAAGCTCATCACCTATTTTAAAAAGTCCTCGAGGACAAAGAAGAAAAGTAGCTCTCAGTTAAAGTTGCAGAGGAGGCAAAAAGTATCCTACCCTCCTCCGGCTGAAAGTCTTACAGCCACCTTTTTTTTATGCTTGCTTGTGAGGACAAGGAAGAAGTTCAGCAGAAACTGCATCCTCTCATGATACTTGCTCTGCCCTTTGACTCTACAAACAGGCATGTGGGCTGGGGGAAAGAAAAAAAAACAACTAAGGATGGTATTTTCAATAGCTCTCAGTATCAGCCTTTCTGCTTTTATTAAAATTGGTAGGGTTTTTATTGCAGAGAGCAATGAATGAAAGTTTGGATTTGGTGTTTTGGTTTTACTTTGTTTTTCGTTTGTTTGGTGTTCTTTGTTTGTTTCTGTTTTGGATGGGGGTTTTAGGTTGTTTTATGTTTTTTTTAATGGAGTCTATCTGCAGATTCTAGAAAAAAAAAAAAATCAGGAAGCATCCAAATCATAGAGGAGCAGTGAAAAAATTTGCTGTACCTGACTTTGTTGAGATGAGAATTGAAACATTTTTGGACATGCTCACTTCAAGCATGTAATCACTGAGCTGTTTTCCACAATGATTTAAATGGTTTTTGTTCACCCTCTTTGGTGGCTTCACTGGGGCTGCTGAACCTATCCTGATCCAGCATCCTTCTTCTTTGAGGGATTCTTATTTGTATTTTAGTTATCAAAGTGAAGCTCAAAGCCGATTCTCACACTTTTCCCTGACTCTTCCTCCTTTTTACGAATTGCATTGTTTGGAATATTATTGCAGTCAGCAAAATGGGGCTGGTCTCTCTCTAGGGGACATCTGTCCCTGAAGACCACTGGTTCTTTTCTGTCCCCATGAAATGTCTATGGCCTGACCAGCTGCTGCTTGAAGCAAGATCACCTTTATCCAACAGAACAAGATTGTTCTTCCCCATTTCCCCTCCAGGTTGGAGAGGCTGCAGGTGCTTGTTCTGATTATGGCCAATTGTCACTATGATTTATCTCTGAGTTCTGGTGCCAGGCCTCACTTTGGCCACTGTTCAATCCCCTGCCTGATGCTGTAAATCCTTTCACCTGATCCTGGTGTCTGTTGAAGGGCATTGAGTTGCAGTTGCATTTAGCCAGAAAAGCTGGGAGTAGGGATTTTTCTGGAGCAATATTCTGGGTATATTCAGGGGGTTTTTTAATAATGGTGAAAACACCCTTGAATGCTCAGCTGGTTTTACAGATCAGTGGCTTGCAGCATTTGAGTCTGACAGTGGAGCAGCAGGAGTGCAGGAATTTGGTTTGCTGTCCCATATTCTCTTTGTTTGGACGCTCAGTCCCCATTAAGGGTAATTGTGTGCCCAAATTCCTTAAGAAGCATTGAAAAATCTCAGTCTAAACTGATGCACACACAGTCTTTAGTCATCATCCCTTCTTTATCTTACCCACCTTACCACCACCAGAAGTCCAATACCCATAGACTGAGGCTTTTCAAAGGCGAGCTAGGTTTCAAAGTCTCCCTGTATTTTTACAGAGCAGCCAGAGCTGTGGTGATATCAGAGGTGGGTTTGAAATAAGCAAATAATGGAGCTGGATGCTTTAGGAGAGCAGGAGCAGCTTGCTGCCTGTGCTTCAGCAGCAAAGCCCTCTCCCTTACTAGAGTCCTACTTGTTACCCTCTGTCAGTTTTGGGGCCTTTTTGTCTTTACTTTAATCAGGTAGGTATCACATTGTCTCCTGAGTGATGGTGCTGACTTAATTCCTTAGACTTTTCTTACCAAACCAGCTGCAGTAATGCTGTTTCACTCCAGAATTGCATGAGTTTTGCATGTCTGACTTGCTTTGAAAGGAATACTCTTGGAACAAATGTTTGTGTGTGGATGTATCAGGGGAAAGATGTCTGCATCTTTCCCCCTCCCCCAGATTTGCTCGTTTCTGACACCTTGTGTCTGATAGATGAACTTAGTGCCCTCTTTTGATGTTGGCGTTGTGAAACCCAACACCAAATAACTGTAGTACTGCCTTAGCAAACTAATTTCATTAACAATGAGCAGAGTACGTACAAGGAGCAGGATAATACTTGCGCTTATGCCCTTTTAACTAAAACTTACTGTAATTATGCTTCTCATTCAGCCTAAAATGTTGGGATTTTTTCCAGATTTTCCCAGTGTCACACCCATCTGCGTGCTGCTGATGATGTGTTGCTCTTCTTTTCAGGACCCAGGTCCTGTGCTAAATGAAGTGCCCCAGCCTGGCACTGAGTATCCAACCTCCATCACTTCCATCAGCAAGTCTGCCTCTGCCTATCCTTCTACCACAATCGTCAATCCCACTATTGTCCTCTTGCAGCACAATCGAGGTAAGGAGGTGTGCACAGAGATAATTTTGGCTCAAAATGAGCAAACCATTATGCTACAAGGAGCTGGAGAATGCGTGTGCTGTTGGTAATTAGGTCCAGACTACTAAGAACTAACAACGTTGCCTCAAAAAAGTCTTAGTGACTGGAACATAAACAGGGAAGTGAGAATGATAAGTTTTTTCTAATTAAAACCTGTGGATCAGAAGCTTTTTGAGGTTGGGGAGAGATTTTTAACTGGGCTGTGGACATATGAATAAGCTATTGCAAGGTAACAGCTGCCAGGTGTCTTGTGGTGGAAAAGGTTTTATCCTCCATATATCTGTGTGTAGAAACAAGGTCATTTGAGGTAGCTTGAGAAGGTGATATGCTACTTCTCAGCTACTGCAGTGTGAAAGCAGCTGTATTTTCTATTACTGTGGGAGGGATTTGACCTGTGAATTTGTAGCAGAATTTGCCCAATAGTAATAATTTACTTGCCCACAAATTTGATCTTGGCAATTTTTTCCTTTTATCAGTAACTGGATCAACTTAAATTTATATTGCAGTAATCCTCTGGATTTGCAAATGAGCAAAACAGCCTTGTTTGAAAACTCCCAGGAATCAAAACCTTTCTCACACAAGCTGAATGGATAGTTCTATCTGTTTACTCCTGGATTAGAAGGGAAACTTTGCTTCTCCTTTTTAGTTGTCCTGATGGCTGGCATTACCACAGCTCCCCAGTTCGTTGTGCATAACTAAAGACTGTAGCTTGTAACAAGCCACAGAGATGCAGTCCAGTTTGCCTTGATTTCTAGTGAACTTGGGAAACTCCAGGAAACTCCAGGAATTCAAAGTCTTGATGGGACAGACTATTGCTGTGGCTTATCTTTTCAAAGAAAAAAAAAATCAGAAAATAGGGTCAAGGCTTGCACTCTCATGCTGTAGCCATTTTAATTATAGCATTGATGCGCTCCTTTGCAGTCCCTCATGAGATTTTTATCAGTGCCTTTTAAAAACAGGCTTCAGTCTTTGATCTTGAAGGTAGTATTCTCACTGTGGCCCAGTGGATTAGAGGGGTAATGAGTGGATTATCTCCTCCACTGTGCTAGCATCTGAAACAGCTTTGCTTATGTGCTTCCAAATGAGGATGTCTGGATTCCTCAGCTGCTTCAAAAGGAGAATATCTGATTTGAGCCAACCTTCTTAAATCTCAAAGCTTTTTGTTGACTTTCTTGCGATGGGATATGCTTTTGGCATTTTTTTAAATCAAATTTGGAGTATTTTAACACCAGGATATTTTCCTTCTGTAGACTTGAAGAGCATGAGAGACAAAGCTGTATCGTGATGATACATGCACGCTGGCTCTGAGACAACTGATGTGAAATTATTCTGTTTGCTAATTACCTTCATGGTAAACAGTTTGTCCTGTCTGAATATTGCTTTTGACTATTAGAACTCATGATACTTTCCCCTGTTGGATTGAAGAGCCTCCTCTCATCATGTTTTTTCTGTGATCCAGATCATGGCCAGATATGCCATTTGCTCACATCTGTGAAGTATATCATTCTAATCCCTGGTTTTCAGTATATGTTAGTCAAACTTGAATTTGCACGTATCACGTTGGTTTGACAAGGCATCATAGTCACAAATTTGTATTGATTGACATTGTATGTTTCAGACTATGTATTTATTAGAAGATCCCATACAAATCATATTTATGGCACTATTTCTGACTTGACAGACAGATGTCCCAACCATCAGAGTAATCTTTTTTGAAGGTTGTCACAACATTTGCTTTCTTCCTTGTCCTGTGGAGTTTCCTTTGTCTTCCAAGACATACCAAGTGGTCCAGTCTCCAGAACTGCTCCCTTTAGAGCAGAAAACTGCTCTAAAACTCTTTCTATGGTTTATATGAACATGCTCAGTCTTATCTGACCTCATTTGTTGTCCTTCAGCATAGTCCTTAGTTACTGTTGCAGCGGAAGGTATTTCTCCATCAGGCAAAGTAAGACATCATACATTTTTTTCTCCTTTTTTTTTTTTTCAAATGTAGAATGGAAATACTAATCAGATGTGTCATCTTTCCTGCCCTTTTATTACCATTGTGCCTATTTTGTATAAGAACAAGATCATTGTTTTGTATAAGAACAAGATTAAAAAGTTCCCTCTTTTTCTAAGGAAAGTTGACATTCTCACATAACACCCTTCCATGAGTCAAATGCCTATAGAAACACCAAATATCTCAGCGCTTTCAGTGCAGTCATATGTTGTCAGAGTAGCATACAGATGATTAATAAATGTTTCTGTTTATTCTTCTTGTGCCTCAAACCTATTTTTGAGTCTGAGACATTCTGTTAATGCTTTTATTCCACTGTAATTTTCTTTTATTTCCCAGCATATGTTGCCTTCTTGTAGGTGCACATTTCCCATCCTTTTTTGTTGAGAGTTTCCTGCAGTTCCTTATGCTTCCATTCCTATCTAGGATTTATCCCAGGATAGCATTTAGGTTTCTTTCTGCTAACTTAATGTTTTTTAAATGGTCCTCAGATCTTAGTTACCTATTGAATTTCTGTCCTGGCTGACATGATTCATATTTGGTTTCATCTTCATGAACCTTATCTGTTCTAATGTAGGTTGCTCTCACAGCATATATCAAATTGTTACTAGGTTAAGTTCCACCTTCTCCTGAATGGTTAATTATGTTTTGTGCTAAAATCAATTCCTTCATGTCAAGACGATGTTTAGTAAAAATTCCTTTTGTGTGCTCTTAAATGCCCTGTAAATTAGAAATTTCAAGGTCATTTAAATGTAGGAAGTCTGAGGTCTCCAGTAGTTTAGTCTTCCAGATGGATAATGTGACGTTCTTTCTCCTCAGTGGATTATTGATTGCATTTTAAGGAGTTAGCACTCTTATTCTCTGAAGTGACTGTTGTACCAGATGCTACCCACTTCATGAAAATTACCTAAATAATTTCATATCCTCTCTTTATTTCTAGCAAATTTTCTTTTCAACACCTTTATTTAGCACCAAACATGTTCTCAAATACGTGTTTCATCTTCTCAGGTTTTTTTACTGGTTTCATATAAGTCTCCTCCAGTGCTGCCTCCTCTGGGGGACCTCTGAGGGCACCAACAAACCATCCTTCACTGTTGCTGGCAGTTTTATCCTTCTGCTTGACCCTTTCTCTGAGAATCAGGTTTTTGGCCTTTGCTTACAGTCCCAGAACACAAGATCAAGAGTGAAAGCCTCAGTTCGCTCTGGTCAGGCAGGGGAGTGAAATAGCAGACACCTCCTGCTCCTTCTGCTTCTATCCATCAGCTGCTCCCTTTTCTACACAGAGATACAAGGAAGAAGGAGATCTCCCCTTCATGTAAAAAGTACATTTGAGTTTTTTCATTAAAAGTCTATTAATTCATGGTGTTCTCTCCTCTGTGGAAAAGAGATAGGAAAAAACTCTCAAGCATTGACTCCTTAAACTACAGGTTCTTGTCAGAAGAGCTCAGTGATCCAACACAATTCTCCTTGGTTACTCCACTGTCACTTACTTTTTTTCCTCTCAATTCCAGAGATGGGCATCATTGCATCTCTCCCTTGCAGTTTCTTATGATACAGCTTAGTCCTGGTGGCCTGCTTACCCCATGAAGCCTGCAGCAGGTGGTTCCCATTTATTCTACTGGCTCAGAGGGCTGTCCCTTCCTTTTCCTCAGTGCATATAGGGTTTTTTTCCCTATGTTGGCAGCTATCATGTGAACATCATGTACAGGAGAAGCTTGCCATCAGTGGTCAGCAGGGCAGAGGGCTGGGGCTGAAGATCAGAGTTCAGAGGTATTGATGAGGGAGCTGCACTGAGGAGAAGGAGCAATCTCCCTTGCTGAGATGATCCACTTAGTACAAATACCTAGTGAAGGTACTAATTTGACAAATTCCTAATGAAGGTATTTGTACTAATACCTCTACAAGACAGCACACACCTGGAGGTTTGTTACTATGGCAGACTTGCTTGGCAAGTGTTCTATGCCACCCCAAAGTGCAGTTGTTTCCCGTGCAGGCATGGCATGGTGTGGTTTATCATAAATATTTAACAGGTGTGGTTAATATATTAAAGTTTTTTATCTTTGCTCTAACAATACGAGCTTTCAAAAGTGTTTGTGCTTTTTATGTCAGTAAAATATTTTACTCTTTTCAAATGGCTTTCATGCTTTAAAGAAAAGAATTAATTGCTGGGGAATAAAAAAAACCCAAAAAAACAACAAACCAGAGGACAGAGTGCTGAGCATTCTTGGTTTATTCCCAGCTGTGAATTGGGTAAGTCATTTGGACATCCTTTTAGAAAGCACTAACTTTAGGGTGGTCAAACCTGCTGAGAGATACCACAAATACTTCAGTCTGGGAACTTGTTAATGAAAAGCCTCTAACCAAGGGAACTGTTTTGAGAATCAAAGCCTTCGAGCTGTGTCTGTGCACAAATCACTGAATCTGTGGCTCAGTAATATGTGATGAGACTCAGCAAACACCAACAATTACTTTATCCTTTCCTATATCCTTTTGAAATGCTACAGCAGCATTATTTCAAAATGTACTTCATGATAATGGTAACAGAGTTAGTTATCAAGGTGCTTGACTCTGTGAATTTTTTACTGGTTTTCAAATTATCTCCTGTCCAATGTTTTATTCTCTGATGTTACAAAAAAAAAACCAAGAGAAAATTTAAATAAAGATGCTCTTTGCAAATGTGTTGGTCACTGCATCATGAGATTTATGTTATCCCACAAGGCTGCTGTGTGGAGAATGGACTGTGGGCTGTCACTTTGGCAGGCTATTTGAACACAGATTCTCTCCAGCAGCTGCTATCATTCTACAGTGTATTTCTTGCCTGTCAGAAATGCAGCACCAGAGCACTTGCTGTTTATGTCTCACACATTTGTTCTGTATTTCTTTTTGTTTTGTTTCTTCCTTTACCACAGAACAGCAAAAAAGGCTTAGTAGCCTGGCAGGTATGATGTGAAAGGTCTGCTACACTCAACTGCTGCCTCTGCTGGAACAAAGCTGCTGCTTTGAGAGCTTGTGGGATGCCTTTAGCAAACACACTGCCCAGGAACTCCAAAGAAGTACACCAAACACCTAAATTATTCGTCTCTTTGTCCTAAGTCATAAAATTTACCAACCTTTTAAACACAAATCCTTTAGTTCTGAGTTTTGCAGGGCAGAATTGTGTTTGCTCATGGTACCAACAGATCAATGCATTGCTGTGCACGAGCCTTTCCTCTGCTGTCAACCCCTATCAGATTTCTACACATTTAATGGCTTTGTGCAGGATGATTATGTGCATGGGAATAAAGATATCTTTCTCTCTTCAATGCATGCAGTGATGTAAAAATTATAGGATTTGCAAAAGTCTTGATGGGGCAGACTAAAATTGCAGGTGTTTCCTCTGAAGGATTCCTTAGATCCTTCACTGGATCTAAGGGTTGCTGTGCTGCAGCTCTGCAGAGCAGAGCTTCAGAACAACCTGAAGTCCCTTGGTGCTCCCTGCTGCTACCTCTGGGTGTCAGTTGAGCAGTGTCAAGGAATTCCAGTTTGGAAGCAAGGCAATCTGAAGAAATTAGTTGTTTCCCTCCATCTTTATGCAGACTCCTTTGCAATCATGTTATGTGTATGCTTAAACAACATTTGTTGTTTACACACTCTGATTAGGACATGGAAATGAATTGGAAACATCATATACTGTCTGCAACAAATGGGATTGTCAGACAGGTGAGTGCAATCTGTTAAAAAGTTGTGCACCACTACCACATACCATGTTCCTTTGGGTTGAAATTGGTAGAAAAAGATGTACAGGAGACTGTATTACTGGTGCTTTTTGATGAAGACTGACATTGTGGAGTTACTAATTAGTCAAAAGAAACAATTCTCGGAACCAAAATTGCTGTCCTATATGACAGCTGAGACTGTCCTGAGATGTGTGATGGTAACCACCTGAGAGATGCTCACCTGCTTTTGCTGGTATCAGGCATTTTCTTGGGAGCTTTCCTTCAGTCTAGCTGCTAATCACAACCAGCAGTGACACAGTCTGTCCCATCAACTACTTGCTAGAATTTTAGCCTTCAAAGAGCAGAAAATGGTGATGAGCAGAAAATGTTGTGAAATGCTGGGATGAGGTAAAAGTCCCCCATTGTCATTTCCAGATTCAGTGCCAGACAGATTAGTTTCTGATAAAGTTGATTCAGCACTTCTACGGGACAAGCCAGTTCACGAGCCAGTGCCGAGTGAGAAGAGGGCAGTGGAAGAGAAGAGAAGCTCTGTGAAGAGCCCTCACCACATGGCTGATACCTCTGTCGATGATATTGGAATTCCACTGAGGGTAAGACAGCACTGAGCATGTGGTTGATGCACAAAACCTGGGCTAGATTCTGCCTGCCTTAGGACTGAGGGAACTCGCTAGACCTGCAGAGATTTAAGGGAAGATAGAATTCTAATTCCAATATATTTTATGGTGAATTACTCCATATGCTATCTATGACCTGTTTCAGCTGCTTCAGGGGAAAGAAAATTAGAAATTAGTATTTCTTCTCATTATATCTGAAAATAATGTTTTCTACTCCTCTGTTTCCTTCCCATCCAGCAGCTGAAGGGGAGTTTTGTTTCATTTTAGCCATTTTAGAGGCAGATACTTCTTTTATATTTTACATTCATTCAGTGTTCAGGGGAAAATGTGAAAAGAATTATTAACCTAATCTTACAAGTAATTTCTGGAATGACTTAAACACTCAGTGTTTCTAACTGTCCACTGAATACTTAGGAAATTAGTATGACTAAAACAGGCAAGTTGTTTAATTTTAGATGTCAAACCAGATTAATACACAAAACATTTCATACTTTCTGCAGTTCTAGAGGGGTTACAACCTTCCTCTGCAAAGTTTTTACATTATTACTTACTTGTGCGAAACATCATATGAGATGATATATCAGAGTGAAATAATTCATATTTCAGAATATTAATATCATACAGCTTTCACAGAGCAGAGTGTAATTTGTTTTCATTGCTGGAAGATTTGTAATAACTTTGGAAGGCTGGTAAAGTCACTGTTGATTATTTCCATCTATATTTGTTTTTCCAACAGAATACAGACAGATCGAAGGACTGGTACAAGACGATGTTCAAACAGATCCACAAGCTAAATAGAGGTACTGTAGCACAGATGGTTTATTTACTTCAAAAGACAACCTTAATGACATTTTATTTCATTCATATGAAGACTTGTACTGGATGTTAAATAAAAGCATTTTATGTTAATTAGTGTTTGCTCTGCACCACAGAACTCAACCAATGCATTTGAAATCTTTGAAGTCAAAGGTAGGAGAACAGTGAAGTCCAAAGAAAGGTCTGAGTTGTTCTGAAAGGTGAACTACAGTGCCCTTATGAAATCAACTATACTATTTGAGACCAGAAAAGTCAATAATAATTCCATACTGAGAGAAAATAGATCCCTGAACTCCAGTTTTACCAACTAATCCAGTCCACACACTTTTAAAATACAGTAGGTTATCCCTAAAACTTTTCTGTACATAAGAGAAAACTTTTTACACTTTTAAGCTTTAGTACCTGCACAACAAAGCATGACTTGAAGTTCACCGAAACCATTGGAAAGGTTTCCATTAATTTTTGATGAGTTCAGAATCTGAACTCTGCTTTTTTCAAAACACTAATCTTTCTCCTTTGAAAACCTAGAATTGTGGTGAGCAAACTTACAAATTTCATGGTGACCTCTCAGGGGATTCCCACCTTGAGGCACTTCTATGCCTGACTGCTGACACATTCACATTTTTCTTCTCTGTGAGAAATGGCTGCAGTAGCATTTGCAAACTGAACCCTCTGAATAGCCTGACACGCAGGCAAGTGCAGCTCAGATCTGTGCTTCTGTAACAAAATGTAGAGCATGCAAAACTGGAGCTGTATTTACTGCTGCAGGTGCTGTCTTGATGAGCTTTATGCATAGGTAAATGCTGTGCTGTAGTGGATGGAATGAGGAGGAATTGAACTATCTCCTAATCCTACTGCTCCTAACAGAGGTTCTTTAGCTCAGCTAAAGCCCATGCTCAGGTGGAGGAGGATGAGTTGGGTCCCCTTGGCTTCCAGGAACTCTCACAAGGCCCAGACATGCAAGGCAGCAATGAACAAAGAGGCATTCTGGGTTGTGTCACGCGAGAACATCAGCATGAGAGGGACTGTAGTCAGCTTGAATGGATTCTTGGCTTGCCCTTCTTCCCCTTTAAATCTGTCCTCTCTGTTCTTTTTTTGCAAATCATGTTCCTCTCCTTAGACAATCCTGAAGAAAACCCTTATTGCCCTACCTACACATTTCCTGAACTTCCTGAAATCCAGCAAAAAACTGAAGGTACCAGAAGTTTAGTCAGAGTATCTGTTGTCTTGTGCTTTGAGTTAACTGTACTATAGTGCCCTAATAGTAACTAGATTCAGGTTCTAGTTTTCTGTTACACTGCCTGGAAATTCAGTTATGCCCATTATACCTTCTTGTGTGATGCATAAAATAACTAAATCTTTGCTAATCCATTAATCTTTTCTTGAAGTATGATACCATTTACCCTAGTGTTATTAAAGTAGGGAATAAAATCATATGGTGATAGGAGTTGGGGGATGAAGCAGAACCTCTACTTTCTTGTGGATAGTCTCAAAATCCACCACTTTTCTCTGCTGCAGAAGAAAATCCTTATTCTCCTACATACCAGTTTCCTGTGTCTACTCCTAGTCCTATCTCTGAAGGTAATAATAAAGGTCCATATATTTGTTTTTCTGCACAAATGCTGCCTTATCAATTTATTTTCTTCCTGGATTTTTTTCTAGTTGCTGAGCTTTATGCTGCCTCATAATGATTTGCTGCACTCTAAGCATTGCCTTGACTGTATGATGCCTTTTTAGCTTTGCAGTGCTCCTCTGGCTTTGTAACTAGTATTTGACTAATGCTGCAAACTTGGGGTTTGCTTGGTTTTATGCACTTATCAGTTTTGTGTGCAGTGATTATTTAACATGTCTAGATTGCTGACTTTACGTATAAAGATAGGTTTAATGGAGATTTCTACCCCCCTCCTCTTTCAAATCAATAAATTTCACTAATTAGTTGCTTCTGGTTTTTAACATTAACCTAGTATTAGGGCCAGACCCAGAATGTCACTGAAACATATTAGGAAAAACTCTGCTTGCTTCAGTGGCTTTTGGATCAGTCCCTCAGTGTAATCTTTTAAAATAAAAATAACTTGGTAACATATGTTCAGGGCTGGTCTTAGGTGCACTTGGCATACCTAGGCAAGGACAGAGGTTGGTCTCATCAGCACATCTTGCAACTTGAAATAACACTGTCTTTACCTTGTCTCTTCATGTGCTCAGCAGATTCCTTTAAACTTCATATTCAAATCAGAATACTTTGCAGTCGTATTTCAGGGATGGTGAAACAGAGTCTGTTGCAGTGATAATTGTGTGACACTGCAAAATATTTATATATGAGAAACACTGGAATCTGCTGCACACATTGGGTGTACAGACATTTCCTGATTGGGAAGTTGTTGGTGACAGCCTCGTTGCCTTGGTGCTTTGGTGACACTTTAGATCCTGCAATCCAGGAACTTGCCTACTTAGCCTGTGCCTCAAGCCAACCCTGGTGAGATTATTAATTAACCATTTTATTCAATGTTAGTATTAAACATCTGTTGGGTATTGGGTAAGAAGAAAGCATGCAATATGAGCTGAGTTACTCAAAGAAGGCAAGGAAATGTAAGGTATATTTCACTGTTAAAATGAATGTGGATAAAGTGTAATACAGGTATCTAAGATACTTGATAATTTCTTAGTGAAATGTATCAGATGAAGAGTCCTGTCTTGCAAATCGAAATTCAGGGTAAGTTATTTTCTCTTGGCAGAATGGTGTGTGAGTATGAGTGAGAGAAAAAAGTTTCAGTAATTAATGTAAAAGAGTTTTACAGAGAATATTTCCTGGTTCATTATGAGGTTTGAATATCCATTTTACTCATCTGGACTAGCATAGTTTGCAAACCCCATGATGACAATATATTAAAGAGTCTGTTCTCCCATAAATGTCTCCTATGACTTAGAAATGTGCATATGAAAGTAATTTGCTGGTTTATATAGTTGAAATTTTATTGGATTAAAAACTAATTTTTATTCTCAAGATATTGGGAAACATTTCTCTAATATTTGCCTGGATTCTTTTCTTGATAAGAAATACAGAATATTTGATGATGTAGATGAGTTGGAGTGGTTGCAGTACATGTTTCATGTTTAGAAAACACTTCAAAGATCCATAATCAGTGGCAGTGTTTATACAGAGATGGGTTGGAGCCTCACTTTCATACAATTAATGTCACAATAAATTGATGCATAAGATCTCCTAGAAACATCAAGATCTGGGCTCCCTTCAAAAATATATTCAGCATTTCTAAAAACATAAAGCATATATCCCATCCATGAAATGGAATCCAACCCTGCAGATTCTCTATCATCTAAAGGAAAACAGCCTCTCTTCTTTAAAGGAATCAGATTTTGAAGTTACAATCTTGTGATAGCCTGCTTTGTGAAGAAGAGTCCCATGGATAGAATGCAGCTTTGAGAAACAGAACATGTTTTACAACCCATTTCTGATTTACTGTGTAACAGTATCAAATCACTCCAGATTTCTTTCTCAGTATTTCATGTGTAAAAAGGAAAGAAATGTAGACACTCTTCTTCGTAAGATGCTCAGAGGCAAAACATACCTATTCTCCTCATTATTGTAGATATTAGAATATAAGAAACTAAAAAATAGCCAATATCTGAAGTGATTTTTTTATTGTATGGCTCTCTTGTTTGAATGATGAGCTATAATGAATATTGATATTTCTCTTCAAGTAAATAAAATTATCATTTATTGATTACCAGCACTAAATAAGATTATTAGAGGTGAATAGCTGAGAAGGTCATTTTAGACATTTGTTTGTCTGTATTTGTAGGGACTACTGAGAGTTTTGTGATTTACCAAGTATTCTTCTGTCTGAGTAAACCAAACAAGTATTTAAGAATACAAGTAATTTTTGTCAACAGTTCAGTGTAATATAAATATTTGGTTTTCGTCATTAAGGTTTCAAACATGGGAATTGGCCTTCTTAACCTGAATGTTATGATAAGCATACCAAAACTCAATAACTATATTTTTGGAACTTTAGCCTTCTAATTCATTCACCAAGAGAACTAAAGCAGATAGGCTAGAATTTTAGACCACTCTGAGCTTTCCTAAAAGGCTTGATGAAGGCTTGAGTGCAATTTCAGGTCAGCTGTGTTAGCCAAATTGGCTTTTTCCTGCAGATGAGATTGGCTGTAGCATCTGATTGATGTCCTTCTTGAGAGAAAATATAGGAATTGTTTCAAGCTCTTGATTGTCATCACTAAATTCACATAACATTTTAAATTTATTTAAATCTAGTTTATTCTAGCTTCATCTTCTTTGTTTTTACATCTTTTTCTCTGTCACATTTAGTGGTTTCTTTGCAGAGGTATTAGTAATACTTTTGCTCACAATTCTCTTTACAGTCACAGAATCACAGAATATTCTGAGTTGGATCATCAAAGTCCCACTCCTGACCCTGCACAGGACACCCCTAAGAGTCACACCATGTGCCTGAGAGCATTGTCCAAACTCTGTCAGGCTGGTGCTGTTACCACTTCCCTGGGGAGCTGTTCCCAGTGCCCAGGCATCCTCTGGGTGAAGAAATTTTTTCTAATATCTGACCTAAACCTCCCCTGACTCAACTTCAGGCCATTCCCTTGGGCCCTGTCACTGTCACCACAGAGCAGAGATCAGTGTCTGCCCATTCTCTTCCCTTCATGAGGATGTTGTAACTGCGGTGAGGTCTCCTCTTGTCCAGGCTGAACAGACCAAGGGACCTCAGCTGCTCCTCACACAGCTGCACCTCTAGACTCTTCACCATCTTCATTGCCCTCCTTTGGATGCTCTCTAATAACTAAATACAAGAATGATGTGTGATTGTCAGCAGGAGTCCTCAGCTGTATTATTGTGTCTAGCACATAATGAGTTCTTTTAATCATATACTATTGGCTTTTGAATCCTCTATTTATCTCTCAGCTTTTGGTAAAGTGGATCTATAACTCTTGCTGCAGAGGAGTTTTATGATTAAAAGGGATTATTTTCTAAATATCCCTTTTAGTATTTTGAGAGCCTGGAGAAAGGTATTAGTGTAAGTAGTATATTAATATTTATATCTAATCTAGGAATTATTTTCAAATGCAATTTAAACTTCATTGGAATTTTATTTTTTAGGATCATCTCCCTGTGGTAAGTATTGGGCATATCACTCAAATTATGGTGATTGCATTAGTAGAAGAAATTAAAGGGTCTCTGGTACTTCTTCTTTAGGGTTTTCTCAACTCACTTGCAAAACGCTTTTGTCTTTCAGATGAAGATTCTGATTCATGCTCTCCTCGTTATTCCTATTCTGAGGACAGTAAGTAATTCACATTTCTTATTTAATCTGTCAAACAGAAAGGGCATGTAAAGCCTGTATTTTTTGCCTCCTATCCAGTTCACCAATATTCCTATATGTGATTTATCCTACAGGCAGAACCCAAGTTCCCCGCTCCAAGAGTGAGATGGACAATATTGATTCAGAGAAAGTTGTGAAGAGGTCTGCCACTTTGCCACTGCCAAACCGTACTTCATCGCTGAAATCAAGCCCAGAAAGGTGACCTGAAGTTGTGTATAGTTCTGGAAGAATATCTGGAAGCTGTCAATGGGAATGGGATAAAAGTGGAAGTCTTAGGTCCACAACTCCAGTTAAACATTTTGGAAGTTGGATAGAGTTTGCACTCTGAGTCTTTCACTAGGCAGCAGTGGACTCCTTCATTGTCACAGCCCAGTCCCACATTCTGTCTGTGTTTTTTATCAGGCATCACACAGTCTGTTGCACTGTCTCCTGCCTGGCTGAAGAGTTGGGTATCTTGCTTATACAGGCCCTTCCACATAGGCACAGTGGAAACTCTTGGCTCAGTGTGACACTGTAAAGGCATCTCAGAGAACAAGCAAATAGTGATGATTGTGACAAAGCAAAATTTGGATTTATGTTGAGTCTTGGTAAAAACTTAGTTACATTTTCCATCTCTGAGGAGTCCTACCCATATGAGCTTTCTTGCAAGTAGGTTCTAGTCAGCAGTGTAATTTCTGATCTTTAGATGGCTTCCCTCCTGGTTTTTTCTTTATTACCATGAGTTTAATTGTTTAAACTCCGCTCCAATTGTTTCAGCAGCTGAGTTGTATCCAACTCTGCCTGCAATAGATAAACAAATACATGTCTGGAGCCCTATCTGAACTGTTCCTCTTGTAGCAGGCTCCTTTCCTAGGTTAAAAAAAGTACCCTGATTAAACCATAATTAATGGAGTAAAGCATCTGTCAAAATGGAGCGTTTGTCTCCCCAGAAACCACAGTATTTTGGGTTAATTGATCTCTCTTTCCTCAGGACTGACTGGGAGCCTCCAGACAAGAAGGTGGACACCAGAAAATACCGTGCAGAACCCAAGAGCATTTATGACTATCAGCCAGGGAAGTCCTCTGTTCTGAACAACGAAAAGATGGTAATGTTTGATTTATCCTAGTTTGTGGCTTTATCCTGCAATTATGAAATACTCTCTAAATGCTTGTGTGGTTCTATTTGAATGGGATTCCTTATGCTTACATTGCAGTGCTCCTGTGATATTTTTGAAAACTCTTCTGCATAACTTCCTAACATTTTTGTTCTCTCTAAAGCAAGATCCAGGGGGACTGAGAGGCTTCCTTCCTTTTGGACGTGTTGTTTTCGTGTTAAGTATGGATCACTAACCCTAGTTTTTAATCCATGTTTGACACTGTGACCTGTTCAGCAGCTGTTTTGCCAGCTGTACTTTTTCTAGGGCACAGCGTTAGCTGATGCAGGAGGGTTGAGGGCATTATGCAACAGAGAAGGCAGGTTCAGTTCCTATGTTCCTCTGATGCTTTATATACTGCACTAGTTTGTAGAGTGCCTTTAGTGTGCCTCAGTGGATGCTTCTGAGGTGCATTTAGGATATGGCCATCTTCCCTGGGTTGCTTTTTTCCTCAGCTGGATCTAACCACTTCTATGGCAGAGGTGTCAGGACTGAATGTGAGCTCTCCAGCTATTGTGGAATGTAACCTGGCATATTAAGTGAGCTGTTAGCAATTTCAGTCTGAATTAGTATGCAATGCTGTGAATTGTGACAGCTAGGGACATGCAAAAGTCTCCTTCTTCAGCCTTGGCTGAGAATACATCAGCCAGTCCTGTATAAATCACCACAGATCACTTAAGGAATCCTTCCATGCTGCAAGTGTGACGCTGTAACTGCTAGAAAATACTGAATGATGTTAATAGTGTATAAAGATAGTGCATAAAGATATAATTGTTCTACAAAGGAATTAATTTGAAGGATTCAATTAGAAGTGCTAATTGCATGTGAGTTTCCAAATGTAGACTGGACTTTGTACCTTAACAGCTTAGACATTGATCCATGCATGGAATAGATAAAGGAATGCTCCTGAAATACCTGCTAAGGATTTTACACGAGAGTGAATAGCAATTTAAATCAATAGAAATGTAAGAATCAAGTCTAATGTGGGACCTGATGCTTCTCCTTAGTATTTTGGTGGGTTTTCTTTTTTCCTTCCAAGTGTAATCAAGGTCCATCACTTTTTGAAGATCCTGCAGCCAGCCTCTTTTCACACGCGTGTCCCTTCATTGACTTCAGCAAAGTTGCTCCTGATGGGAGCATGATCCCAGTGCCCATTGCAATGGGCAGTGGATGGCTCCCTCTTGATACTACTGGGTGTTGGCTCAGCCTGTTAGAGAAGTGCCAGTGAGGAGTGGTTTGAACATGGTATGACACCTCCATTCCTGCAGTCCATCCTGGAGCCAGATTTCTGCTGACTTAAACATCAATTTTGTCTCACGGTAAACAGACAAGATTAAAACTTGTGGCAAAAGGCCAACTTCATCTGTGTACTTAAGCATTTGCAAAAGGTCTGTCATCACCAGTGGCACTGTTTACTTGTTCAGACTTCATCAGGTGCTGAACTGAGCTGTGGAACCAGAGTCTAAAAGCCACAAGCAGAACAATTGTTAGCATAATTGAAAAATTACATGTACAGAGCTCATCAAAGATGAGCTTTTATCAAGATGAAAGTGATAGCTGTGTTATTTCTGATGTTATTTTATGAGCTTTAATTTGATGCCATAGACCAGAGAAGAAAGAAGGCCTTGGAATAGTAGCTTCACTGTTTCCATCAGTCTCATTAAATATAACAGTACTATAGTGGTTAGGGACTGCATCTTTCAGAGAGGTGCAAGAGATTTGTGAATCTTGGTAATCCCACCCACAGCTATGACTATCAGAATCCCAATCCAAAACCATTTCAGAGCAATGAATAGCCTCCTGTTGACATCTGTGGGCTTTGTTTTAATGTAAATGCAGTTATATAAGATGAGTGCTTTTAGTTGGAGTGCAGTAAATTAAAAATAGAGGTATTGATTCCTTTGTGCCTTTAAGAAACAGCCAAATCATTCTCCAGGCCATCAGGCATTAAACATGATGTAACTATTTATCTTGCAGTGCCTCTTATTCAGCATCAATCCTGAGCTCTTTTCCTAGAGTTTGGGGTGGGTTTTTTTGTGATGCTAATGGCTATGGCAGAATCTGGGACATTCAAGTCCAGCACTGTTGTGAACTGCCTCAGTAACCCCATCACAGAATGATTTCCATGAGGACACTGTGCATCTGTGTGACTCGTTCCTTGTGATGGAGCACTTGAGATCGTACTGGCACAGCAGACGTGATGTGCTTATGTTTTTATTACACTGAGATCTACTGTCTTAGACTAGGTAGACTAAAAGGCAAGAACTAGCTAGATATCTTTTGGGGAGTGGTACCTCAGAAGCTTTAGCAATGGACTTTTATTCTCTTATCTCACCAGCAGTGTTTTCAAACAGATACAACTATTCCATTTTTTAAAACTTGTTTCACTAAGACAGATGGTATGAATGAAAGGGAGTTTCCTTTTCAGCTGTACTGTTTTCTGTCCTGTCTGATTTTCCTTCATTGTAGTTGTGTCTGATAATCTAACATTTATTTGTGAAGAAACATGTAATATTGTCGCTCTGTCCATCCTTTCAGAGATCTTTCAGGATGCACTCTCTCTGACATGTGTCTTGTATGATTTAGAAAACCACCTTCCACTCTGTTTGCAGTGTATAGAACAGGGTTTCTCACATGTTCATGTGCTGTTAAAGATGCAGTATTTGACTCAGGTCTTACTGAGCCGCTCTTTTTTTCAACCAAATGAAGATTTAAAAAAATAATAATCAAGCACATGCAGCTTTGGACTTGATCAAAGTGTCTGACAGTAGGACTGAGGGACTGCTTGACTCTCAGCCCTTCCATTGAGTCTCCCTGTGACTCTGGGCAAGCTGCATGATCTGTCTCTCTCTGTACGGGTCTCCTGACCTGTAAAATGCAATTCTTTCATATTCATGTTGTTCATAATTATATTACTGGGCTTAACTGATGTTTGCAAAACAGTTCATGGCCTTTATGACAAACATGCAATAGAAATTCCAAATTATAAGGCTAAATATCTACATTTAGAATGGATGCCATGGGATCTGCATCTCTAACAGTCCCTCTCCGTGTATTCTTTGCATAATGTTATCCTTCTCTTTCTTCCATTCCCCTATCACCAACTCCTTTAGACTCGGGATATAAGCCCAGAAGAGATAGATTTAAAGAATGAACCTTGGTATAAATTCTTTTCGGAATTGGAGTTTGGGAAACCGGTAAGTTTGATAGTTGCAATGACCAATTAAGTCAACCTGCCTTTTTTTTAATATTTATTTTTTTATATGATTGTCACATCTCTTTCATAGGCCCTAAATCTGAAACAGCTGCCTTACACATTTAAAGATGTGATTGTACATAATATCATCCTGGTACTAACATAAAGCAGCTGTTCTGTGGCCACTTTTAGTGTTTTGAAGCCATTTACAAACATTCCCCACCTTCCAGCACTATGTATCAAGGTAATATTTTTTTCACACACTATAGTTCAAACTGCATTCTTGTTGTTAATGTTAGAAATAATACTCTGCTCTCATTCTTAAAAGTCCTTATTAAAAGCCCTTATTCTCCTTCTGACTAACAAGATCTAGGATGGCTGATAGGTAGCTTGAAGTCAAGGAGAATTATTTATTCCTGTCCCTGGCTTGTAAACTGTAGGTCAGTAATTTCCAGCACTCCATAAACAGATCATGACCTTGTTTCCTGGTTATTTCTTTATGCATGTAGCTGCCCATTGCATAAAATGGGGAGCATTAGCCTGTGTTGAATAGCCCTTGCCTTTCCCTGAAACAAAAGGAGTCTGAGAACAGTGTTCTTTCCTTTCAAATGGAGCTATATATGGAGAGAAAAGATGTCTTGATTTCCCCTCTGGAAAAAGATTAACTAAAGCTTAATTATTCAATAAGACAAAGAACATTTTGATGGAGGGAACACATCCGTGGTCGTGACTACTGGAAAAAAAAGTGACTTTAAAGCATTTTATGACCTGGTTCCTACTGATTAAACACTACTAATTTAGTTATTAAATACTGTTTAATAAGCTGCTCTCACTGCAGCAGAGGGTCAGTCTCAGCCTCTCACATGTATTCACACATGGTGATGGTTTGTCACTTCTGCTTTCCCCTTGAGCTCAGAAGTCAAATGCCTATGCACACAATTTTTGGGTGCTGCTGAGATTCCATGTGTGTACAACAAAACAGAAGTATGTTTTAGGGTTCAGTAATGTCTTCAGAGGCAACTATACATGGACATTAGAGAGCAGGTTTCCTTTTAAACCTAGTCTTTGTTCTGACAGAAGTGACAAAGTTCCTCTGCACAGAATGTAGCTACCTGGAGTTGTGTGCTCAGTCTGATCACATCATAAAAACAGTGTAATTTTTGCTGAAAAGCAAGGATGTACAGTGGTTGAGTAGTCCAGTCTTTAATGGAAAACTATATTTTATAGCTATGGACCTTCCATCCTAAGCTAAAGAAGCTTTCAGCAGCATTTGAGATGAGACCTCCTAATGTTTAGGCAGTAAATGTCAGAAAAATCTCACCTCACTGAGGCTTTAAAGTGTTGTAAATATAAGGATTTAACTCCTCACAACTTTTCATGGTTTAAGGTTTCCACAGTGAGAAGAAACCTGTTTCTCTTTACTGCCATGTAATTAATAGCTGTCTCTGCTTTTACAATGAATGAAGATTTGTCATCTCTGTGGTCCTCTGGGTTAGTGTGAGTTAATGGAAAATGTATCAAAGAAAGAGGATTTATGGCCTTGGTCCTTTCTACATATGGGGGTATACCTGTACTCTAGAAGTGTGGATTTGTGCCTTGGCCTTATTCCAGAAGAGGGTATCTCAGGGCAATCTCATGTTCAGCAGACCATCTGTTCTGGAGACAAGTTCCCCACCTTACTCAGGGCACTTTTGTTAAGTGCTGCTCTCTTGTAAGGCTTGCCTTGAACTTGCATCAGTTCCAAAGTCATGCAGCCATGCTCCCCAAAAACAATGCCAGTGCCTGAATGTGGAACTCCATAAAGAGTGCTTCAGTGTCAGGCACTTGAATTCAGGATGCCATCCCAGACTTTCAAGGCTGGCAAAGCCTCCTCTGAGCTTCCTTGCCACAGCCCAAAGAACATGGTTTTTGTAGGTTTGCTCACTCCAGTCGTGGGAGTCCAGTCCAGTCCTTACTCTGAATAATTCTGTCTGATACTTGTATGTGCATCCGAGCAGGAAAAAATTAATTTTGAAATTGGCACTTTCAGCTGTAGGGTGAATTTTAAATGACTACTTTTGAAACTTACTTGTGTCCCACTCTGTCCACCAAAAATCCACACAAATGAACCCCTAAACCAGTGAAGTAAAAAATAACTCTGCATTCTCATTGCCCCACAATGCCACCACGGGAAAATCAGCCATTTGTTCACATGGTATGTATTCACACGCTGATGGAAGTGAGAAAGATTTTCCCTTTTCTTTATCAAAGGCCCTTGTTTTTCCCTTTCCTTTTGAAAAGAAGAATGAGCAAAACAAATGCTTTTTATGACTGTGTGTTTTTTTCCCCCCATTTTGTTTTGGTTTTTTGTTAAGAATGCTTTAACCAACAACTGTGGGCACCCTTTAGAGAGTCCAAAATCCCTCAGAGTGCCTTGCAAAAAAAAAATTTCCGAAAACATTTATGAAAACAGCCCCTTCCACACTGCATGTATTTTCCCTTTTGCCCCCCATGATTTCTTAATATTTATGCTACAGCAAATTTATCCCTCTTTCTCTCACTCTTTCTCTGTTGTGGTTTGTTGTTATTTTATAATTTCTTTTCAGTGTTGATGCAAATTCCCTGTTGTATTTCCCCTCTGTTCTAATCCAATTTCCATATTCTCTGTGATGTCTTTCCTTATCTTCATTTCCTCATTTCCTTCCTCTGCTTTCCATCAGCCTCCAAAAAAGATTTGGGATTATACTCCTGGAGATTGCTCTATCCTTACTAGAGAGGATAGAAAGGTAATTGTGTCTCACGTACGTTGCACTACAGCATCTAGCGCGTATATATGTGTGTATGTGGTTTTCTTTTCTTTTTTTTTCTTGTAGCATTGCTTGGGTTTTGTGTGCTTGTGAGTGATTTTTTTTTTAATTGGGCTTGAGCTCATTAGCCTAACAATTAAGTAGCTAGTGAATTGATTTAATAAACAATTCTTAAACCATAATCAGGCATAATTTAGAGTGGTTGTTTTGCTATCTTGACTCGCAGTGATAATTATACTAACAGCATATTGCATATTATTACAGTATCTTTTTTTTTCTTTACAGGTGGGTTTTATAACTTTATGGTTTGTAGAAATAGATTCTGGCAGGCCTGTGCATCTCTTGATTTTAATGTTAATTGCCTAAAACTATTTCCTCTATAATGATTGAAACGTGATTAATTGCTAGTGATTTTCTTTGTATTGTCCATACCACCTTCTTCTTTTTTTCAATTGAAAAGGCTCTCTTTTTTTTTTTCGAAATTAACATTCCTTTGGTTTCCCCTAACCCTAAGCATTGTTTTCCCATTCTTCTTCTCCTTCTTTAACCAGAGTGATCTAGAAAAAGACCTCTACCTTTACCAGACTGAGTTAGAGGCAGATTTAGAAAAAATGGAGAAGCTTTATAAAGCACCACATAAAAAGCCACAGAAGGTATTTCCTATTCTTTTCATGCTGCCAATCCCCGTTTCCAAAGTCTCTGCTCTAATCTATTCACTGCTGGATGATTATTAAATGAGGTTGGGATAAATAATGGTTCTGAGCATTCTGACTGCATGGCTTGCTGTGTCGCTGTCAGAAATAATAGAATGTGATGCTGAGAATCCGGCTTGAAATCCATTTCAGATACAGTGATTTCCTCTCTCACCCCACCACCACGTTGACATTCAGCTGCCCCCACCCCCATCCCAGTCCCCGTTTCAGGTTTAGAGTTCAGTGTCTGCAAAAAAACCCACCCTCTCTATTTTTCACATGAATAGGCAGCAGCAATCAGCTTAAAATTCTTGGTTGGCGTGTCACGTCATCATCTCGTGCCTTTCAAGCGTGTTGCCATCCACTCTCCCTTCATAGCAGCCCCGCTCTCTGCCTGGAGCTCACGCCTACCAAGGATTTTGGATATTCCTGAGAGAATTTTACACAATTTTCCTTATGCTGCACCTTGCCATGGCCTTCTAAGGCAGGTCAGCTGCTGCTGCTGCTTCAAGGGTCTGCAGGACTCGAACCATGAAATGATAGATTAATTGGTAACACGCCATTTTTTCTTCTTTTTTTTTCTGTTGCTGATTTTTTTTCTTTTTTGAAGCTGCGGCATTTCACCAGGACTTGAAAAAGCTGCTTTTTCAAACCCAAGATTTGCTTTTTCTTCCTAGATAGAAATCCTCACATAGATGAGGGGACACCAAATAGAGAATTGCTTCTAAAATTGCCTTCAATTTTTAAATAACGTGTCTTAAGAAGCGTTAGATGGATTTAAAGCAGGCGGCTAAGGACTGGCTTTTGCTATTGAACCTGTGCAGCTGGCATTGCTTCTCTTAAGTAAGGAAACTGAACTGAAATGTCGCTTTTCTTTTTAGAGCTTTGATATTTTTTGAACGCTGAGGAATGTATTGTGCTGCAGAAATGTAATACACCTTTAAAGCAAAGGCGGGCAGTGACCGGTTGGGGGAAAGCTTGGGGAAATAATTATGAGCATGTGTCTCCTGGTCATGGCCCAGCTGGTTATCTCTTCTTGCTTTTGGCTTTATTCACAATGACTCATTTGCAGACAAAAGAATAGGCACTGCGAAAAGGCATCGGCTGTGCTAAAAACCTGTCACTGCCCTGAAGGAACTCACGAAAATTGTTGCTTTTCTGCAAAGACATTGACAGCTTAAATTGCATTTAGATTTAAACCTCAATGTCTCCCATAGGCTAATATTGAAGCAATAGATGGAAAATTACTTAAGCAAGCCTTTTTCTTTCTCTTCACATGTAAGTGCATATCAATGACTCCTTTGTTTGGACTTTTGCAGAATGCAGCAGGTGTTACTCCTCTGGAAACTTCCACAGACCATTCTTCCTAGTAAGTTTTTCAATTGCTTGTTGATGTCTCTTTGACAATCTGCAGTCATGTAGGACAGGGTGTTGGGCATTGGAAATGCTTTGGCTTTTGGGGGGATGGAGATAGACAAATGCATGAACAATAAGAATTGTATGAGTGCTTTAGGTGAGTCCTGGCACATTGTCTGCTTTTTGATCCAGAATGAGTTTTGAAGTGATTACATGAGTGATTGCTTTGTGTAAATAAGATTTGCAGATTATGCCAGGCAGTGGCTTTAAGAAAAACAACAGACCTTTGACTTCATCTGATGAATTTTGCAAAGTGACTGTATCTTCCTACAAGTAACATTATTGTGTGGAATACACAGAAATTGTTTGTTACACGTGTGTGATTGGCTGCTGCTAGATATTCCATGTTACATGCACCAGCTCAGATAGATGCAGTTGATGAAAGGCAGTAATTTTCCAGCCTACAGGAAGGGAACAGTGGTAGGAGTAACAATATTTCTCAAAGATCTATTGGGCACTGCTTTTTCAGCAGAATATGTAATGAAAAGTACATTCCATGTAAATGAGTTACAGATAGAGTTGATTTGTTTTAGAAGAGGAATACACACACACAAAATCCAGAGCAAGATGCTGAGCTGTGTTGAGTTACTTGAGTCATCCTGAGTTATTTGAGCCGTGGAGCCAGCCCCTACTGTGAGCCTGCTGCTCCTTGTAATTGTACTGAATACTCCATGTCCATAGGCACAGTGATCTCCTCTATGAGGATGGTTTGTTAAAAAAGGCAGGGTCTCCTCCAGATGTCCATTAATACCATGTGTGTTCACTGCCCCTCCGGGGGCCTTAGAGGTCTCCTGTACTTCTTTCACAGTTTCCTTCTGTGTTCATTCTCCTAGGAAAAGCACACAACTGCTGCAACTGTTTTGTTTTGATAGGAAGAGAGCAATAAAATAAATGGAAATCTCTGAGATTAGCATAAATATCTTATGTTTGCACACAACTGGTAAGGTTTCTACTCATGGCAGCACTATCTGTGCCACACAGAGCTTTCAGGAATGCCAGTGAAGAGGAAGCAAGCTGGGTATGCTGGGAATGGGACACAAGAGTGAGGCCCAGTGGAGTTGCACATTTTTCCCTGTACTGCTGTTAGAGACCAGAGAGAAAAGATAGCTGGAGTTTATTGTTTGGGGAGGGTTTTTTGCAATGTTGCTCTCTCTACATTCACCTGATGTTGCAGGCTGCTTTGGCTCTGATACAGTCCTTCTTGCTGGCCTGAATAAGGGAACAGTTAGTAAAGAGATTCTGCCAAATATCTCCCCCAGGTTTAGTCCCAAATTGTTTTAACCCCCTTTTTGAGTGTTTTTTTAACAACTAGGCCAACAACTAACCTCAGGGCAGTCATTATTCCCTGCAGCAACTGGCTGGGTTTCCTCAGATACCTGACAAAGAGATGCACTCTTTATCAAAGAGGTAACCCTGATAAACAATAGCTTTGTAGCTATTGGGTCTGTTTGGGCATTGATTAGGTTGAAAAACTGTCAGTATTCCCTTTCTCTTTTGTGGTGCTTTTCATGAGCTTTTTCCTCTATAAAGTAATTTATGGGACTGCATATGACCTGGTTTTCCTTGTCCGGAAACTAAAGTCATCTTCGTGATCCAGACATTGTGTAATTCCATCTCCATAGCCAGTCCTCTGATGTGTTTAAAGCTTTCTCTTTACCCCAGAAGTACAGCATCTATCCAAAATAAACAGATACATGCACAAATTTATCCACAACAGCTATAACCACAAACATTGCCGAATCCTCATAAATTTGAATCACTTTTAGACATCAGGATGTCAAATATTTCTATTAATTGGAAAATCTGGGTTTTGGGGTTTTTTTCAAATTTTCCAGCAGTCATGCTTTGGCCTCAGAATAGCTTTGTGTGAGACTCCATCTTATTCTGAAGAGCCTGGCTGAGCATGAGAACTGGTATCAGATTAGCTTAGCTTTTAGGAAAACAGTCTGCCTTGATTGCTCAGTAAGTTTTTTGCACCTGGAAAAGCCATTTATACCATGGCATTGTCAGTTATTCTTTTAGAGAGAAAACAGGGAAATCTAGAAATCAGATGTGTGAGCCTACTTGTGCTTAGGTTCATGACTAGAAAAGGGATTTTCAATAAATTTACAGTCTTTCAAAACCTAAGAAATTAAAATTGTATTAATTTTAACAGCATTCTGTTTATATATATACATGATAGATCTAGAGTCCAAGATTTTTTATTCCCTGTAGTAGAAGCCTCATGCAAAGCTGAACAGAACTGTGTGCATCTGGGAATTTTTCTGGCAATTAAAACAATATGGAATCTGTAGCCCTTTACTATTGCTTCTCTGCACAGTCCCTCACTGATGGGCTTCAGACAACTGCTCAGGGAGTCTTGAACTGTAGTGTTGACTGAGAGGCTGAACTGGGTGAAATGACCTCCTGAGCAGCTTTGTAAGCATGGGACAGACATGGCTAGTGTTTAAGGATAGAGAAGTGGAAGCTGGAAGGTTTTGTGTACTTCCAGCTAACCAGTGGCTGTTGTCTCATTTGTAAAATAGAGGAGTGCTGTCCTGCTTCCTGTTTCCTGGTCGAGAGTTGCCTCAAGTGGAGGATGTTTTGGTAGTGCCAAATGCAGAACACCATTGCAATTTATTCACAACCTCTTCATCAGCACCAGTCCTTCCCACACAGTCTGTTCTGCCTTCACAAGGGTGCTGTTATCTTACTTTACATGAAGCTCTTGGCAAACACGTGTGACCTCCTGGTGTCCCTCTCCCTTTTTTTGTGTATTCCAGCTCCACTTATTCACCCAACTACCATGCAGTGAAGAGAGAGTCAGAGCTAGCTCTGGGGGACCCTGCTGCCTTGGAGAATGAAAGGCAGATTTACAAGAGTGTGCTGGAAGGTGGCGATATCCCGTTCCAGGGGCTGAGTGGTCTCAAGCGACCTTCGAGCTCTGCTTCCACGAAAGGTAGGTGGTTGGAACACTAACTTCTTCTCCATTCTGCACAGTGTCAAAGCCAGGTGTTATGGGCAAACTGTTGCAAGGTTTAGAGTCCTATTCAAGCCAGTTGAGATTTATGCTGTCCTCCTTCTTTGCCCTCCCCAGTGTTCCCTGCTTTTTTCTCTCAGACCACAATGGCCAATATTTTTAATGATGCCTTTAGCTGATCCAGGTTCCACTTCTCAAGAGAGACCAGCTCCCTTCCTTCAGCACCTCAGCCACAGCCCACACTCTCATGTTCCTCCTCAAGGCTTAGGCTGGCCTTGCTATCCATCTGCTCCCACTGCCTTGCCATTCTAGAGCCCTTCCCTGCCTTTTCTGTTCTTCCCACAGCAGGCCACACCAGTCTGCTGGCCTGGCTACCCTGGTGTAGCTGGTGCCCTGTGCTCTACAGCCTCCTGCCTGCCAGGGCTGTGCAGAGAATGCACTGACACTGAACCTGCTGAGACTGAACCAGCAATTGCTGGCTGAACCAGCCCTACAGGCTCCAGGAACGTCAGCCAGAAGAGACCAGTCTTGTCCTCTTCCCTCCCCCTGTTGCAGACTCTCTAAAAGAGACAAGGAAGAGCATGACTTCCATCAGGGAATTGTACTGGGGAATGTATCTCTGAGCCAACTTCAACCTAAAAATGGCTTGAGATGGGGAGAGGACTGGAAAAGGAATGTGCTGGGTTTCTGAACTGCTCTCCCTAAAAATAGTACATCCTACCAAAAAGGTCTCTCTGTCTCCATCTTCCAGCTGTTTTTCAGCATTTTGTCAGGCCTGTAAGGCAGGGAGTCAAACTGGATCTGAACAAAAAAATCTGTTCAAACAATTCCCCAGACTGCAATTGAACCTGAATGGTTATTTTGACATTTGAATTTGAACTCAAATTGGAAACAGACCTAAAAACTGCAGTCTAAGCTGAAACCAGACTGAATACTATTTTTAAAAAAAATGTCCTGATCTGACTCTTTGAATTTTAGAGCAACCATGGCCAACCACATTGTCTGAAGGACACTCAGCTTATTCCTAGTATGGGGAATCTCTAAGCAGGCATCTCTTGGGCGAGGTCAGCTGATGTGCTTGTGCTAGCACAGTCAGCCTATGATTGTTTTCTCCCTCCCAGGAATAAACTGTTTGGCAAGCACTGTGGTAAGACCATAGTAGGTGTGATTACAGGCTTGGTATTAAGCCATTTTTGCAATGTTAGTGTCTCTGCATTCTTGCTGACACCCTGATCCTGCCCAGATTTCAGCTGCCCTTTTCCATGGTGCCACAGCTTCCCTGGAAGCTCATGATGCTTAGCACTTTTTAGGAGGGTATCTTGAAAGTGCTCCAGATTTGCTTCTGCCCAAGCCTCTCATTTTAGAAACCTTAGCAGCACTTCAGCTATTCCTGTAAGCGTGGCTTGTTTTGCAGTTTCTTCCTGCTTTTCTTTGTTTTGGAATTTTGTTTCTTTAAGGTGCATTTTATGAAATCCAAGCATGTTCTTTCTCCTTTCTCAATAGCTTTCTAGCACTTAAGCTAACAGGTTGTATTTATTTTATTCTGCATGCTTACCAGTGGATCGTAAAGGTGGGAATGCTCATATGACTGCACCCTCTTCAGTTAATAACCGAACCTTTAACGCTAGTCATACTGGTATGTTAGGTCACGCATGTAAACATAAGAAGCCCTTATCAGCTGCCAAAGCCTGCATTACTGAAATTCTCCCTTCTAAATTCAAACCCAAACTAGCAGCTCCAGCTCTTCTTGTGCAGGACAAGACGGGTATCTTGCTGTCTCATGAGAAAGCTCAAAGCTGCGAAAACCTTCGTAGCTCCACTGCCTTGTTTGATAATAAAAAGGTAGACATAGGGGAAAGCATAGAAAACATCTTGATGAAGTCGAAGCAAGAGTATGCCATCAAATCTGGCAGTACCATGAGCCTGCAGGAGTATGGCACCAACTCTAGGAAAGGCTACCTGTTCGCTGCCTCCAGAAAGAGTGGGATGGAGTTTACAACACTCTATAAAGACATGCACCAGATCAACCGGTCCAGGATCCATTTGGACACTGTCTCCTCCTGCAGCGTGAAGGATATTGCATCTCAGTTTGAGAATGAGGCAAAGGACAGGATGGAGCACAGCCTGAGTCGAGAGGACTCAGAGCAGATCCCCAAAGATACCGTTTCCTCCCGTATCAGTGCCTTTGAGCAGCTGATCCAGAGATCCAGATCAATGCCCTCACTTGACTTTTCCATTGGGCAAAGCAAACCCACCACTTCTCTTCAGTCTAAAACTTGTCTGAGTGCTGCATACTCTGCAGAGATTCTTCTGGATTTGTCAAAAGCACACCAAGAAGAGAAGGATGTTGCCAGCTTTGCAGATAAATCCTCCCGCTCCTGCAGCAATGTGGAGGACACAGCTTCGGATGTCAGTGATGTCATCCCTATGGACACACTTTCAGCTTGCACTGATGAGATAGATCTTCTCTCAAATGCCTCTAATGACAGTGGCGGCAGCAGCAGCAACCTGAATGGGCCTCAGAAGCATAAAATCAACAGATGCAAAGGCTCATGCCCAGCTTCCTACACCAGGTTCACTACCATCCGAAGGCATGAACAGCAGGCCTCCAGGAACCCTGATTCCAAAGGGGATTTCTATGGGGACAGGCACATGCTCCCCAGAAATGTGTACCTAATGAGCCCGCTCCCATTCCGATTGAAAAAGCCCTTCCAACACAAATCCTGCAGAACTCCACCCCCAGACTGCCTGGCAAGCCTGGCAGTGCCCAGCCCTGAGAACCCAGATGACCCCATACAGCTGCAGGGGAGTGTAGGAAACAAAAGTCACCACTCCCAGCACCAGCCTTGCTCCAGAAGTGGGCCTCTTGCTCCCAGGCGCCTGTCCTCCTTTGACATTGTGGAGAGGCTTGGCTACTTCCCCAGCATGGGATCTAGCCGGGATAGCTTCGTGGGCCGGGCTGACACTCCTGACTCCTTAAACAATGGGAACCCTGTTTCATATGCCCTCTACCACAGCCTGGACACAAACAACAACCCGCAAAGTGAACTTGGGACGTACCTAGGAGGTGGTTTTTGTGTTCTTTACTGGTGTCCCTTTATCTGTCTTCTTTCTTCCATTCTCCTCCTCTTTTCTTCCACAACCCTTGCATTTTTACATCCCACCTTTACATCCCTTGACTCTCTGGTTTTTTTCCCCTAGTGTGTCTAATGTCCTTTTGCGTGTCTTGCTGAGCAGTTTTGTTCAGGGCTTGTTAACAGCTGCACTTCTGAGAAACGATTTCCGCTGCATTTCTAATCACATCAGGTTCAGTTTATCTCTCAAGCAGCTCTGGGGATGCAAGAATCTCCACATGAGATATTTCTAGTCCTGTATCATTTACACACATGGGAATTATAAACCAAATGCAGATGATTTGCTTTAAGGAGTAGTTTCTCAAGGTCTAGTTGTGTGTGTGTGTGCGTGTGTGTGTGTGTGTGTATTAAACTTTTCTCAACAGTAAAATGCCAAATCATACTTTGATGGCAGTGAATCTTTTCTTCACAAAGTCCTTCTATGTCTTTACTCTTTCCTGTATCATTATTTTCTTCCTGTTCTTGGATCTTTGTTCACATGTACAGCCCAAAAGGGAAAAAAATGAAAATGGATAAATTATCGACATCTGATTGGCAATTTGGTCAATGACAATTGAGAATTCTTACTGTCATAATGGAAACAAATTGTTTAAAAATATCTATTTTTTTCCTTTCTGGTTATGCTAGATAAATCCATGTGTACTTTAACTTCCTTATGTTGTTTTGAAGTAGATTCAGAATCACCAAGGCATTTTGCACCAGTTGATTACATGGAAACTCCAGAAGAAATTCTCCGCAGGCGTCATGATGATAAAGAGGTAAAGCCCTCCTTTATGGCCTTGTCACAGTAGCAGCAGCTGCACATACAAGAAATACAGCATTCAGCCTTACATAAGGACAGCTTGTATGTCCATGGCTATGGAAGTTAGAGTAACAAGCAGTGTTTGTATGTTTTACTTTCAATACTCTGCCACTGATTTGCTGTATAATGTGTATAGTCCAGTTCAGCTTGTTTCAAATAAACCTCATGGTTCTTATCAAATGCACAAAATTACATATAGGGGTTTTAAGTAATGTAAAAAGGTTGGAAATGTACGTGAAAAGTGGTACAACATCCTAGTACTTGCAGAAAAGATCGGTAATCTGTAACTGTTCTTCATGCAAGCCACTTGAGTCATGTTAATCAAACTGGTGAAAACGCTATTTTGCCTCTGGGGGTCCTCAAGTTTTGAACAGCAAATGTAAGATGTTTTAAGCTATCAGAAAGTGGTAAGCTTTCCCCCACTGCAAACTAGCATTCTTTATGGTATCAGAAGTTGTTGTCAACACAATGTAGCAATCTTTTTTGAAATGGCTGGGTAACAGTGGGACAAACTGAAATAATAGGAAAGCCACACAGACTTTTCAGCACTGAGTGTATTCAAGAGGAGTTAAAGAAGTTATAAAGTGCTTGCTTTCCTGGAAGATGGAATTAATTTCCTCTGCCTGGGGAAAAGGTTTTGCTTTTAGTGTTAACTTTCTGAGTTCAAATAGTGTTTATATGTGCTTTGAAATATGATAAAACCTGCTCTTAATTCCTATATGAAAAATGGTTTTTTGCTGTCCTCTCTTGTGAAAGTTAGTAATTTCCCCACTTCCAAAATCCAGCATGAAAACTCATGTAAGATCAAAAACCTGAATTCAGTAAGACCTTCTGGTTTCAAATGAGTTAGAACACAGCTGAACTCTTCAGCCTGCAGTCAGCCCCAGAAGGTGGAAGAATCCTTCTGTGCACAAAAATGCACGCTTCCATTTAGTGTGCCAGAGACTTTAAAAATACAAAATAATTCTTAGGTGTTTATTTACTTTATTTTACAAAGCACATTACGTGAGCCCAAAAAAAGTATGTGATAACCTGAATGTGGTTAGGCACTCTCCAAAGCTCCTTAGGAGCTTAGGCACTCTCCCAAGCAAGGCTTAGGAGAATTTGGTGCCTCAGAACTCAATGGAGCTGATTCAGGCATCTTGGAAGTCAATGAGAGATACTTCTTTTTGGTTGAAGGAGGTTTGGATCAGGTCTCTGTATTATCAGCAATCTTCTTAGAAGCTCCTAAAAACTGCCCAAAACTTAGAACTCCTCATTGACTTCCATCAGCTTTGGATCAGATCCTGTGTATGAGCTAGATTTCAGTTATGCCATAAGGATGATGTACCTTCTGTGTTTGTAAAATGAAAGGATGTTGTTCAGTTAGTAGTAGAAACAATATTTGGTACTGAACTGTAAAGCCCCAGCTATTTGCAAGGACCTCAGGAATCTTAAGTCACATTTATGGCAGCTTTTGAATGCCTTTAACTAGATGATTTACTGCCCATTTTATGCAATTTTATGGCAGAAACTTTTAGAGGACCAGAGACGGCTTAAACGTGAGCAAGAAGAAGCTGATATTGCCGCTAGAAGGCACACAGGGGTTATTCCAACGCACCATCAGTTTATCACTAATGAACGATTTGGGGACCTCCTAAATGTAGACGATACAGCAAAGAGGAAATCTGGGTCAGAGGTCTGTTTTAGTTACCTCAGTCTGCTGCTTGACCCAAAGCAATAATTGCCTCTCACAACGTTGTGCTTTAGGCCGACATTAGCTCTTCAGAGAATGTCGTTTGTTGTTTTGTTTTGTTTTTTTTTCACCTTCCCCTTTCCCATTCTGGCTTCATTTAGATCTGCTTTGACTTTTATGCCTGGTAAATTAATTGATATCTCTATACCAAGCTGCATATATTAAAGCATGCCTGCTGAGAATTGCTGGTGCACACCTGTGATGCATGCCTTTAAATATCAGCTACTTAGCCAATCAAAGGTGTTCTACATCTTTTTGCATCATATTGCTACATTGTCTTCTTGTCTGTGCCTTATGCTTAGAAACTTCATGTATTGTTGATCCTGGCCATGCAGCTATCACATAGATATTTTTAGAAAGACATTGTTTCTTCTCTTGAAATATGCTTAATGTCCTTTAGAAACAATCAGAAAAAAGTCTCAGCATGTTTCACTGCGTACAACCTGGTTGGACTTTATGAAAGAGACAAAGGAGGAGGTAGATATTTTTTGCATGAGCCCAAGGCACTTTTCTGGAGGGCTGGATGTTGTGTCCCTGTGTTATAGCCAAATGCCTTTCATGCCTCACATGGATTGCTGCTGGGTTCTTGACAGCAGCTTCGTTTCCCCGGACTGCGGTGGTGGGTGAGGTGCTCACCATGTGGATGGAGTACACCTGTCTGCCTTTTAGTTTCAAATGCTCTGGAGCCTCATCAATGTCACTGTTTTGTATTTTATGCTCTGTTACCAAAACGACTTTAAGATTGTCTGAATATTTTGTGGCCAGTAGAAAATCAGCCAAGTAAACCTCTAGAGCCTAGTCCTGCTGTCAACATCCATTTTGGCTCTTTAACCACTGAAGACTTTTTTTAAACATATGCCTAATTTATTCATATTTCCTCTTCACCTTTGTCTCTTTCCTACCAATTCATACAGAGTACATAGGTCACAGTGCATTATTCAGCAGGGCCATAGGTAATAATCAATAAGAGCCACATCAAATAATGTCCTAGTGTTTTTCCCAGCTAGTAAATTTTGTTTTGCCATTCAAATGTCAAGAGAAATTTGGTCCTGAAGCCCCAGTAACTGTCGTTACTGGAGTGGCTTTCATTCATCAGGATTAGTCACATTTAAAAGTTGACTGCTGTTAAATCCATTTCCTGTGGAGCTCCTAATTACTGCTATTCCAGAAGTTGGCACTTTGTGTCCTAGTGGGAGATGCCCACCCAGCATATTTGGACTGCAATACCAGTTGCACGCAAGCTTGTAGCAGAATACCTGCATTCAATTTCCTCTCCATGCTAATCTTAGCTGTAGAAGAGTTCGGGTGATTTTCCTCAGAAGAGGGTTGAAAACCTAATTATTATTTTAATATATTGATTTTTTTTATTTTATTTTTTTTATTTTTTTACATCTCCAGATGAGACCTGCTAGAGCCAAGTTTGACTTTAAAGCACAGACATTAAAGTAAGTACAGCTTGTTGCTCCTACCTGGAGTGTTCTTCCTCTGCTTTTTCCCCTAGGATGCAGCATTTTTGAAGTATTATGTAATTGGATTCATGTTTTAGGGTGCCTTTTCAGTTCTCAAAGCAGAGTTGTCCATGGTGAGGCAGGGAAAAGTAATATGAACCTTTCAGATCATAGTATCTAAAGGATCTTTAGGAAAATGCCTTCTTTCTCAGTGCATCCCTATCCCACATAATTTTCAGGACAAATCTGTGTTCTTTACTGCAACAACTGAGTGCTCTGCCCTGCAGGTGAGTGGAGCCACAGGAGAGGAATATCCTTTTCCCTGTGGAAAGGAGAGCCCATGGGCAGAAGTTAAACAGATGCCCAGCTTTAAGCATGTGAGCCCCTGACTCAGCATTTTCCTGATTCAGGACATAGAAGGGTGTAGAGTGGTCACTGCTCTCCTGGCATCTATGGCTATATCAGCAGATGTTTTAAATGTCATTGTTGCAGCTCCAGGCCCTCTTGTGGTCCTTTGGGTGAATCCCATGGCACTACTTGTTCTTTTTAGGGAAGACTGCTGTGAAGAGAAGGCCTGGAAAGCCTCTCTCTCAGCATGAGCCTGGAGAAATTCTCATTTTAACATTGCTAGGGAAGGAAGAAAGAAGAACAGAATTCAGTGAAGGACCTACTGGTTTTTGCGTCATAAGCTAATGTACTGAAAACATTTTTTATATGTTCTTTAGGTGATGGTTTGGAGTAATTTAAATAGCATCTCCCCAGCACCTGTAATAAAACTGTGGCAGATTAGGTGTAGCTGTTGTGTCCCTTGAGTAGAACATACCAGGGTTACAGCCAAAAGTAAAGCAGAGCTTGTAAAAATCGTCTTAGAAAAGGCTGTGTTGTTTATTTTCCTCTGCAGACCCAAGTAGTAAGTTTATGAGCCTAGTACAAGCTGGCCACAGTTCAAGCTGCAGACATTCATAATTTTAGCATTGAGGCCTGTGGATTGAAATTCCAATTTTTAGCCCACTTGAGGTCAGTGGTTGCACAACTACAGGCTGACCATCAGTGTAATCATTGCAGGATCAAATTCACCATGTGAGTATGTTAATCAGCAAACTAACTCAGATTAAAATCATGTGTCTCTTTGGAAGGCGCTTGTGACATGACTGTTTCAAAACAGAATTGAGGGCTGCTCATCATATCCAACATGGAAAGTAGCCAGTGTCACATTTGGCTTGAGCTTGACCCCATTCATTCCGGAGAGTATGTGGTTATTAAGGCTCTCACAGGCCAACTTTTTTGACAGAATGCCCAAAGAACAAGAGAGGTCTTGCACATCACAATATGAACAGAGTAATTCTCAACATTTAGCTTGTGCTTTGGGTGGAACATGATGTGTATCAACATGCTGATGCACACCTTGGTACCTAGGGATTGCTGGACAGAAAAACACCACATCTGTTCTCCTCCAGTGAAGTTCTGATGGAGTGCTTGTGTTGTTAACAGGGAACTTCCTCTGCAAAAAGGAGATATTGTTTACATTTACAAGCAGATTGACCAGAACTGGTTCGAAGGCGAACACCATGGCAGAGTTGGCATCTTCCCACGATCATACATAGAGGTAGCTGCTTTTCTTGCAGGTGTTCTCTTTGTCCACTCCCTTCCTGCCAGAGACCAGTTTATGGGCTTTGTGTCTGAGACTTAGCTGATTATGTTTATTTTTCTAGCTCCTTCCACCAGCTGAGAAGGCTCAACCCAAAAAGCCATTACCGTTGCAAGTATTGGAATATGGGGATGCTATTGCTAAATTCAACTTCAATGGGGATACCCAAGTGGAAATGTCCTTCAGAAAGGTAGGACTTCTGTTGTGTTGATGAATTGAATCCAGACAGGATGATGTTTTTTAGCATGAGTAACTTGCAATCTATAAATGAAAGCTCCAATAAAATGAGGAATGATTAAGGAAGGAATTCTCCTCTTCACCCATGTTTTCAATCCACAGTCATTACGTAGTGCATTGCAGTTTTTTCGCAGGTAGGCTAAATCAAGAAGCGCCAATTGTTTCCTTAGGTGGAACTGAGAAGATACTTTGAACACAAATGATGGAAACCTGGCTCTGCAGGCGAATTAGATACTTGGTGACAGGTCTTTCCAGGTTGATTAGATTCCGAGGAGGCGCACACAGTTACATGATAATGGTGATTTAGAAAAGAAGGAAACTGGATTCACCTTCCCCATATTGCAAGCCAAATCATTGAACAAACCAGGTTCTGTGGTATTGAAGTGACTGGCTAGACCTGCCTGCAGAGTGAAGGTGTGGGAAGGAGTTGTGTAATGGCTGTTCAGAGCAAAGTCAGCCGTATTTAGATTAAGTAGCAGAATTTCTCCGTCTCGAACAGCTTTCTGTTTTGATGCTCAGATTAGATCTTCTCCATCTTCTCTTTTAATTATATATGAAGGTGAGACTTGCAGTGCATATTAAGGATCTGGAAGTCACTTTGTCAGCAGAACTGGAAAGACCATAAAGAGACCTAGGTTAAATTGCAGACCTGTGCATACTTTCTGTACACCTCATACGCCTGAGAGGCTCATGGTCAGCCTGAAACTGCTGGTTTCCATTTTTAACTGGTTTTAGCAAGTTGGGTCTTGAAAATGTGAGCATAACTGAGTCTGCAGACAGACCAAGTCAGCACCAAAAGACCTGCAATTGTTTTCTTCCTCTGAACTGAAAGATATAATTCCCACCCAGATTTTAGGGTTAGGATAATTGGAAATATGCTGAGAACCACCAATTATTTTAGGTCAGCTGTACCAAGATTAAAAATGTAATCTGCTTTGGAATGATGAAACATGTTAAAATCAAAACTACATTGCTATTCCTTCCCACAGGGTGAAAGGATCACGTTGATTCGACGAGTGGATGAGAACTGGTATGAAGGAAGGATCTCTGGCACCAGTCGCCAAGGCATCTTCCCCGTCACTTACGTGGAGGTGCTCAAACGGCCGGTGGTCAAGAATGCCATTGACTACCCTGACCCACCAGTGTCCCTCTCCCCCAGCCGCAGCATGACAGCTTCACCACAGGTACTGGGACCAGATACAGCCAGCTTACACAAGGATACACCTTGCAAAACAGTGGGATATTGCCATTCTTGTGCAAGAAGCAATAGCCAGAAAAAGCTGTATTTAAGACTAGAATTTTGTGCCATAAAGCCATGTGCTCCCTGCAGTAAGCTTCAACTGCAGGAAAAAGTGATGTTTCATTTACCAGAAAGGTTAATGAATGGATCATTTAGGGATTTGGAGACTCAGCTTTTTATCTCTGATATGTAGCTTGAATCCAGGCCAGGATTCTGAAAGGGCTGCAGTTCACAGCCATGTGATTAAATTTCACTGCCAGAGATGGAATGAACTAGTGATCTAGCTTCTCCTGATTATGTTTACACTTCACACACCTTTACTGTGATGAGGGGAATTTTATATTATGACTGTTAGAAGTGTCATAGTCTGTAAGGTTTTACGAAGTGCTATGGTTTGTAGGATGTATTGATCCCAGTCAGCTTGAATTAAGCTGTTTACCTGCCCCTGTAGGATCTAACTCATGACCAAGGTTTTTGGAGAGAGGGTCAGAAGAACAGCCTGTATTATTTGAAACTGCTGCTAAATGAACTCAGGTTTTGAGAGCAGATCAGTTTGGGATCTTCCATGAATACTAGATTCATTATAAACCATTCTGCACTTCAAAGCAGAGATCAAAATAGCAGCAGGTGGGGATTACATGGGGATCCCAGAATGGTTGCCATGGCAAACTTATCAGGGAGATAGTGAGTCTCTAAATCCCTTAGTTTTGCTTCCATCCTGCAAGTACTCATGCCAGAGGACATGAATGGAGAATTGGGAGGAAGGGATATATGGTACAGAGAGGATAGGAAAAAAGATGCCATGATTCATGCCTGTTGTCTATCTGGATCTTTTCTAAAAGGAGTGGTTTTAGTCTTAGCCATTGTGTAAAGAGGAAAATCTTGTTGCTTGTTTGGGATTCTCAGTCAAAGCAGATGTCAGCTGAGCTTTTCTGTGAGCTTGGCAGCCTCTCCATAGCTGTGGCCTATCTGCCATGAGCTCCCTGCAAGCTTCTCAGTTTGATGGAAGGGATCATATCCACCATGTTTTAGTTTGCTATTCTTTTGATTCCTCCCCTACAAAGTCAGTACTCCCCTGGCACTTGGCTGAGGACTGAGAAACAGTCTGACCAGTGCTGATGTAGCCATTCTCACCGATACTGCTGATGGTAAAAGTTAAGGGCAGGACTTGGTAGTGTGTTCTGCCCTTATAAACACAGGACCTGTTTTAGTGACTTGAAAAGCAAATAGCCACAACTGGCTTTTTTGATCCCTTTCTCCTGTGCAGCTTCTGCAATGGATGTTTCCTGAGGAGCGGGCATTGCTTATGCTTATGTTGGATAAAGTCAAAGTTCATTGCAGCAGTGAATTCTGGCTGGATCCACAGTGTGAGTTGTTGAGGCCCCAGCTATTGCTGCCAAGCCAGTCAAATGCTGCATTCTGCCATCATGATGGTGGCTTCAGCTGCTCCCTGAGGGACTTTGGGCTTGCGGTATGAAGTCAGGGGCCACAAGGTGTTTTGTGTCTGGGATCCTGTCAAAGGCTGGAGAAGGGTATTAGCAGCACAGATACAGGCTGGACTCTGTGGCTGGAGTAGCTGTGGACAGCATGTTCTCCAACACAGCACACCATCCGTAGAAAAGTTGTGCACGTAGTCACAGATCTGCTTCTCTCCACACTTGCTCTTTCTCTTCTTACTTTTGCTTGGTTTTGTATTTCCTTTGTTATTTTTTTTTCATTTCTTTTTTTTTTTCTCTCCTGCTTTTGTCTCCTTCAAGTCTCCCAGCTCTGAGCTGCTCCATACTCCAACTCCTCCGCCTTTGCCTTTTGCACGCCGCGCTTTGTCTCCAGAGGTGCAGGCGGTCACATCCGAGTGGATTGCTCTGACCGTGGGAGTGTCTCCCAGCACCACTCCTGCCATAACTCCTCCATTGCCTCCTCTGCCTGAAGCCTCCCTCTCTCACACTGACTATCTCTCGCCTTCTGCTGCAGCCAGTCCTTCCCCCACAGCCAGCCTCCACCATTCTCATCCTTCTGGCTCCTCAACTCCCAGGTCCATTAAATCCCCCTTGCCCTCTTCCTCATCCAGACCTCAGTCCTCTGCCCTCAGCTTCCACCAGGCCACTGCACAAAACGAAGAAAAGTTTGACTCCCCTGCTCCCAGCGTGACTTACTCTCACTCCTCTCACTGGGCAGTGGAGAGCCCCGAAAGCATCCTCGCAGAGCAGCGTGACACCACTGCCAGCCAAGCCTGGCTGCAAAAGACAGGAGAGGGCAGCAGCCACCCTGAGCAGAGTGCTCATGCTGTCCCCAAGATCTCTGTCGAGCGCTGCCTGAAACCATCCCAGCTAGACATGCGTGCGAGCCCAGAAAGGAGACCTGTGGGTTCCTCTGAGGACAACCAGTTGTGTCAGGAGCTAATGGCTATTGTTCAGGGAGGTAAAACAGAGAAAAGAGACGTGAGGAAAGGTGATACGGGAAAGTTTCAAAGCGGGCAAAAGAAGGTACTTCTCCTGCATGTGTGTGTGCTGCTCTGAATCGCTGATTTTTGTTTAACTGGTGGGTTGAAGTTTGTGCTGCTCTGCTGGCAAAGCAGAGCCAGTGGCTGCCACATGTCATTTTGATGATCCTAAGACATTTTTTCAGAGGTCACCAGTGGCATTCACTTGATAGCAGATCAAAAAGTTTTGGAAGAGGGCTCAAGAGCAGTGTAGTGAAAATTATTTTAGAATAGATAACACAGGACTCACACAATCAGTCCTATCTAATGAGGTGATTATCCCACACAGTGGCTATTATCAGATGTGTCAGATGAAAGCATCACACAGGCCCACTTGTAGAATACATGCAATTTCTTGCTAATCAGAGATTTTACAGTCTGCAGTGAATCATTTTTGGCTATAGAATTTGTTTGTTTTTCCTAAAGCCAAAGACTGAAAAGCATTTTAAATATAAGCCTGGCTTCTAGAATCACAAAAGAGGTCCCCTGTGGATCCTGGAGCCTATGGTTTAGTGAACCTCCATCTGGGATGTGCATGACTAAGGGGAGTCTTGATTGTTGTCTATGTATTGAGGAAGTTATTACCTTTGCATTTCTAAAATGATATGAAAGGCTCTAGCCACAAATGAGAATTAGACCTAGTGATGCTTTCCCCCAAGAGTTGTATGTAGCTGTGTGTTACAATAAGAGGAAACACAGAGGGAACTCTCCAGTAGCTTCTACAACATATCTTCAGCCCTCAGTCTTTGTATGGGATATATGCTTTACTTTGCAGCTCTCTGTTGCCTTGGGGCCCACTGTGGGGTACAGCCAGCCCAGTTGCATTACAGTACCCCAATGAGTGTAAGTTTGGAGAATTTGAAATCATAGAATTCTAAATACTGTCTCGGATGCACTGCAATAGCCTCCATGACAGACCTCATCTAGCCAAACTTAAATAATGAGAAACCAGGGTTTCCAAGATGACATGTTTCACACTGGGAAAACTTATGATAAATAATTTGATTTCTGCCTGAATCATAACCAGAAGTCTACTGGGAGCTGTGTCAAGATTGTACTGTTTACCATCCTGATATATTTTAGTAGCATTTTTTAGACTTAACCTGCATGTTTAAAACAGAGTGAGGTGGTCAGCTCACACAAACCAGCTGGAAACTGCACTTGTCCTTGCATGGAGTTCTGTTGCTATGTGTGGTTCAAATTTACTGGATAGTAAATGCTCTTATCACTAGCAGTGGCTGTGATAAGAGAGTATGTGCCAAGCTGACCAATTTTTCTTTTCTTCAAAAGACTGCAGAGTCAAAAGTATTCTCTTCATCTGCTCCTCTCTCTTCCTCTACCCTCTCTTCCTCTACTGTCACAACACAGCCACCTCCCAGACTTACACGCAGAGTCAATAAGCCACAGGTAATCATCTTTGCTGATTACTCTTCCATTACTTAGAGTTGTTTCCATGCCATGCCATTGTTTTGTCATATGCTTATTTAGCCACTCATTGATTACTCAGGTGAGATAATTTTCCTCTAATTTAGAATTTTTATTTTAAAAAAAAAATTATTTCCAGGGTGTGCAGAAGGGCAGGTATGGGCAAAATCTTCAGCTGATGCAAATCTTCACAGATCAAGTCTAGGTTTCTGCTGAGGATCTGTTTATCAGTTCCTCCAAAAGGTTAACTCAGGGCTTGCTTAGTTCTGGCTTTGAGGTCCTGTAGCTTGATTGCATTATAAGGCAGTGTTGGTGGCCTTCTTAGCAGGAACGGTGTAGCACAAGAAAATTTGGTTCAGGTATTGTTTAAACACCTGAGATCAGGATTCAAGGTTTGAGCATCTCAGAGCTGGGGATAAGGCATACACAACTTGGTATCCACAATGCCAGGGGCTTGCTCTGGTCTTCTCAGGTAGGACTCAGAGTTTCTAAGCTCTATTGCTGAGAGCTACAAACGTTTTTAAAGAGAGATGCAGTAGGGTCTGTGCAGCACTGTGTCTGGAGTGCCCAGAGTGTGGGAATGAGCAATGCTTACATCTGCTGGTGCCTCATCAGTCCTTCAAGGCAGCTTCCACAAGATGGCAATATTTAAAGAAGAAAGTTCACAATGAGCAAAAACTGGACTGAGTTTGTAGTGATGGGTACTGAGGAAGCAATCTTTGGCTTGATCAGTGAACCAGGCAAGTTGCTTATGCAGGATAAATGTGGGAAGTAGTTGCCAATGTTACTTACTTTCTTGATTAGATTGAGAGAGAGAGAGACAGCTTAAACCCTGAAATTTTCCTGTTACCTTTACTCATTTTCTTCCACTTGAAGTTTGCACAACTTTTTACTGAACAACCACCTCCTGCTTCCCTTTCACTTTCAATATCTGAGTACAGTAGGATACATATTCTGCTTCATGTTCAAAATCCCTAAAAGTTTCCTGTGTTGGCCTTTCTCCTGAGCTCTGATCTGCTTGGTCCTGCCAGGGCTGCACTGGATATATGTGATCCAAAAGAGCAGGAGCAAAGAGCCACGTTTCTCTCCAGTGATGATTAGCACACAGTTCTATTTTGGGTATTCCACCTGGTTGTAATAAGACCCTGTGGCCTTTCTTTGGAGTCAAAGTCAAGTCAATATTTATATTTTATATGCCTTGACAATCAGAGCATTGTCAGTGTCAAGTTAAAACTCTGTGTGACATTAGCAGTAGTCTTGGCCTCCTTTTCAGCTCTGGATCTACAGTTGTTGAGGGAGCAGGAGTGGTATTTATATGTGCAAATGACTTCTCATTATCTGTGCCATCCATACAAAGGCTGATGGTTTCAGCAAAACTTCAGGTAATACCCTGGAGGCTTTTCAAAAATCTGTACTTCTCAACTGATTTTCATCAAATGAGAAGAGCACTTAGCAGACATGGAAATGAGACATTACATTTGGGTTTTCCTTGCATTAGTGTCCATCCCTGGTGTTTGAGGTACTTTATGATTTTGAATTTTAGTTTTCTTTCTCATTATGGATAACATCTCCAGTTATGAAATTCTGACCCAGGGTTATTTCCAGGTTTAAGACCCTTTGGTATAGGACTGGTGTAAGGACTGTGTTCTTGCCTGTTACTTTAAGTAAAAATATAAATTGCATTGGCTCTTTAAACTGTTCTGAAGTTCCCTTTTGTTTGCTTTCACAGTCCAACTAAAAAGAAAAATAATTACCTCACAGCTCGTGAAGGTATTTCAAGTATAACTTACAGATAAGTTGTTTCAATATTCGAGTAAAATATGTTATCAAGGAGTAACATAATCTAGCGAATGAATTTATTTCAGGGAACCTGCAGGAGTTTTCAGTTCTAATTCCTGTTCTGTTCTGAGGTCCTGTTAGCACAGTGTGACAGCAGTGGTGCCAGCAAGTGTGTGAGCAGTGTGGTGGCTTTGGCCCTGGGGCTGCACTGCAGCTGTGGGGTGGGGAAGGCAGGATTGGCTGGACAAGGGTCCCTGTATGAGCACTGTGAGGGATGTTGCTGGGACCCATCTGCTCCTTTGCACTTGTACAGAACCACTCCAGCAGAGTGGTAATTTCACCTGCTTTTGGCTGGTGGAGAGGGGAGCATATGAGGTGGATTTTCAGACCTCATGTTCTCCAGCACAGACCAACTACCCTTAGCATGTTCCTTGCTTTGCACCATGTTCAAGGTAAACTTTTTTCCTCCTCCAGTGGTTTTCTGTTGCTCCACAGATTCAGCACAGCAGTGTTTCTGCTGAGGGCTTGCTGTCCAAGGCCAAGCTGCCCAGCCTGCAGCAGGCATTGGTACCTGTTTTCCAAGGGAAATGCCTTTTTCTGGTGTTGGCACAGCCTTCAACTTCTGACCCAGGGTCCAGGGAGTCTTCTCACTGATTTTGACAGCCTTCAGGTCAGGCTGCTCCACTCTGCAGCCTTTTCAGTGTCTTTTGTGAGAACTCTTCAGCCCGATTTCCATTCGCTTTTGCCAGAGCTGGGCTTGGTGTGTGCAGGGTTTTCCCTTTTGTTTCACCTGGGCTGGGGAGGCCTCTCTGCTCTTAGTTCTTCATTCATGTGTTGGAGCATCACTGCTAAAGAATGCCCTCCTCTGAGGGAGCACCAATTTGTATGTCTGTCTTGTCTGTCTATTAGTCTGTTCTGTTTAGCTTTGTCTTTGCTTATGTAGTTGCTTAACTCCCACCTGGAATGGATGGAAGACACATAAACAAGAGCTGCAATGGATAGATGCACTGATGACACTGAACTTCATTAGGAGCAGAGAGAAAACTGTTGAGCAATCCCAGCATCTTTCTTCCTAACATTTAAAACCTGCCTTAGGGCTTTTCTAGGCTCTTAATGTAGAACTTTTTCTGGTAATTTTACAAACTTGTGGCACTCTTTAGATCCATCCCCAAACTCCATATGAGGGGGAAACACTGGTCAGCTGTGCTTTAGGACTGGCTGTACTGCATATTTGTATACACAGTCTGTAGACACAGAGAAATAGAGACTTAGGCACTTGCTTAAGTTCATTCCCAGTAGAGCACACTACAAAGGAGTTGCTGTGGGGCTGGGTTGGCCTAGAGTGGGTCACAGTCCTCGAGAAGAGAGATTGTTGGCTTTAATACAGTGATGGGCACAGTTCCATAGGTCCAAGATGTGGTTCAGTGGAGCTTTGAGAGAAATGAGCTCATCACTCTGCACTTCTCCAAAGTCTTTGAGCATATTTGTGCTGAAGGTGTCACAGGCCTCTCTGCTTCTGCTCTGCCTCACTGTGCCATGAAAAAGCAAGCCTTTTACTGGAAAGTACTGCTGAGGTAAATAGAGAGGAGGACAAAAAGCTTAAAATTGAGGCCTGTGAAATTTAGCTTGAAAATTGTGTTGAATGATCACAGAGCATGGCCACGCTCTGTATCTCAGTCCACTTTGGCATGCAGCCCTGCAGGCAGTACACTAGCTCAGACATTCCATTTGCTCACAGCATGCTCCTTTGCTTTCTGTGGGTGTTTGAACATGCAAAACTGTGCAAAACCAGGTTGTGGATATCTGTGTGGCTTTTTCAGTGGTCTTCCCCATAAAACCTCCAGCTGCAAACACTGATTTCCCTTTATGTGTCCTGGGACACACGGTCCCTGTGAAGAGTTGTGACTGGGGAGTGAGGCAGGGCAGAGTCCAGCAGCTTTGCTGGTGGTGGTGTTTGGAGCTGGGTTTTTCAGTCAGGGCCTCCTCTGACCTGGAGGTCTGCCTTGTTGTGGCTATTAATAGAACATTTCAGAGCCTTGCTTTGTACAGGGTAGAGTGATTTTGTTGGGGCTACACAACATCGTGCCTTCTAAGGACCTGAGCTGTTGTGTTTTTTAAAAAATGAAAGCAAGTTGCTGTTCTATGTCAAAGTCATTGAGGACTTTTCTAAAACCAGCAACAGATGCCTTCCAGCATGCTTTTGGCCTTTCAGTTTTGATACTCCCAAGTATGTGTTCCTGTCCATATTCTTTTTCCCTTACAGGAACGCAGTAGGATACTATTGTACCATTTCTGGCTGTAGCAGTGTCCATAACCTTCCACTGCCCTAACTTCTGTTTTGCTGTCACCTTTCCCTTGCAACATTCTGTGTGCTGCAGTGCTGTTGTGTTACTGTAGCCTCGGTGTCTCTTGTGTAAATGAAGGATCTTGCTGTCCAAAAAGTATGTTGTTGGGATGGGGAGGGGAAGAGTTGTTCATTTTCTTTGGTTGTCTGCACTCCATTTACATTTTTTTTTTAATTCTGACCAATATAACATCTGCTAAAATGTCTTCCTTATCATTTGCTTGGTGATCACACAGCCTTCCCACCATTCATTGAGAGCTGGACCAGATCTCACAGAGTCTGAAAAGAGCTATGTGGTAAGGCCCCTGTTTAACTCAGATGTGTAGTCCTAGACACTCTTCACCCTGACAGTAACACCTCAGTAAGAGATAAAATACCAGCACTATTTTTAGTTGCAAAGTAGGTACATATTTATCTCTTTGCGTATTTTGCTTGTTTGCAACAGAAGAAAGGGAATTTAACAATTAGAAAAACAGCCAATGAGAAGTTGGGCTAATTGTGCTGCCAGATTCTGGATTTAAGTTAAATGAAGCCAAATGCATGAATGGAGCAGCCCAACCTCACCTTGCATTCTTGAACTGACTTCATGGCGTTTGGAATGGTGCCACTGCGTAACTAATTGCAACCTCTTATGCTGCTGCTTTTAAAAATATGTGTAAATGTATTTGTTACAAATCTTCAAACTAAATGCCAAATTCTTCTGTATCTTGCCTGTTTTTCCATGCTTACACCTGGATCCCTTCTGCACTCCACTACCTGGATATTTACCTGGATCTACAACTCTTTTTTTTTTTGATTTTGGTTTTTTTACTGGACTTTTATGCTGCAACTGGAATGTCCCATCTCTTCTTATCTATATTTTCCCCTCCCTTCCCCCTGTTGACTGTCCTTTGGGTGTTCTTGGATGTCAATGCTGCCTACCACACAGGAAGCTGTTTGCAATGAAATCATAAACATTGCAGAAAAGTCTGTTCATTACTGCAGTACTATTTCTCAGCCTCTTGACTCTCGCCACAAGGTGACCTCTAATGACCATAAATCATCTCTCATCATTTCTCAGCAACCTCAAGCACAGCAACAAGGAGCCAGCCCTGAGCGAAGTCAAACACCACGAGACATGTAAGTTCTTTTGGTTCCCATCTCTTTCAGGACCCTTATTTCTGACTGGTGGTGAAGATAGGGAGGTATGAGAGTTCTCAGTGTTTCAGAAGATAAATTAGAATTATGCGAACATGTCAGCTCTGCTTTAAACTACAAAAGTAGCCACATATCATCATAATGAGTTTCAGACTGTGCCCTTTCTCTCTGTATAGCACCTGAAACAATGACCTCATGATCTTGGACCGGGTCTCCATTACAGGCTCTCTCAATGTCTTTGTATCTTGAAGCTGGCAACAAGTTAATATCCACTGGCTATACCTGATCATATGACGTGGATCGATGTGTTCAACCCTGTTCTTAGCTTCTCACAGTACAGTGAGAGTCCCAACACCAATGCACTCATTGCTGAACAGTTCCACAGGTGAACTGGTAGCTGAGAGACCAAGGCTCAGATTTTCGAAGCTGTTTGGTGGAGCTGCCAGTGAGCTTGGTGGGGCCTTACACTTCTGATTTTGAGAATAGCAGCCGGCACTGTGTGCTGAGGACTGATGCTGTCCTCACAGCAGTTGGCTTGTAGGAGCCAAGCTGGCTTTGCTTTATGCTGAGCGGGAACATCTCACATCAGCTGTTTTCATGCTCCATAGGCAGGGGACCCAAGCCTCCCTAAATTTGCAAAAAGATTGTTTCCATTCCATAAGGATCCTTTCTAATGAATACAGAGTGCCTGTGGTACAAGTGGCATCTCAGGGCAGGATTCAGCCTTGGGTTTTTGTTTCCACTATATTTCCTCAACCATGATTTATGCAGCAACCTTAGTGCAACAGAGTAGGCAATATCTTTTTAAAAGTCCTTTGCTCTGCCTTTTGGTGAGTTATGGCTCTGTCTATGTGCCTGGGCAAGGGAACAGCTGTCTCATTAACCTAGGAATGAGTATATCCAGGTTTTGGCTTACATCCAATAGGGTATCTGCAATTGAACATTGTCTTGGTGCTACATGTTAGGAAGACTTGTAGTTTGTCTGTGCAGACAACTACATGGCAGAAAGGGAGCAGAAGCTCTCCACATATCCCACACAGTGTAGGTACAACACTTCTTACTACCATGACCTTTTCACAACAGCGAGTTCCGTGCAGTTGGCTTCCACCTCTCAGAAGGCAAACACAGGTCCAGATTGCATTCAACAGTATGTAATAGGAATTAGGGGAAGAGGAGCAGCTCCTCCTGAAGGGAAGTCAAAGAAATCCAGTGGCTAACATGTAGTATCTTTCTGGTTTTCAGAGTTAGCTACCAAGCCCTCTACAGCTATACTCCTCAGAATGATGATGAGCTGGAACTGAGGGATGGTGACATTGTCGATGTCATGGAGAAATGTGATGATGGCTGGTTTGTGGGTGAGTGTGACACTTAACAGAGCTTTTTGGGATGAGCAGTTTTGCAGAGTCTGGAAGTTGCTTTCATTTGTGGGGTCAAAATGGTGACTGCAAAAAAAAATTGACTTAAATTCTTCCATAATTTCCCATTTTTTCCCACTAAGAACATTAAAATTAGTCTGCAAGGTGGTAAAGCTTTGTTTTCCTTGCTAGGTCTCTAGTACTTTCTTTTTTGTCTTCTTAGTATCTCCATTCCTCTCTTCGTCCTGATCCTTCTTGTTTACACAGATGTCAGAGCAACAGTGGGAACCAAGAAAAGCTGGATTTCTGTAGCATTTGCAAAGCTGAGGGAGCCATGACTAGTTACAGAAAGTGGCAAGTAGGGGGTGAAGACAACACACAGATAGGAGTTGCAGTCCTGGAAAATCCAGCCTCAAATGCATGTTTAGCAAAATCTTTTACCTTAAGGGAGTGCAAGTCTGGACAGTGTTCTCCGTCTCAGCATTTCAAATCTAGGCTTGTCATCTCTTCTTAATGGAGATTAGCTCATTTACACTGGGAGGAGTTTGACTTCTAACCTATAGGCCCAGGAGCTTTCACCAGCACCTTATTAATTGTTAAAGGGGATGACCAAAGTTGATTAGTAGCAGAACGAGTTGTGATCTGGTTTGTACCAAAAGTCTCTTTGACTAGGGCTCCTATTTAGTACTAGGAATGAATGCCTGCAGGCAGAATAGGTTGCCACCTGTACCTTTTTAAACCCTGGAGCCTTCCTTACATGTCTTCATCTTACTCTGTCTTCCTTGTTTTTTATTTTCCAACAGGTACATCCAGGAGGACAAGGCAATTTGGCACCTTCCCAGGCAACTACGTGAAGCTTCTATACCTGTAAAATAACAGTGATCCCACCATGACAAGGATGGGATTCCTTTCCAGATGGTGTTTTTAAACAGTGAAGAAACAGACAATTTATGAATGTAATAGACAAGAGATGAGAAGTGTTAGGAGGACGTGGTTATGTGGTACACTATTGAGTTGAATGTGTAGCCCTGCTTCCATGGAGTCAGGGTGTGATTTGTTTGCTGAAGAAGAGACAGTTTCTAGTTTACAGTGCTGCCTTTGTGTATTCCTCTCCCTTCCCCAATAAGTTTTGATGATAATCTTAATTTGTACGGAGTACTTACCTCTGGGAAGGCTTCAGGGAAGCACATGGTTTAGGTTTTGTTTGTGTGTTGAGATAGGGTAGTGCTTTGGGGCGGCACTCAGCCCCACGGCTGCTCACATTTGTTGGCACAGTTCAGGAGGCCAGGCTTGCTGCCCAGTTTCTGCCTTGCTGAAGACTCACTTTCCTCTGCCTTCCATTTCCATAGAAAACCCTTCCTTCATGTCATGCATCTTAAGACCCAGCAGAGGCAGAGGACAGCTGATACAATTAAATTGCAGAGCTCTGTGTGGAAAAGGAGTTTTGGGACTGGTGGCTTAATCCAGAGAGGTCAGCCAAAGCATAATGCAAATGCACAAAAATCCCAACCCCTTTAATAACATATTACTGATCTCTGCAGGGCTTTTTCTTTTGTGCAGGGTGTGTGTGTGTGAGTGTATTGTGTGCAAAATGAACTGAGTCCTGTTTTTTAAAGAGAAATCAGCCTAGCTTTGACATTTATCTGCACAAAGAATAGAACCAATAAACAGAACATCCGTGAGGGCAAATCCTGTTTATGAGTCCTACGGCTGTTCACTTTCTCTGCTCCTCTTGCCCTGTTGCTGGCCCCAAAGGATCACACACCTTTTCCAGTTTATGCTTTGGGATGAAGACTTTACTTCTTTCCCAGCATTGAATCTTAGAGGCTCTGATAAATCTGAGCATTGTATCACTGAGGGTGCCTTTTTTTTTTTTTTTTTTTCAATTTGGTTACAGTGTTGATGGTAGGTCAAATAAATACATGCATTTTGGCTGCCTCTTAACCATACAAAAAAGTCTAATCAATTTGGAAAGCTGTTCCCAGCAGTTATTACCAGTTACATAGATTTGTATTTCCTTGAGGAAAAAAAATAACATGGCTTGGCTGTATGTTTGCCTGTAAATCCACTATGAATACTCTTTTGATAGACTTTTTGTTATCAAGAAAAAGCATAAACAAAACCAGTTCTATCAGACTCTGCTTCCTACAATTACCGTACAAATAGCAAAGGGTTAGATTGCTATTTTGTCATAAGCCGTATTTAATAATATAAAATGCCTATTTTTATGCTGATGCTTTTATACAGATTTATTAAGAGTAAACTACAACTAACTGTTAGCACGACTTGCAATGTTTTGATAAACTAGCCATGCTCCTGGGTTTGAAATAAGTAGGCTTGTCTTCCGTCTCGGTCAGCGGAAGAGAAGACTGTGTCTCAGAAGTTTGACTGTAAATATGTATATTTAACTTTGTACAGACAATGTACTTACCTTGTATAGAGAAATAATTTAAACACATTGAGTGAAGGGAGGGAAAAAAAGGCAGTTGTGAAAGGTTGGGATTTTTTTCCACTTTTATTTAAGTGATAGAATTCCATGTATGTTCACATAAAGAGTTTTAGCACAAAATATTCATTATGAAAGGGTTTCAGATATGACACAAAGCACCACTGTTTATTTTCTGCAGGAGATATCTTGAATCCTGCGTCTTATTTATAGGTTTGTTGTTCTGCTTTGGGTTTGCCCTCCAGTTATTTGCAACAATGTTTAGGCCTGTTGGTAAGATTGGATAACACCAATTAAATCTATCCAGCAAAGTAACATGTTGATATTGATTGTATATAACAGACTCATTTAACGGTTAATTTTCTGTTCTTGCTCTTGCCAGTTTAAGTTAAACACAAACACACACACACAATACACATATCCACACAATCCGCAACTTATTTTTGTGTTGATTTTTTGTTTCTTATTGCAGTGGATTACTATTTGACAATTAATAAATGGAATTATTGAATTACTATTGTGTTCGTTGTACAAATTATTAAATAAAATCTACTCTCATTGTTCCTGTAGCAATGCACTTTTGTACTAGTGCCCTGCTGTGGCTTTGTATCCATACTGACTTGTGGGTGTCTTGCCATGAGCTTCTCCACTGTCCTGCACCTGAGAGTCCTGCTTCTAATTTGGCTTGAATTCACCAGCTCTTCCTGAGCTGTAGGCTGGCTGTGACTTTTACTTAAAGAAACCAAGGTGTAAAAGCAGAGGAAATGCTGGTTTACGCACAGATCTCACAAAATCATAGTGTCAGGATACAGTTGCTGTGGCATGCATGCAGACCTGGGAGGTCAGGAGTACACCCCAGTCCACTGGTTTACAAAGGGTCTTTGTGACTTCAGATGAAAAGACCACCCATTTTAAGTCAGACAAGAAATTCCAAATGCCAACCTGTGTAGGAAGGGATGTCAGTTGATGTTGGGCTTACATGTGCATTTTTAACCCTGACTCAGGTCAAAAGCTTTAAGATTGCCATCTGGTAGCTGTACCCTGACAGGGCAAGTATGGCTACAGCATTAACCCATGGGCTTTGTGCAAGGTCTCTGATCATGTCATGTCTCCCAGCCCTGCAGCAGTATACCTAGCTGAGACTTTTGGGTGTGCCTTGTGTGAGGGAACAGTCCCTGAAGGAGTAGAGTCAGGGAAGGCAGCAGCTGAGCTGCCTGGGTGGGCTCACTGGGGCCTGGTAACACATGAGTACCCAAAAAAATGCATCTTGTACCTCCACATGTTTGGCTCCTGCATGGTGCCTGGGCAGGACTGTGCTCACCCTGAAGACTGGTATTTCACAAGGAGTTTTAACCTCTTGGAGACCTCCATCTCAGACTAAGCCAAAACTGAGCAACAGATTCAAGCTCTGTGATGATGTGACCGGATGGCCAGGCACGCAGATAAGCAGCACAGCTGCACTCACAATGATTTTAGGAAGTCAAACTATAAACAAGCCAATCCTAAAACCAAATTACCAGGACAGCAAAAGCCTCAGGCTACTTTTACATGTTTTTAGAAAGCGCACAGACACAAGCCCTTTTTTGTTTCACAGGTTGCTTTCTATAAAAGCCAAAGGGCATCCTGACCATGGCTTTGCTGCAATGACAAGCACTGCTTGCCTTTGCTTTACAGCAGCCTGGACAGGGAGGGGAGAAACTCATCTGTGTCTGCTGGACTTTGGTATTTACTGATGTCACTCTCTAATCTAAGGTAAGGAAGCCAGAGGTGCCAGTAACTGCAAAAGCTGGGCAAGCAGAGAGGGGAAGGTGACCCAGCAGTGTGCAACAGCCCTCTGGAGATGCCCCACACTGCTGGGGCAGAGGAGCTCTCGGTGTGACTTTATTCACAGCTACAAGTGCCATGCCAGTGATGTGGTGGAAGAACTACTTCTCTCCACTAGAGCTGAGAAGAATAGTCTGGGCACATGGACCCTGGAAAGAAATAACCTGTGAAAAGACAAGCTAATGCAGGGAAAAGGGCACAGCCACAAAAGGGGATTGTAGAAGCAAGGGTGCACCTTGCGATGGGATAATTTGTGGCCATGTCTTGTAGGACCAGTACCTGGGTGACCGGCATCATCCCTACTTGCTGACTGCTACAAGCTCCCCAGCTGTGGCTGAATCCCAGCTTCAACTGCATCTCCTTGATGTTCTGCTTATGGGTGAGCTGTTTTCATTAAATGAGCAGCAATGCTTGCATTCGAATTGTAAATGCCAGTGCCGTTGCTGTGGCCAACCTCTCCCACTTCTCCATCAGGTTACTGAGGGCTTAACATGCAACTGGAACAACTATTTTTACTGAATCACAGCTAAGAAGGTTGGCTGAAAGAGCTGTATAGAATTATTCCTTTTGTAAGTGGTACCGTGCTTAAGGGGAGATCAACAAAACTTTGTCTAAACCAGTGAACCTGGGATAAATTAGCAGAGCGGTAATACCCTTCCCAGGCTCCGCCCTCACTCAGCCGATCCTGGCGGGGAACTGCAGGCTAATTTCCATCGCCCTCGTTAGGTTTCAGAGTTAACACTGCTCCAGGACGGAGAGTATTTGTCTGGGAGATGCCGCACCAGGGCACTCCTGCGTGCGGCTGCCTGCCGGAGGCTTGTCCTGCCTGCCAGCAGGGAGCGGGTGAGGGGCGCCGGGATTCCCGAGCCCGGCAGCCGCCCTGCCTGGGGAGGGCCTGACCCTGAGGCGCGGGGGAGCGGGGGAGCGGNTTCCGCCTGGTGGGCGGCCGCGACTTCGAGCAGCCCCTCGCCATCTCCCGGGTAGGGGGGGCCGCGGCGGGCGGTGCTGGGGGCGGCCGGGGTCGGCTCGGGCTGGCAGGGGGTACAACGGCAAAGGCAGGACGGGGGATGGGGTTGTCTTTCCCTCCCCACCCCAGCCCTGTTTTCTAGTTTGGGTTCTAGTTTGGGTTTTTTATGTGTACGGAGCAGTCGGTGCAGGCACACGCAGCCCCTTCACCTGTAGCAGTCCGGGGTCTTTGCTTCCCACCGAGCTTCCCTCCTCAGCCCGTCCGTGGGGACCCTGCAGGCGGGGGCAATCCCCTCAGCCCCTCTGTCGGGTTTGGCAGCCCACCCTGTGGGAATACCTCTCGCCGGGGTGGGCTGAGTGCTCGCTTGCCTTTGCTTGCCCTGTATAGTTAAAAGCCTTTGTTTACAGAATCCGTGTTAAGGTGTATTTAGTGCCTCTGCCCGTCTCTGTTCGAAGTCCTTCTTGCCCCCTCTTAAAGAGAAGTTAGTTTGGAAATGGCAAAAACTTTGCATCGAGACAATTTTAGTGTTGTACATGGCTTTTCCCTCCTGTGCCGCAGCGTTTGCCTTTAAGCCGCCGGTGCTCCCTGTCTCGCTCCCTGTCCTGTCCCCACCTGCACCCGCAGGTGCTCGGCCCGGCCGGGGCTGGGCCCCGCAAGCGACCGGAGCCACGGGCTGGTGTGTGCGGCCCCGAGCCCCAGCTCCTGCACGGCTCTGCGGAATTGCTTTTCACACTCTTGTCGGGGCTGGCTGCAGGCCTCCCCTGTGGGAAGAGGAATGAAGGAATTCCTCCTCGTCCCTCGGCAAAACAGAGGCATCCAGCGAGCTGCTGTTAGCCTTGGGCTCTGGTGTCTGCCAGCATTGCACAATTTTGAAGTGCCCGCATGCCCCAGGTGAGAAAGGGCTGCGGGAAGTGGAATATGCCAAAACTTGAGTTTACATGAACTGCCCTTAAAGAAGACCAGGATGGTCAGACTGGTGATTTTTTATAAATGCCTGGAGTGCCCAGGTCTGTCTGAAGGAGCCCAGGTGCCACGGGGGAAGCTGCCAGCTGCAGGAAGGGCAGAGCTCACAAGTGCTGTTAAACCCACAGGAGGTGGGGGGTGAGTTATTAGTTTTCTGTGTAATCTCTTTCAATTATAGTAGTAATGCCTCATTTTACTAAAGCATTTTTGGGACATGAAAGCAGCTTTACTGTAAGGGAAGTGATATTTACTTCATTGTTATGGTAATTATTGCCATTTCCTTCCAGCAAAAGACTCTCAGGGAGAAGGGTGTCTAAAGCCCTACCTCACTGCTCTTACCTCTTCTTGGTTGCTTTTGTCAATGCTGATAGGCACATACCAAGGGACATAGATCAGCAAAGTGGCAAAAATAACCATCTCCTGAGAAATTGTGGCCCTGGAGACTAAAATGTAATAAAATAGCCTCTCTGATGGTGGTGACGTAAATGCTGACAATTAGTAGCTCTTATCGGGGCTTTCTCTTGTGACCCCTCTGACACTTTTAATTTCCCCTCCCAGACTTCAAGTCATTAATCTTTCCTGTGGTTTGCTCGTAAGGCTCCTGGATTTCTCTCCTGAGCTCAGGAGTGAAATTCTTGGCAAGTCTTCCCCTTGCCATGTAAAAAAAAGATCTGATCCAGTTTTGACCTGTTTTAAAAAGTCTGTTCCTCCTTGTGTGATGACTTTACAGGGCTATAGCTTCGATATTCTTGCTTATTTTATTTCTACCTGTGTTTTCACCAGAGACCTTTCTGAGCACAGAGCCCTCCTTCCCTCACAGGGTGGGATGAGCTCTGGCCATAGGATTGACATCTGCCAGGGGTTGTGAGGGCCTTGGTCCCACTGTGGTATGAGACAGGGGGGCTGCCTGAGGCCAGTGAGAGGGTGGGGAGGCTGTAACCTGTGATAAGAGCATTACCCTGGGAGCATGGGAGGTTGCAGCTCTCCTTCCTCAGCATTTCTGTGTTTGCTTTGTGCTGCAGGCAGATGGGAGATGGTGGATGCACAGATGTGCTCGTGAGGAGCGCTGTTAGCAGAGCTGCACAGGGCTGGGCTGCCTGCCCTGGGCATGGGGGAGCAGCAGCATCCTGACACTGGGAGCACTGCAATTTGGGTGTGCTGTGTACAGGGTCAGTGCTGTCCCATGTAGCCAGTGGAGCCTGTCCTAGTGATGCACTGATGGGATCACCATGCTGTTCCATGTGCTGGTGTGGTGGGATGCCAGGAGAGACATCTGTCCAAGCGTAGACCTGATCTGGGTGTTTTGCAGCTCTCTTTGAACCAGGTGCCTAAATTAATTTTGCCTGCCAGGAGCTCATGTTTGGCTTCTGGCACCATCATCCTTGTGCTGTTAAGCTTTAGGGCTTATCTTGGTATTTATGGCCCTCATCACCATTGTGCCTCAGCTTCTTGCTGGTGGCTTTTGGCTTCTCAAGCTCTCCAGTCGGCTAGGGAGCAGCTGTGCTTGAATGTCGTCATGTTGGTGGGAGGCAGCACCCTTTGAGTTGTTCTCCAGAGGAAGTCATTGAAGCTTGGTGTTGCAGTCCTGGGTCCAAGAAGGATGAGGAGCACCGGTGCCATGAGCATGGGAGCCACCAGAGCAGCCTGGCCAAGGTCTTCTGGCTGACAGTGGCTGCATGGTACCAATGTCTGGTTGTCTTAAAGGAGCACCAGATGAAAGATTGTGGCATTTCCACAACTGCTCTTACTGTGTCTTTTGTCACTGCTCTACCTCACTTTCTACTTGAAATATGTGTTCAAAACTGCTTCAGTCTCAAATACCTCACGAGCATCTTGTTGTGAGAACACTTCTGGTTTCTTGGTTGTGTTGAACTGGTCTTCCTGGTGAGAGCTGGGTATGGGGATTTCGCAAGTGCTGCTTGTAAGACTTTCTTGTGGAGTTTCCCATCTCTTTAGGACAAATGCTTCACAGATGTTTCTGGTTTACATTTCTTTTTGAAACTGTAGGGTTCTGGTGGACACTATTGCAGTCTTTGTTCAGAAAAAACCCCAAACCCCAGTGCCAAAGCCTGCTGGGTTGCCCTATGCGATGAGGAAAGGTTCTTGTCTTTACTCCTCTTTGTGTGATACTCTGCAGTGAGTCAGTTTCCTCAGAATTTGAGGAAAGTTCTTTCTGAGATATGAATGGACACAATACATGCAGGATAACAGTTTCTGTAGAGCTGACCTATGCACAGAGTAGTTCCCAGTTAAATCCCATTGAGGCTGGGAGCTGATGGAGGAAGCAAGCAGCATGTTCTATAAGCAGACGCTGGTGATGTGGAGCTGTCTGGAAAGCAGTGCAGTTGACAGACCTCATCCCCCTCCATTCCTCAGGTAACATGAGCTGTTGCCTGTTTGGTTGCATTTGATTTTGATAAACATTGAGGCTTTTTGTTTCCAGCTGAATACATGGAACTGTCTGATAAACCTTGTTATTGAGATTTTTGTGGTTTGTGGTAGTGATCTTGAACATCTGACCCAAAATATAGGCAGAGCAGATGTTTGCTGTTTTGTCATGTCAAAAACATTACAGCCTATGGATGTCTCTCAGAGTCTGTAAAACTGGACATTTTTTTATAAAACCAGTTTTCCAATGAAAAAATGGTTTCAAGACAGACCAGTTATGCAAACACATTAAAAATATGAAATCACAACATGATGCTTGTTGCTGATTTTCACCACTGTAACATGAATTCATCCCTGCTTAGTCTGATATTTTATCTATTCATGGTATTTCAAAAACTCAGATTTTATATAAAATATGGAATTGGATCATAACTGGGTATTTGAGTGTGTTGGTTTTCTTTTAAAGCATGGCCCTCTGAACCAGCTTTATAAATTTAAAGCTTAATTTAGTGGTAAAACTGGAATTGATGGTCTGAAATCAAGCATGGGACTGAATTCTGTGGTGTGAAAAGATATCAGGTTTAGCTTTGGTACCAGCTGATGTCCTTACCTTGTCAGCCAGTCACCCTTGTAGGAAGAAGCTGAGCAAAGGCATCCTGGAGCCAGTGGTGAGGGAGAGCCCTAGCCCTGCTGGTACTGGACGTGCTGCTAATGGGCATCCCTTGATGGGATGGGTGGAGACTGTCCTGCCTCTGGTGCCTGCCAGGGCTCAGCCGAGTGGCACAAGTGACTGCCCTGGGAGCTGGGCTCCAGCCTCTCCCCCAGCTGGAAAGAGACTCTGGCTGCAGGTTATTTTTCTCAGACATGAGGAGAGCTGGTGCTTTCTGGGCAGCCCTCTGCTCCCAGAGTGGAACCTTTTGGCCTTCGCTCTGCCAACGGAAACATGAGGTATGGTGAATGCGATAGGATTGAGGGTTGGGCTGGCTTTCCTCCTCAGCCAGGAAAGCCTTGGCTGGTCCCCACTGTGCACACCTCTGACTGCAGTTCCTCTGCCAAGCAGTCCAGCTCATGTGCCCACCCATGACTGCACATCTCAGTGTTGTGCTGGGGTCTTGTTCGGAGGCTGTCTGGGCAGAGGGAGGCAGCTGGGGAAAGCTGCTGGGCTTTATAGCAAGGTGAAGGTGTCTTTATGTTTCCTGCTGGGATGTTTACCTGGCTGTGGGTGGGGGCTGTGGCAGCACCAGCCCTGCTGTGCCATGCCAGGCAGAGCTGCTCCAGAGCTGCACAGCTGATAAGGGCCTGTGGAACGCTGGTCATTAGTGTCACCTGCCAAGAGCTTCTGGCCCTGCAGAAGTGGCTGGGCTGGTGTTTAGAGGATGGCAGGATACCTTGTGCCTTAGCTTGGAGGGAGTCCTGTCTGCTCTGTCAGAGCACACTGGGTGTGAAGAGCAGAGGTTGTGCCCCTACAGACTTTGAAATCAACATCAATCCTGGCAGTTTCCTCAGCAGCTGCTGCAAAATCCTGTGCTTCAAAGGTACAAATGGCTGCTGAGAAGAGGAAAAGATTTTCTGATCTCCCTGACTTGCCAGAGTTTGGATGAAAAGAAATCCTCCTTAATTGTAGCAAGGGCAAAGCAGCAGATTTTCTTGGGGTAAAGGCAAAGAGCTTTGGGTCACAGGACAAGTTTGATCTTTTCCAGTCCAGTTTCCTGAGTCAGGGGGGTGGGCATTTTTACCTTGAAAAAAACTTCTACAGTTTTTGGGGGTACTAATCAAATGCCTTCTACCAGAGTTACATGCAGGAGCAGTACTCTTGTCTTTCCTAGGAGCCAGGGTTGTCTTTTCCTCAGTTCACATATTCAGACGAATTTGTCATTGGTTATGCAGCAGCTTGATGTCACCCAAACTTCGGAGTTCCTTTTTCTCTGTACCTCTTCTTTGTGACCAGTATAATCTTTTTTGATGATGTCTGACCCACCTTGTTCTGGGCAAGTTCCCCAAAGAGCCTAAAGAGAGAACTCTATATTTGGAGTGAATGTACCAGCCTCAGCATTATGTGAGAGCTTTAAGCCCTAGAACTTTGGATGACAAAAGCAAATGTTGGACTTCTTGGGAGGGAGAAAGTTCTTTTTGTTCCCAGATGTCAAGTTATGTATTGCTGCAGGGTCCTTGGTACCTTTCACCCTCAAAAATCACTTTGTCTATCAAGAAATGTATATGGTATGTAAAACGAATTTGATTTGAAGGGTGAAGCATCGAAATAACAGGAGAAAATGTTTGGGCTTTTTTTTTTTTTTGCAGTATAAAGAGGGAAATTATAGGAGCCCTAAACTGCATAAATAATTTATATTGTTCTGGACTGCAGTATCTTAGATGGTTGCTGATTACTGGATGTGTTGATTTATTTAGAGTATGAAATAAACCATCAGGAAAGAGTCAGCTGTTTTTGGGGCCTTGTAAAAAATCTCGTTTGTTTGTTTTAATGTGGGACATGTTGCAAGAGAAGGTGTGATGCTGAGTATCTCATTGATCACCATTTGAGCATCTGTCTGAGCAAATCCTCTCACCCCTGTTTTTTAATACAGTCTTACTGAGGTCAGCCCTCTGTGCAGTGTCTGCTGCCGCCCCCTTTCCGTGTTAACAGAGCTCCTCTGGCTGTCAGGGTGGGGCATGACGGCAGGCAGGAGGGTGAGGGGTGGGCTGCCAGAGGAGCTTGTGCTGTGGAAGCCCAGACCTCACTGGGGTGGGCTGATGCTCAGGGGTTTCACTGGGCAGAGGCATGACCCCCTCCTGCTTCTTGTCTCGTGGTGATGGTGTGATCTGGGCCAGCACAGAGCAGCCAGTGAGGTTTGGGCTGGGTTTGCTGGACTGTAATGGTACAGAGAACGGGAGCAGCATTGAAGGGTACTCTCCTGGAGCCAGTTGGAAGGCATACCATTCCTGTTCCCCTAAAGAGAAGGGGTGGGGAATGTGCTTGTCTGAATTTTCTCATAGCCTCTGATCTCTGCTGACCCAGCTGCATGCTTTTGCTGGGAGAAACTTTGACTGCTTAGCATAATACTCCAGTCCTGAGGACATTACTCATGGTAAAAGAGCAGTGTGTGTGGGTGGGGAGGATTAAATTGAATGTCAGAGATGTCTGGTTGTCACTGGTGGCCTTAGAAGTATGTTGCTTCATGTCTGTCCTTTCCACCAATGACCCAGCTGGGTTTTCCTCTCAAACACACATAGGTGCAGTTTCTCCAGATCTTTTTCTTGGCTGATGTTAATTTTCTTGTTTTTTTAATCTATTCATCACTTCTTGCAGTGTGTTTAGGTGTGGACTGATGAGTGATGCCGGAGGCTGCAGGGTCTGTGAGAAACTGTGAAGAGCTGACAGAGTGAGCGTGTAGGGTGCTGGAATGGTTGAGGGAAGAAGGCCAGAAAAAATTGAATGGATTTTAGACCCACCCATCTATTTTGACTCACATGGAGCTGAGTTACGCTGCTTTTCATAAAAATGCTTCCCACCCTTTCTCCCTCTCATTTGCTGTGGGCAGCAGCTTGCTTCAGTATACCCACTGCTGCCTCTTGCATCCTTGCTTGCAGGAGGGAAAAAGGCACCATATACCCCTCTGCAGGGACTGCAAAGCTTGTTAGATAGCATGTATGGAGGGAGTTACATCAAATATAAAGTGGGGTTGTGTTTGGCAAACTCTGGGACAGACAGGAGTTTTATGAAGAGGTTCTGGGAGCTGAATAAGCAGCCAAATGTTTCTCCTGCTGCTAGATCAAAGTGTTTTCTATTGTAAATGCACTTTCCCAAAGACTTTCTGAAGACTTGATATTTCATAGTGCTTTCTTTGCTGGTTGGCCACCAGTGCAAGCAGATAATAGCTAGCGAGCTGCCTGGGAGATGGTCATCTGAGCTTTGCAAAGTCCTGGTGGTGTTGGCAAGGTGGAGCCCAAAGTGTGTTGCAAGGGGGCACATGTGCACAAAGCTTCACTTTGTAGTATAAGAAAGTAATGTAGTTTTTTATTCTGTTCAAACCAATCCTGAATCTGTGGGACCTCTTTTCAAAAAAGGGGTCCAAGCCTATAACTGGTCTAAACTGTTACCTACTACATTGAGTTTTGCATGAATAAAGAGTGCACAATCAAACCCACAGACTGTGGGGATTATTAGTTTCTTCCATATGCAGCTGCACGTGTCTGAGCTGGTATCAAGGACATAGTTGGATGTGTCTGGTTGTAAGTATCTAGATTATTTGTATGGTAACCCAGGCTTCTTACACAGAACACCACCCAAACAGAGCATCACCATAAGCACACTCTGGGACCTATTTTGGACACAGTATGAATCAGTGCTGCTCTGCTTGTCTCAGCATTGCCTGTTCAACAGCAAAATGGCCTAATGGCAGTTACCCAGTTGCCTGGGAACAATCACCTCAAGGTAGGGCATGGCTCCTTTCCAGAGGAAGCCTTTGGGCATGATGTTATAAGGTGTGCAGAGCTTTATTCACCCAACCGTGGTGTCTCTGGAACTGGGAGGTTCCTGGCGCCTAGTGAGTCTGCCCATATTCCCATCTGCTCAACCCAGTGGAGGAAGCCCAAACCAAGTCAAGGAGCTCTTTTGAAGGACACAAGAGACTATGCCTTTGCACAAGCTGTGACTTGTGCAAGGTTGTGTTTGCTGTTTTTTTCCTTGCAGTGTCCTTCAGCCCTTCTTGCCTGTCCATGCAGAAGTGCAGCTCTATCCTCAATACTGGGTCACCCACCTGTACAAGGTGTGCAAGGCACTGCCTGCTGTTCCCTTGGCTCCTGCTGGTCTTGGCTTCATGCTCAGTCAAGAGGGAAGAGAGGCTGGGGCAAAGCTTTAGATCATCTGAGAGCAGGAGCAAAACAGTTTCAGGTGCAAAATTTACTGGATCCCTGCTAGCCTGAAACTTTAGTTCGTTTTTGGGGTCCTTTTGTGTAAGCTGGCTGAGAGCTGCCATGCTCTGAGTGCCTCTGCTTGCTTTCTCCCCAGCTACATGCCTGCCCCTGCTGCTTCCCATGGACCAGGCAGGGATGTGACAAAAATAAAAGCAGGAAAACGTCACAGTGGCAGCTCTGTGCTCCTCACTTAATAACAGAAACGCCTTTTGCTTGACAGCACTGAGATAAGCCCAGATCTTACTGTGAGGGAGGAAGGGAACTTTATTATAGCCATAAATCATCCTAAAAGGATGGAGGGTGGGTTCCCTCCATACCCTGCCCTTGTGCAGACATGTTTGCTGTGAAGAGTTCTGGCAGACAGTGTAAGCTGGATGTTGTAGGCAGCAGTTTGTGGAAAGTTGCGTTTCAGGGCAAGTTATTTCCAGAGTTGAAGAAGCTGTATTTTAAAACCTGTTTACTTTTTGCAGATACACTTTTTTATTTTTGTGCAACCTTGTAGTTTGTCCTTAGGGGAGAGGATTAGGTGAGTACCTGAGTGGATGGAATAGCCCTTGTGCTACCAGTGGCTCTTACCTGATGGAGAAGAGCACTCACATTTCAAATTCCTCTGAAGTGGACACAGAAGGGAACTGGTACCAGAAACACTGGCAATGCACTGAGATGTCACTGTGAATGCCAGCTGCTCTTCCTGGTGACTCCTGGGGCTTCCTCAGGAGGCTTCAATGGTTCAGTCTCCCTGGCTGTTGTGGCTGAGCTGTTCTGGTGATACGTGATCATTTCTACCAGCCTATCGCATATTGTGTAATTATCAATCTTGAAATACAAGCTGTATGGCTGAGTCTCCAGCAGTGTTCCAGTGCTGGCATTAATCCACTGTTGTTCTTGACCCTTTGGCAGCTTGTCTGATTGAAAATGAATCATGGTAACAGTGTACTGAGCTTGGTGTTCCTTACAGGGGAAAGTAATGTGCCTCTCTTCCCTCCTTTAGTAGCAGAGGAAATAAAGGCCCCAAGAAACCAAATGACTCAGTTAAGGTCCAGAGACCAGGAGAGGACCCACACTGTGTTTCCTGCAGGCTCCTTTTGTTTTAATTATATCCTTAGGGATATGTTTTATGGTTTTTATAATGACATCCCCCAAATCTGGGGGGGACTATAGGCAGCTATCAGTGCTCAAGATCTCTTCAGAGCTGCAAACTGTCCCTGTGTGCAGGTTTTGGCTGGGGTAGAATTGTTCACAGTGGCTGGTAAGGGGCTGTGTTTTGGATTTGTGCTGAGCACAGGGTTGATAATTCAGAGATGTTCTTGTTACTGCTGACAAAGTTTAGACAGAGCCAAAGCCTTTTCTGCTTTTTGCACTGCCATGCTGGTGAGGAGTCTGGGGATGCATGGGAGGCTGAGAGGAGACACAGCTGGGACAGCTGACTCCAGCTGACCAAAGGGATATTCTAGACCACATTATGCCCAGTATATAAAGAGGGGCAGGAAGGGGAGATCTGTGATGTTGTTTGTCTTCCCAAATAACCATTACTCATGATGGAGCCCTGTTCTCCTAGAGATGGCTGAANGTGGTGGAGTCTGGGGAGCTTTTTGCAGGTGAGGAGTCTGGGGATGCATGGGAGGCTGAGAGGAGACACAGCTGGGACAGCTGACTCCAGCTGACCAAAGGGATATTCTAGACCACATTATGCCCAGTATATAAAGAGGGGCAGGAAGGGGAGATCTGTGATGTTGTTTGTCTTCCCAAATAACCATTACTCATGATGGAGCCCTGTTCTCCTAGAGATGGCTGAACACCTGCCTGCCCATGGGAAGCAGTGAATTAATTCCTTATTTTGCTTTGCTTGTGTGTGTGGCTTTTGCTTTCCCTGTTAAACTATCTATATCTCAACCCAGAAGCTTTTTCACTTCTACTCTCCCAGTTCTCTCCCTGGTCCTGCAGGTGGGGGAGTGAGTGAGCAGCTCAGTGGGGCTTGGCTGCTGCTTGGGGTTGAACCACACAGCCTGTCACAAGATTTACAGGAGGTACTCTCATGAATCCAGTGGAGTGGCTGCAAATTGCACTCAATGGTCTCAACAGGTCACTGGTCAGCTGAGGGCTGCAGCTTGGCAGGTGATGGTCTTCACATTTAAATCAGATTTTCCGTATGCATTTGGTGCTTTGTCTGGTATTTTCATCAGCACTTCTTCTGTCAGTTCAGAGACTGCTGGCAGCATTCAAAGTGGTGTGCAGGTAGACGTTTGCTATTGGTTGATGTATCTGAAGCTCTTCTGATTAACATTGAGCACCTTGGTCTGCTTGAACATCTGTGAACCACATCTATGTCCTTCCTTTTTCCATGAAACACTTTCCTGGTAAAGAGGTGAAAAAAGAAAACCATCTTGTGATTTTTCTTCTGGCTGGGGAAAATAGCCCATGACAGCTGTGAGAAGATATGCTGAACAGCTTCAGATTTGACCTGGGGTAAACAGTGGTTGCTGCTAATGTGCGACACCTCTAGATGGGGAGTGTTTCCCTGGGGGCAATGATTTGCCAACCAAGCCCTAGTTAGGAGGGATCTCTAAATCTTGTGAGTGGTATTTATGTCTGAAAGCTCTGCTGGGTTTGCTCAGCTGCTTTCCAGCATGCTGAAACCTAGCATGAATGTGTAGAATGAATACCAGTTGCAATGGACTCATAAATGAGGTATGTCTCAGCTGCAAGGCATGTTTTAATCTGTACTCATGTCTGGGAGCAGTCCACCCTTCTCATTTCCTCTGCCTGTTAAATAATGGACCAAAGCCCATAGAAATCCTTACACTCCTTTCACAAACTCATTTAAACTGCATAAAGGCTTAGGTAGTGTTTGCAAAGCCACAAACATGATATTATTCACCCTCCACTCCAGGCAATAATTTTGGCCCAAAGACGTCTCAGTTGTGAAGAGGGCACCAATTTAAAAGAAGTAGGGTACAATGAAGAAGCCATTTAGTTGATCTGCTTAAAAATGCCAAGTTTTAGCTGGGACCTTTTTCATGAGGAGTGTCACACTGATGGCATTGGTGCACAGTGCCTTCTGTCTGGGGCCATGTGGAGAGGAAAGGGAGATGCAGTATGGCAGAAGGTATCCAGGTGAGCTGTAGTCAGGCAGGGGGGATGGTGCTTCTACTTTCTCAGACACTATTGACAACTTGTGGTTTAAAGGTGAAGTTTCTGATGCCTTTCTCCCTTCCAGTGCGCTGCTTTGGGACTGATCTTTCTAAAGTCAGTGAGTGTGTGTTGCACCTGTTCCTGGGAAAAACCTTATTATTACAGCTAAAGAAGCAATCCAAAATCTTGAGCCCAAACCTTTTCTTCAAGAAAGAAAACAAATGAGATTGTAATGCAGGCAAAATTGTTTGTGTTTGACATTGGTATTGCAATGACTCTGATGCTCTTTTCTGTCGCCTCTGTTCTTAGAGACTTGGACTCTCTCTGTCCTCAGCACCTTCTATTTCAGAGAGCACTTCTCTGTCCAGGAAAGAACAGAATTGCTTTCTGTATGATCTTGCTCTCTAGCATGAGAATTGTCTTGAGTGAAAATCTCTCTCCAGATTTCTATCTGTGGGTGCCAAAACAAAATCCTCTATCTAAAAGACCTAGATAGATTTCTGCTGAGAATTAACTTTCATTAATTTTAACTTCTTTGCTTCCGGGTACCAGTGAGAAAAAAAACACAACTTCCCCAACTCTTTTTCAAAGTTTACTATGGAAGTCTCCTACCTGGAAAGTCCATTCACTCTTTTTGTTTTCTCGTAGGTGACTCCAGGCAGCAAAGCTGCAATAGCCAACTTGTGTATAGGAGACCAGATCATAGCCATTGATGGAGTGAACACAGATAACATGACACACCTGGAGGCACAAAACAAAATCAAGAGTTGCACAGATGAACTGACTCTGACAGTCAGCAGGTATGTAGCTGAGCAGGACTGGGGCTGGAGAGAGGGAGAGTTGCAGGGTGGGCAGTAGCTGTGTTTTGGTTTGACAGTAGACCTCTCTGGCTGGTTTAATTTGACCTCTTAGTGCTTTGTCTGGCAGGTGCTGGCTAGCAAGAGGGAACTGCATTTCATCCTTTAATCCTAATGCTGCTTACATTTGCTGCACTTTGACCTTATGAAAACAACTTCCCAAGTGAGAAATTGGCTGATAATTTATGGCAGGGTCTGTCGACTTACTCTATGGCTCCTGACAGCAAGAAACCAAAGATGGTGTCTCATGAAAACATCACTCGTGGCAGAGGAGGTGCAACCAGAGATGACCTTCCTTCCTGTTGCACTCATTTAGCTTAAAATATATGCTTGTGTGTTGTTCCAAGTGATTAATAGCCTGGTTTCTGCCAAGCACAGGCTCAGAAATGTTGTACATTTTGAAGCCACTTGATCAAACAGCACTGTCATTCTTTAACAGTGATGACCTGGGGTGCAATGAATTTCCTCTTAGGCATCAGTCTCTCCAAGTCCTGAAAAGCTAAAGCCAGGTGACAGCTGAGACAAAATTTCTGTCACGAGTGTAGTGCACAGGCTGGCTTCAGCCTTGCCACCATCTTGAACTGTGGAGCAATGGACAACTTCACTCCTTCTCCAGCCATGCTTTGTTTTTGGGCCATCTTTGTACAGAGAGGAAATGGAGATGGGAAGGCAGGGCTCTGCTTTGCAGTGACCTATTGCTACTTAAAAGAACTGGAGCCTGGTTTTTGGGAGGGTGCTGGGAATTTATCCTTCCTTTTGATGTGAATTGTAGGTACCAGTGCTTTTCAAAGTCAGATGGTAGATGCAGTGTGGCATTTCTAGTTACTCTGGAGCAAGTTTTTCCTGTGCCTGCCTTCCCTCAGAGTGATCATCCATCAGTTTCAGGGCAGATGCAGGGGAAGTGCTTTCAAAAGGAGTGCAGAAGCATGCCTTAAATGACACAGTGGTTCAGTTGTTCAGGCTTTTCTGTGATAAACAGAAGTCTTTACCATGGCTCACACAATGCCAGGAGTTCAGCAGGCACTTCCCAGTTCAGGAAGAAGTGATGGGTCTTGGCCAAAAAAAATGCTTGACAATTCATTAAGGAAATTCACAGATGGAAGAATGGAGCACAGTGCAGGCAGTGTGAATGGGTAGTGAGCATTGCAGCAGCCTGTTAACCCCAGAGCTTCTCATACTGGCCTTGAACTTAGCAGCATGTAATCTTCCTGCAAAGGAGTGTTCCTTTTCCTCTCCAAAATCCAGCTGCTTGACTTGGCAAACCAGTGCCATGTGGTTCTGGCTGGGAAAGAGGAAAGGAGGCAAAGGCTCTTTCAGCCTGCAGGCAAGCTCACTCTTACAGATCATTGAGTCTGTAAAATGTGTTTGCTAATGTTAATTACAAAGTCGTTAAGTTTATAGCTACCCTATGCACATTTCATTGGCCTTGGGCCTGGAAGCTGCCCAGGGAGAGATCTCTAGCTGGATCTGCAGCTGTGTAAAATTGTGCAGTGGCTTTCAGTTTACACAACTCTTTCAAGAACCCCTTCCAATGAGGTGGCATGAGTGTGTGTTGGATGCTTCTGCTGCTGTACTGATCACTGAGTTCTGCTGACAGAAGGCCAAGAGGAGTGTCAAAACCGCAAGGATGTGAAAGCAGTGATCTGACTTCTTACCACTTTAGAGTTTGATATTACTACCCATTACTCTATGGAAAATCTGTGTGCATCATGTTATCTTTCTTGGTTGTACTCTGTTGAGGATATTTTATTCCTGATGCCCAGTATGTCCTTCTAAGCCCCCATAATTGTGTTGTTCTAAATGCAGTTGGACTCAGTGGTCAGAAGTGCTATGTAGTCTTCATTGCAGAGGCAGGATCATTTCTCTGCTTTCCAGTCTAAGGCCTTAAAGTGAAAAGCCTTTGGTCATCTTGAGAGGATGCCTAGAGAGGTGACAAAGGAAGCATTTAAAAAGATCTGGAGCCGTACTTCATCTTCCTGCTCAACTTAAGGTGGAGGAAGTGGGTGAAGAAAGCAGACTGTGGGATGGTGGTGAGCCCTCCTTTGTGAATAAGGAAAGGGCATTACCACGGAGGAGGAGAGGTTGGAAGGCTCTTAGGGGAGATGAGTGCCACCTGGCCAAGTGGTATGGCTTGGGCTTCCTGAGCTTTGGTGGGCACTGCTCTGTCACTAAGACTTGACCATACAGTTGGTGAGGAAGGCTCACAATACAATCAGGTCAGAGGTGGAAGGTTTTCTCTGTCAAAGTAGCTCTGTAAGTAGCTGGCTGAGTATGAAAAGGAATGTATATCATTTGCACTGCAACACCACCAACCCTTGGGTCTAGTCTCCACTCTCTGCAGTTGTAGCTCATTAGCTGAATCAGTTGAACCAAGGAGCTGTGCTGGCACATATTATTGCTCTGATAGAGCAGCATCTCTGTGGGTTGGAACATCACACAGCTGGTGTGAGGATGTGCCCAGCTGTGCTAGCTTTTCTGGAGTGAGAAGTCTTCCAGTCCTTCTTTTCTGCTCACTATTGGAGAGATGTCTTGTGAAAGCGTAAATCCTTAGTGATTTTTAAATTGCTAGCTGATTTTTAATGATTACTTATTTAAATGATTACCCATGCTAAATATTCTCTGATCTGCGTTCAGTGTAGCAACAAGGTTGTGCCAGGTGGATTTCACACCCAGGTCTGAGCTGACACCAGGTGTTTCAGTTTCACCAAAGGATCAGCAGCATTGTGACTGTGCTGTAAATGTGATGAGTCTATGTGGTTTGAAGAGCCTAGTGGGTAGATTAGTGCAAGACAAATCTTTAAAGGATAATATATACAATGGAGGTACCTCTGCTGCAAAAACCCTTTAAGCTGCAAATAGCTGGAAACTAGGAGAATGTTTAATGGAAGTATTATGCTTTTCTTTTTCATGTGCTCTTCTGTGGACCAAAACAATCTTTATAAATGTGTATTCTTCAAATAGGCAACTCTCTTCTCTTTTAATGATAGCCAAGCAGTTAAGATGTCTTCGTGTTTAATAATGATTATTTAAGAGAAGTGTAAATATAGAGAATTGAAAGGACTTAAACACTTCTGGTAAAGGAAATGCTGTTTGCACTGTATGCTTGATTGTGTATATCAACAGCATTCCAATGTTTCCTGTTTCGCTATTTTTCTTAGCAATGGTAACACTCCAAAAATATTTCAGATCAGATTGTAGGCAGGAAATCTCGTCTAACACAAGTCACCATTAAAAATGTATCAACTTTCTAGCTGAAGAAAACATTCCTGGTCTGCTTTTTCACCCAAAAGGGAAAATCTCTTAATGTCCTAGGATTTAAAACCCAGTTACAAATTGCTTTCTCTGAATACTCTTTTCTAAGTGGCACTGCCAGGTGCTTTGCTGTTTGACTTGTGTCAGGGTTGGAAAGGTCTGTCTTCTGTCTCCAAAGTGGGTGTTCAACAATATTGCCATAAATAACAAATGCCCACTGAACTCATTGTGTCTAGCAGCTCCTGCCCTTTTCTGAGCAGCTATTTGTTCATTCATTTTGCTTTTTGTTTCAAGAGAAATGTACTTACCAAGAAACCAAAGTAAAGGTTCCATTATTTTCTTCAGCAGTGTAAAATCAAGCTCAAGACAATGCTTCAGTCAACTCAGGCCAACCTGGTTGCTTAACTGAGAAATTCTCAGGGAGATTTTTGAGTCTCTCCTTAGGAAAAATGAGGTTCTGAATCGTTGAGAAGAGCTGTACTTCTTTTTCCTGGTGATTTATTTATTTGTTTTTTCAAATTAGGGTGTGAACATCACTGCACTGACATGTTAGGGTTGAGCAAAGCCTCACCTGGGGCTGCTCTCCATTAATGGGGGTAAGCAGCAAGGTGTGTACAACAAATTGGAGACAATGATCAACTTTCTTAGGAAATTGTTTTGAGTAAGATGCTTCCCCTGACAAATTACATTCAAAGCAAAGAAGCTGCAGAAGGAACAAAATTCACATGATAGTCAAACGATCATGTCAGTGGATCACCCATGTAAGTGGAAGTGCTTATGATGAATTTGACACACAGCTCTGTTGTAGCTGCAGATGTACAAAAGCAGACAAACGTTCATTGCAGCACAGGTGAAAATGATTTCTAAAACAAATGGCTCTTTGCCTGTGGCCATATTCACCAGATGGGTGGTGGAACTGAGCAGCCTTGAGCAACTCAAAGTTAAAATGTATATTTATATAGGGGTTTTTTTTCAACAAAGAAAGTGTTCCTGTAGCGAGTCTGTCCTTCCCTTTATGTCTGATGACAGTTTGGAGGTGGTAGAGGGGAATATTTGTGAAAAAGGGTTACATATATGTAATGTCTTGTTCTGCTCCTGCTGTCATTTTCCTCAAATTTCAAGCTGCTTTTCTGCCACTCTGCTGCCAGTTTATAATACATTAATGCACCTTTGTTGTTTGCAAAATAGTCTTTTAATTTATTCAAAGTGCTGCCAAGGAGCGAAGCTATGTATTTGTTCTTTGAAAAGTGCTAAGATCAGGGAAGTCAGATCTGCTACCAGGACCTGTTAAATGGATTGTCAGAAAGGATCATGTGTAGATGCTTATGAAGAAAAAGACAGCACAAGTGTCCTCTACATTTTATGTGGTAGATTTGTTTGCACTCTTGCTTGCTCGGTATGTTCCCAAGTCTGAGCTGTGGGGAGTAATTGCACAAAGCCACAACAGGCTTGGATTTCTGTTCTAGGAAATTGGTGGAATCAGTTGACTCATTTAGGTTTGCTTTTTTGCTTCTCTGCCAAGAAGAGTTTTCCAGTTCTGTCATCTTACTAATAATTCCTGTGGCCCTGGGAAAAGCCAGCTGCTCAGTGTGCAGCTATACAAGGCCATGCAGGTGGCCTGGCCCTCCGTGGCCGCTCCCAGCCTCTCCATGGCCTGTACGGTGCTTCCAGCCCCCGTGGGTGCGTGCCAGCAGCTTTTACTGACAACAGACACGTTCAAAGTAATTTTGGCAAGTCAAGATTGGCATTTGTTGTGATCTTACAACCTCTTTGGCGAGGCAATAGCAGTTAACTCTGCAGCAGGCTATTGCAAGAGCAGCGTGAGTCTGAGCAGTCAGGTGTGTCTCAGCCTTTGTAGCTGTCATGAACCTGCTCCAGATACACAGAAGAAGCAGCAGAAGTTTAACTGAAGCTGCCTTTTTGCGTTTAGTGGTTGTATAAAGAGACACCTGAAATGCAAGAGGGCCATGCATGGAGAAATGCATTCAGGGCCTCTTGTCTCTAGGAAGCTGTGACTGTCATTGCTGTTTGAATTGACAGGAGGCTGTGTGCAGCCTGAGTACAGTTTTGCTTGCCAAACTGAATATGTCCATTAATGGATGGTTGTTAAAAGTGACTACACATGTTTAAAGCCAAGGGCCTGTATTTGACAGCTGTTGTAGCTAAAAGGCTGATTAAAAGGTACCTTCCTGTTAGTCTGAGAGCTCTCATAGTTAGTTTCTAAACATTAAAATGCCTGTTGAAAACTCGGATAAGAGGATTGTGAAAGATAAATTCTTTAGGTCTTCCCTCATTTTTCAGCTCAAGAACTTTGTGCTGCACAAGAAACTTTTCAGTCTTTTGGGGTTTATTTGCTACTTGCTGTCTTCGTTGTGTCCATCCCAGTGTTTGAAATGAGATGTGAATGAATGTAGATGTGCTTTCTTCTTTATGGAAATTATGCAGTTCCTGGCACAAAGAATTAGACCCTCATTTTCAGCTCTGAATTTTCCCTTGAAGCTATGGCCCAACTTTGCATGCAAAGCACTGATAGCAAAATCCAGGCTCTTGTAATGTTTATATTACATCATGTTCAAGCCAAGCTATTTGATGTGTTGTTTCATAAATACCTCTCCATATTCCTGCCTTGACTTGCATGTAGTTTCCTTCCTTATTTTCCTGCCAGTACCTCTGCATCCAAAGTAGCATCAGAGAAATTTCTTTCTAATCCTGGGGTTTTGTTTCTGCCCAGATGAAACAGGAGATGCATGGCTCATTATCTGGCCCTGTCTTAGTTACTCTATATCCTGCAGTAAGGAAACAACATGGAAGTGTAAACTGCAAAAATGATGAAGTTTGTGCCTGCAGTTAATTTGCCTGACCCTCATTCCCAGGCTTGTTTGTGTCATGTTTTTGTCTCCTGTACTGAGTGTTGCTCTCTGATGGAGTCTCATTTGAAAGAATATGCATTAGAAACCGTATTATAAAATAAATACTCATCAGTTTAGCAGGCCTTATTTGCCTTGCTTATAAATAAAGGAGAAAAACCTGGTCAAACCCACTGTGGGCTGCAGTAGTTGGCCATAAGTGCCTCCCCTCCTCTGGAGACCAATGTGCTGTGTCACCAGCACCTCAAATGCATTGAGGGGCAGTGGGATGAAAACAAGTGCCTGAGAGGAAGTTTGTGTTCTGTATTCATACACAGACCTGCTCTAGGCTTAAATTTTTCAGTGTAAATACAGGCTTCACGTGCTTCTGAAAACTCATAATAAACTGCTCTAAAACAAAATGCTACCTCAAAAGTTCTTAGATCACTGCTGTGAGAACTGGCACAGGGAAATTTCATGCTAGAAATCAGCTGAATGTTTAATGCTCTCTGAGGTGCTCTTTCATCTTCAGCCAGTGTCCCTTTGCTTATAGCCTGGCTGGTGTCTCATTTCCATATATTTTGCTGTGTCCCCTGTTTTTCCAGAGGAGACGAAACTTGGTCATACATGACCTCCACACACTTTCAAGGAATAAGGCTTTTTATTGGTCAGCAGGCTGCTCCCCTGTGTGCAAACAGTCTTCAGGTGTGGAAAATACAGCCATCCTAGAAATGGCTGTGACTTTGTGAGGCTTGATAGCCATAATCTGGGTGAAATTGCTGCTTCCTCAGGCACCTTTTAAAGCATAGGTTGCCAGAAGCAAGGAGAGAATGGTTGTTTTGTATTCACCTGAGGCATTTTGGATATCCAGTAACAGCAGGTGTTGTGACAAGATGATGATCAGAGTGGTGTGGATCTGATACCATGCAGCTGTTACAGTCATACTTGCCTGTCTGTGCCCCAGCTTGCCAGACAGCAGCATTTGAGTGGCATGGGTTGGCAGGTATCAGCTGGGCTTGCAGGATGCAATAACTAAGAATCAAAGGTTTGCTGTACCTGAGTATCCATAAAGGATATCAGGTGTGACCTGTGTGTTTGTACTTTTCCTGTGAAAGGAGGTACAGCACAGCAGACTTCATTCAGGTTTCTTCTGTGTAAAGTCCACAGTGCAATAAAGGGAATAGCAGGTCAATAAAACTCTCCCTCTTTCCTGACTGAGAATGCTGCCTCCCATCTCCTCCCACTGCCCTCTGGATGCAAATACTAAAATACTTTTTAAACAGCAAATGTCTGGGATGTGTATGTGCATCTCAGCTAAGTTTGGGCTGTTTAAAAAATATTGTGACCTTGGAGGGCTTTTAGAGGAATGATGCACACCAGACTGAATATATTGTGGGTAGATCTATGTCCTGTTTCTCCATCTTTGTCAGTTTTAGAAGCCTTTTCTTTTTCTAGTCTCTTCCTCCTTCTTTAGCTGGAAAATCTCTTTGCAGTTTTCCAGTTAATTCTCAGTGGAAACATTCCTGTTTTGCTAACTAAGTATTTAAGTTATAGCTAGTCCTTGACCCACGAATACCTAGGAAGTACATCTATTTGCAGTTCCAATTTCCAGAAAGGGCTCCTTTCAACAGGACAGGACATGGTTTTCAGACCTCATCCTAAGAGTTTATCAGCCATCTGGTTGCTGCATGATGCAATGTTTAGCATTGAACAGCAGTTTTCATTCAACAATACTGCAGTCACTCATTCCCTACTATTAAAAAGTTTGGGAAAAGTGGCACTGTTTAATCCATCTGAGACACTAACTACTATCTTTACTTCTGTGAAATGCAGGTACCATATGTTTCTCACAGCATATTTCAAGCAAATCCAAGCGTTCTACTTCTTCCTCACCACTTGTTTGTCATTATTTGGGACATAGCAAAATTCCACAACAATGATGGTAAAAGCAGTTGGTTTTAGTTGTAGATCTTGACTTGTGTTTCAGACTAGTGTGAGTAATTGGGTCAGACCACAGACCAGTAAAGGTTACGTAGACTTTCTCTGTCACATTGGGTCGTCTCAGTTCTTAGTCCCATTGCAGGCTGGGATTTTTTTTTTTTTTCATAATTCCCAAAAGCTTATGTTTATTCAACATGGATACCACTATAAATAAGAAGAAGATTCTGGAGACCCAAATTGAAAAATATTTCTAGCTTATCTCCAAGGCACTCCAGCCTCAAGAACAAAATGTTCTCTGTATAGTCAATACAGACAAGAATCATTCCTTGGCTACCCAGAAAAGCTGAAACACATAGCAATATAAATTGTCCCACTTAATTAAGGGATGTGCATCTAAGGGATATCTCCAGCTTCTGCTTTTGGGTAACTCCCAGCTTGACAGTCTGGGTGGGAGCCCAGACCTGATGTGTTGCCTGTGGAGTCACAAAGGATAAGCCAGGACAGTCACTGCTGAGATCTTGTCTTGCTCCAAGGACCTCATATATTGAAGCCACCTATCTTGTGTACCTAAAATGAAGCTGTTTATATTCCTCCTGATGTGGATTGTGCTATGTATGAGAGGCTGCAAAAATGTTTGAGAAATTGATGAACTTGGAGTCTTTTAATAACAGTAATGGTGCTCACTGATGAAAACAGATTAATTATTCAAAATCTGTGTGTTGCAGAACGGAGTCAAAAGTCTGGTCACCACTTGTAAGCGAGGAGGGAAAGACACATCCTTATAAGATGAATCTGGCCTCTGAGCCTCAGGTAAGTCCTGGAATAACTGTCTGCTCTTGTTCCCTCTTATTCCTGTGAGAGAGTTTCCAGGCCTGATCCCCCAAGGAGCTGAGCACATGCCACTCTGTTAATCATGTTGGGGGTAGCATCATGCCTCCTACTATCAAGAGATCATGTGGCCCTTGGAGGCCTTGAGAGACTGACTCCCTCCCTCATGGTGAGAAGCCTGCTGCTGTGGAGAGCTAATTGAGTGCCATGAGAAAGGAAACCTGCTTGGGTCAGAGGTGTCTCCTGCCATCTGCATGCTCGCACCTACCACAGGGCACAGAAGGCACTATAGAGGTGTAGCTCAGTAAATCATTGCTACTGTTCTAAGCCAGTTGGTTTTCATAGATAGAAGGCTTGAGAGGTGTGGCATATTATTCAGTCAGTGTCTTCTGTTGATTTGGTGTGGATTTTTTTTCTCTTAGTAAGCTCTTAGCAGTTTAGCTGTGGAGAAAGTGAAAGAGAAATACACTCACATCTTACATTTTTATCTGTGTGGCAGATCTTGCAGCCTCTGTCTAGGAAGTTGGTTTTGTAACCTTTTGACAGCCTTGCTTCACTGGTCTGCTGCCTGTGTCAAGTAAATGTAGTAGTAACAGTGATCGGTGCAAGGGCATCACCTGGGCTAGATTTAGAAGACTACACTCCAAAAAAATCTAAAATAACTACGCTAAAATCAGTGGCATTCCTCTGGATTTTCACTGAAGCAGTGACATGGCCCCAGTGGATTTTGGCCCAAGCACATATCCCATGTGAGTCTTTCTAGCAAAGTAAGTAGATTTTAAAACTAGCTTGACTCTGCAATTAATTAAGCACTAACATGGCTGTTTCGGTTGGAAAGGACCTGAGACTAAAGCAGCACATGGGCAGCAACACCCTGCCCAGACCTTGGCCTGGGATCTGTCCATGTTCTCTTTCACATCAAGCCTCTCTTGTGTTGCTTGGCCCAAGAATTTGGTGCGGCATTCTCCAGGTGTTCCATAACTCTGCCAAGGCACAGTGTAAGACTGAGCAATTTGGCCTTAGTTTGAGCTGGAGCCATGTGTGGCACCTGTCTGTGGCACTGTTGAGCTGAGGTCTGGTCTGTGTCTTCTGCTGCCCAGGTTTGGGAAAGACTCTGCTTCAACCCTGAGATATGGGGACTATCTCTTGCCAAAGGAGTGGGGCAAATTCTGCACTGAGGCTTTGCTGCAAGGATGCAGAGAGCTGCCATTTAATTCAGCAGCAGACTCAATCCTAGAGACCAATTTCCCAATGCAGCCATTAGCAAGAATTTAGCTAAATGCCATAAAATTAAACATACAGCACAACACATGCCCTAGAGGGGATTTTAAAGTAGCTCACTAATTTTCGTTAACTGCAGCAGGAAACCTGCTGCTGCAACCCCCCTGTCACTCACTGCTCCACATTTTTTCCCCCTAGTCCCAGCCTAGGTAGATGGTCAGGATTTAGCAGAAATGCTGCTGGTGGAAAACCTCCCCTCCTAAACCCTAACCTCAGTCTTAGTCCTGGTTCCAGCTCTGGCCACTGGGTAGATATCCTGATACTGCTAGTTTGTGAGTGTAGTACAACTGAATTTATTGGTAGCAACCTGTAACTGACTTGAGCAGGAGAATTTGCTGTACAACTGAGTGTGGAGAAATTCATGTTACAGAGCTTATCTCTGAGCAGTGACCATTGTCTTAATCTTGTACTAAGAATTAATGGTTGTCTAACAATTAGGCTTTGACCCCTCTGGTGGCTGATGCTAGAAGAGTTACTTCGTTGTGTGAAAAGAAGGTTTGAACTCACAGAAGTCTTGTCTTCTCTTATTCCCTTCCTTTAAGTTAAAGCAGATGAAATCATTTGCATGTGAGTGAGGCTTGCTGCTGTTCAGAGCACTGGGCTTAACTTTAAAGGGCTTTGCTTGCTGCATGCTCAAACAGGAATTCTGCAGTGTGAGGGGAGATGCATCATGTCTCCAAACCACCAGCTCCTATTTACTCTGAAGGCATAGCAGTGCCTGAACATCCTAATCTGCTGTGCCAAAGTCTCAAGAATGCCATCAAGTTGTAAGGTAGTTAGGTTTTTTGTTTGATGGATTGTTTGGGGTTTTTTTTCCATTTCCTTTTTCAATAGCTGACTACAGCAAATAAGTTTTGTAGTGAGGTCTTTCTGCTTGGAGCATGAAACAGAAAAGCATGCTGATTCCTGCCAGAGCACGTGGCAGGTGTTGGCCAGATTGCTCTGGGGCTGTGTCTTTGCAGCATCATCAGGGGGTTTGGCCAGGCCTACTGCAAATCAGCAGTGGCAGACTGCAGAAAATGCTATGTGTATGTATACCAACATGGCAAATTGCTATGAATTTTACCACAAAGATGCTGATATCATTTTTCCAGCAGGACTGGTTGAAGCTGTGAGTAGAGCTGAATCTTCGAAGGCAAAGCTGAGCTGTTCAGGTTTTTTAAACTTGCTGGCCAGTGAAAACAGTATATTTGCTTTTCTTGGCAAGAGTCTAGTGCAGAACACTTACTAATTCACTTACCAAAGAAAATAGGACATGCTGAGTCCAAGTGGTTTGTTTAAGTCCTGGTCCAGGGTCCTCTGACAATGGTTCTCACAGGCTTTGCACATAGCCATTTAAATGCAGACATTAAATCATACGTGTGAATAGCCTTACTTCAAGCTCAAAAAAAAAAAAAAAATCTTTAAAACCCTTGCTGTAGAAATTGACTTATTCAGATATATTATCTTCTTTCTTAGAATTAGTTTGTTAGATGTTGCCTCTCCTACCTTTGGTGTCTCAGAAATTTTTCACACTTGTCCATCTTCCTATTTTACTGATGTAGCTGCTAGATCTTTGCAAAAAATCTTGCAAAATAACTTAATTTTCAGTTTGTCTCAGGAACCAGTGCTTAAGAGCTTGTCTATGACTAGCTACATATTTTAAGATCCCTGCTTATACATTTTTTACCCAATTTGAAATGGACTGTTTGTTTACTGCTGTAATCCTTTTGGAGGCTGATATTTGGTGACATGCTGCATCATGCCTGTGGAAGTGTTTTCCCTTACTTGGAATGTGCATTCAAGATACTTTTATTTGCCTTTGGAAAATAGAAAGGCATTCTACAACCTCCCATGCATTCCCTGAAGTCCTGAGTCCAAAGACTGACTTCATTGTCTAAGCTGATCTTTGCCCATGAAAGAGCTACAGTCTTATTATTATTTCATTGCCATTATCCTTATCCTTGTAAATTAATTTAAACTGAGGCAAGAGTGATGACAAAATTGCATTTCATCAAAAGGTGCAGCAGCTTGTCGGTGTTGATGGCTCAGCAGCTGACCTAGCTTTGTTTTGGTGCCCATGGCAACATTAGAGGAAGGAAATGACAGTCTTCTTAGCATATTTACTCAGTTAGTTCACTTGCACTTATAACCCAGATCCTAAGGCTGATTGCTCAGTGGCATTTTCCCATCAAGATCTTTTCCTCACAACAGTGGGAAAGACTAAAATAACATGTCTGCCTCTCCCTTCTGCTTAATGTCTCTTGAGAAAAGTGGTCACAGCAAGAGAGAACAAGTTACTTGGTGACTAAGGTAGTTTTAATGCTTAGCATAGTGACTGGAGACCAGCATAATAACTTCAAGTCAGCTGTGCCCCCTGGTGATCTTGGGCCATGCAATTAGATCTGTACCCAAGGGGCTGGTAAAATAAACAGCGAACCTCTGTATCCTCTGACTGTGCCAGACCTGAGGGCTGTTTTGGTTTTTTGTTTGTTTGGATATTTTTGTTTGTTTGGGTTTTTTTATAAGACTCAGATGCCAGTGGAGTCCAAGTCTCTGTTTCTGCTGAGTGAGCTAATGTAGAGAAAGAGCTGAGAGAGCCCAGCTTCAAGGGCAGCCAGTACCCAGACTGTCTCCAAAACTCGTCCAGCTCCCTGAAGGCTATACATTCCCTTTGCAATAAGGCGAAAGTATTAACATCAGACCTTGAGAATGTCAGTGAAAACTCTTGGTTCGAAATGGATAGTTCAGCTCTTCTTAATCACAGAAAGTAAGGGGTGTCAAACATAGGGAATTTTTTTAAATAGAAGTAACCTTCAGACAGAGGTTAGCAGCTGGAGGAGTTCTAAGAGTGAATCAGGGTATTTTTAGGATGAGAGAAACAGACAGCCACTTCTGTCTTCCCAAAAGTGTCTGTCTTCTTCTTAAAAGTGTCTATCCTGTGCTCATCCTTATTCTTGCAGAGTGATGTCATTGTTTCCATCTTGTGTATTTTATTTCCTTGGATACAAAGCAGGCGGGGGCTATAGAAACTGGGTGTGTGGCTGGCTTGGCCTTTGATAAGGCTGTGCATATGTGAGCAATGCATGAAGCAATAGGTATATAAAGTAACAACACTGAGGCTGGGAACTGTGCTGGCATATTGCGACCTGCTGCTTTTGGTTAAAAGGCGTTACTGCATGGGTGTGGAATGCATCAGGGACGTGGAGGGAGAGGATGTGGGAAGCTAGTCTTGTTGTTTTACCCCCCTAAAATAACAAAACCCCAAACCCTTCGTAATTTTTAATCAGATTTCAAAGCATTGCTAAAGATCTTTCCATAGCTGAAAAACCCCAAACAATAACAGAGGGAGAGGTGAAAGTAAAGGCATTTCTTTAATACTTGTGATCACAGCTGATGAAACATAGCATGGGGTAGAGTTTGCCATGAAGATGTCCTCTCCTGAGCTGTTGTTTGGCACAAGCAGTCTCCCCCAGATGTGCCAGGTGGTCACAAGTATTGCCTTTGCTCCCTGGGTGGCTTTGCAAGGGCAAGGATGGAGCTGGAGGGTTTGCCTGCTGGTCTCTGCTCGCCTTCACTGTCCACAGGGCTAGGGTGCTCTCACTCTGAGGTTTGGTCAGGGGCCCGTTTTCTTAGAGCTGAGTAAACATTTGTACTGAGAAATGTTTCATCTTGTTTCCTTTTGGCGTGGCTCTCGAGGTGTGCGATCCAGCATCGCCTGCCTGAGCTTCTGGGCTCTGACTTGGGAGGCAAAAACATCCCACGTTTCTGAGGCCCTGTGAGGCAGCAAGTTTTGCTGGCTCACTTGGCTGCTCCAGATGCCTGTGCAGGCTTTTGCTTTTCCCTGCAACTGCGGTGTCTGAGTGCTGATTCTTTTTTAATAATTTTTTCTTTTAATTTTTT
>VWYP01019616.1:295270-319482 GCA_013400435.1 Pycnonotus jocosus
TTTTTTAGTTTATGGCATGAGGTCAGAGTGAATCACCTGACTACAAAAGCTGGCCAGTCTGTAAATCACTACTGCACTTCTGAAACTAGTTTTTAGCTTCAAGCAGCCCCTTGCTCCATGTTAGACCTCTCTTTCCTCCTGAGGCTGCAGAGGTAGCCTGGGAAGGGGCAGGCAGGGGGGGTGAGGGGGCTGTAGGTGTGGTGGCAGCAGGGCATTAGCCAGCACTTATGAGGACCTAACCCAGCTGAATTCCTTCAGGCCATGCTGTGGGGAGAGGAAAACCCCACTTGACTGGAGAGGCTGTTTGACCTCTCACATCTTGGTTTAGTTTATTTAGTGAGTACAAAAAGCCTCCAGATTTTTCCTGTTTCTGGTGGAGGTGAGGTCAGTACAGACCTTGCACAGGATGGCCTTGGCCATGTCACTGCAGGGTGGAAGGGACCCAAGAGCCCACCCTCACCCCAGTCTGCTCCCAACCTGCTGGAGGGCACGAGGCCATGGAGGTGTCCAGATGGTGACTGGTGCGTAGGGTGAGCCCCAGCTCAGCCAAAAGAGGTGAATAATCCTGGGCTGGCTGGCTGACTGTCTGTCTATCTGTTCGCTTCACTGACAGCTGGGACTTCCCCGGAGTTTCATGCCCCCATTTCCCTACAGTGGAAATGGATCCAGTAGTGGAAGTGTTGGTGAGGAGGAAGCAGACACTCATGCCACAAGCCACTGGCTGGCCCCAGGCACAGAAGTGACAGCTGATGTAGCTGTGGGGATTTCACAGCCTGAACGTCAGCGTCGCTGAGGATGGCCTCATATGAGAGGGAGGAAGGGGCCATTGTTTTCCCTGATAATTCCCCATGACGCAGCCTGCAGCTGGTGCAGGAGGAAATGCTGATCTGCTTCCTGCCCTGGCACGGGGATGTTTCCCCATCCTCACAGCCTGGCACCTTTGCTGGCAGCTCTGTGCTGGGTGGGCTGCAGTGGTGATGGTGGGAGCCCCTTAGCACCCAGCTAGAATGGGTGCTAAGCCATCTGTGACCCATCTGCCCCTGGAGAGGGCTACTGCCACTGACAGCCAGCACCCAGAAAACTCATCTGGCGTGTCTGACCTGAAGCTAGGGTCCTACAAACATTGTTTGTTCTTGGGATTGAAAAATAGGGTTTTTTCTGTGAGATGGGGACATTTGCAGTGGGAGCACGTGGGGTTGTGCTCCAAAGCCACTTGGAGCTTGTTCTTACAGAGGGTATAGTTTCAGATAGAGAGGGGGCAATTTCAAAGTGAGTTCAGAAGCAGCTGGCAGAGAAGTCTGTGCAGTTGCTAATCTAGTTTAGCTTGGTGTAGTCACTCTGCTGGGCCCTCTGGAAACATAACCCCTGCAAAGGAAGGAGGGGAGCGAGGCTGATGTCTGTGCAGACAAAGCAATTTGACTGTAATGGTATCAGTTTATAGTGATAAAATAATGCTCTTGAATATTCTACCTGGTAGCTTGGGAGCATCCATACCCCAGCTTCAGACCAAAATAACCTCTTCTGGTGTCCCTGCTTGCTGTGACAGGTGTAAGGGGACCGAGGTAGTGCCACAGCTTGCCAGGAGAGTGAGGCAAGTGCTTCCAGTTCTGCCTGCAGATGCCAACAGAAGATGTCTCTGAAGAGATCTAACATTAATCACACTCCTCTGTGCTACTCTCAAAGAAAGAGCAGGTCATGTCCTGACTGGATAAGATCACGTCCTTTTAGCCGACTGCCAGTTCTTCCTCTGCAAACAGAGCATTGCTGACTGCTCTTGCAGGCTGTGCTCCAGACAGGGTTGCTGTTTAATGCTACTTTCCCCCTTTTCCTTGTATTGGTCCTGGGATTGCCACAGCCTTAGAGATCCTGCAAACCTGAGGCATCTCAAATGCATAAACCAGGTGCTGTCCTCACACACATGCACAGTGTAGCTGGGTTTTTGCACTAACGTTTTCCACTTGACTGCTGGTGGACAGGTTTTTGGAAGTGTCAGTTATCTGATTTTTTTTCCCAGTATTAAGTGAGAGGCTGTCACATAAACATGATTCCAGGAGCTGGGGCTTTAACAAAGCTGCTGCACAGCACAGGCCCTCGGTTGGCAGTTCTGGAAAATCCCTAGATAAATACATTTGACAGTGAGAACACATTATCTTTTGATCTTTGGATCATGAAGACACTTGTTCTTTGCAAATTCCTTCCACACCTTGAGCAGAAAGAACAGCATAGTGTAACAGGAAGTGCTGGAGAATTTGGATTATCCAAATGCCCTTTATAATGCTACTTTCCTTGTAATACTTGTCTGTAGACTCTTGGGTTATTCACCTTCTGTGCTGTTCTCCAGATGGCATTTTTCTAATCTTCAGACACCAGCTTCTGCACCATTTTCTCTATTTAACTGTTATAAACTCCCTTATAGTCAGTGACTGCTATACACCTGAGAGCTCCTGGAGATGTCCCAACACTTTTGAAAGCTTGGCTTATGATCTTGGTGTTACTACACAGCAGAAAACCTACTTGGGTGGCCAAAAGTAGGACAAAAGCTCCTATGTGGATTCTGTGCTGGAGTGTGGGTTGCAGTTCTTGGAGTCAGGGCACTAATGTGGTGTCAGTCTCCCTTCTCCATGTAGCTGTCCTGTTTTCTCAATACTTGCAGGAAGATAAGGATCCTTGAGGCCTCCATCGCTGTCAAACTGAATTTGGCTTGGCCTACACATTCAGAGATTCAACATGCCTCTGTGCATGTTGGGTATGTGATTGAGACACCTTACTTTCTTAGGAAAGCAGAGTTAAAAAAAAAAAAAAAACCCAACCAAACTGTAAATTACTTCCCTTTCTTTAATTCTTGATTAATGCTTAAATGTTTTCTCAATGCATGTGGTGACATGAATTCAACTTGGAGCCTGTTTGACCTAAGAATATAACCTCCTTAACCTAAACCTTTTGCCTCAGTCTTTCATGAAACTGACTATTTATGTGCACAGCTGTAACACTCTCTCATTCATGGCCTCTGAATGGTGGGCTAGCATGTGTATTTAGTGCTGATATAACTGTTCCCCATGGTTTGATATACAGGCTAAAGTAATTTTTTTTTTTCCTAAAATCCACATTTTTGCCATGGGAAAGACTATTTTCACAAGTCCTGTTATGTGGTTTGAATGAGATTGCAGCAAAGGGAGATTAGCTAATTACTCCAGGGTCGTTTTTCCTTTGGTGTGTGGGAAAGCTTCATGGCTAACATCCATACATATTGGCCAGAAAGCTGTGGGAGAGCAGCCTCCTCACTCCACACCTGAACATCCTGAGCCACCCTGCTGATTTCAAATGGGTCGTAACTCATGGTTTGGATCCACGCCGCTCTTCTCTGAGGGATCTATGCTCTGCTTGATGCCATAAATAGCATTGGAATACCATGAAGTGAGATGACTCCCATCTGTCGGTCTGGGAAGGCTAGCCAGCTGCCTAAGGAAGTCTGGAGACAAAAAAAGTGATTTAAAGAAAAATCTGTAGGGGGATTTAAGTCATACTTTTTTCTAATGAGTGTTTATCTTGTAACTATATCTCTATCAAACACTGTGAGATGTTTGTAGGGCAGTGAAAGCTCACATCATTGCTGTAGAAGTCAGTGCCTGTTTAGAGTGGGAGTGGGAACTAGTTGTGTTAATTAGAGCTAGGACCCCTGGGCCCAGCATGCTGAGAAGTGCCCCCTTTCATCCTGTGCCATTGGCTGTTAGCCCTCTATTGAAGCCCAATCTCTATGGGTGGCTGAAACATTTCAAAAATCATGTTTTGGTGCCATCTCTTAGCCTTTGATATCTTAGCCACCTCTGTGGCTGTTAATCCTTTCCTATGCCTGCTTTAGTGAGGCCCCATAATGTTTTCTCTTTGCTTTGGTCAAGCATCTTCTCTGGGGAGAAATAAGCCCTGGATGTTATCTCTGCCACAAGGCTGCTAATTCCCACCCTGCTGAACGGGTGATGGGGCTTAGAAATGTCCTCATTTTTGTTAGCATGGCCTGAGATTAAGAAAAGTCTTAGTTCAAGTCTTATTTAACTTGGATTTTCCCCTTTTCTTATTAGATTGTCTAGCCTGTGTTTCTAAGTGTACACTACCACTGCTGGAAGCCTCCAGTTTGCAGCAAGCCCAGAACATCTGGGTGATATTTTATACTTCTAACAGTGAAGAAGTTGCTGAAAGTTAGCTGTCACTGCCTGTGCACAATCTTTTGTATTAACAATGGTCATCTTCACACCTTTGTTGTGTGTGAAATTCCAAAGTTGTTCATCAAAGACAGCTGTGAACCCTGGTCTTAGCTGAAAGAGCAGAGATGCTCCAGAGCACTTAAAGTAATGACAAATCCCATCTTTTTGGGTTGTCTTATCTAAAGGAAGCCAAACTTTCAGATGTCATTGAGAAGTGCTCCTCTTTCTGCCCCTCATCTTCACTTCTGCATAGAAATCAACCGTGCTCTCAGGAGTTGCAAGGAATGCTTAGAATCTATAGTCTTGCATGGGAAGTCTTGCATGAGCTTACTGTAGGCTTGCAGGAGCTCCCAGGTGTGTGGTACCTTGAGCTCCTAGCTGTTTCTGAGCTCTTGTGTTCCCATTATATCAGCTCTGAAATGTCCTGAAGGTCATTCTGAAGCTATCCAGGATGCCATGTGGAGGATGCTCCCTTGCTTTGGCGGTTGTGGCCACCTGCTCCTCAGCTGAGAGCACACATGAAGGCCACCACGGCAGTGGCTGTGGGGCTGCTGTGTCACACCCACCTGCGTGCCCGAGCCCCTCTGACTGTTGCTTTGCTCCTTTGCATGCAGGAAATCAGGCACATAGGAAGCGCACACAATCGGAGTGCCGTGCCCTTCACTGCTGCCACAGCTTCTGCCCCCAGGGTGATCACTGCTCAGTACAACAGCCCAGCAGGCCTCTACTCCTCAGAGAACATCCAGACCTTCAACAGTGCCGTGGAGACGAAAACATCACCTGGGGCCCTGGAGCCCAGCAAGCCGTAAGTACCTTCCACACCTCCTCTCCCTCTGGACCTCCAGAGAAAGGCTTCAGAGACACGAGCTCACTGCCAAGGCACCAGTTTGTCAAACCAAGGAAAGCTGCTGTTCAGGACAGTGGAAGTAGAAGAGGCACAAGCGTGGATGATGTTCCGAGGAGCAGAGCTTTGAGGAGTGGGGAGTGTTTCATGAGGTGCAGAATGAAATTAATGCTGTTGTGTTTCTTTGTTTAGCAGAGACCGATGCAGTTTCCCTGTGCATTCACCCCATACCAGCCCCCTGGTCTGAACAGGTGCCTGATAGCTTGTTACCAGCACTTCCTACAGTTAGTGTTTTGTGCCAGCTTCACTGCAGTGCTGGGCAGGAAAGGCACCAGCTAGTGCAGGAAGCACACCCATCCCTGTTCCCAGCTGGCCTGGGGTCCATAGACAAGCTCTGCCTCAGTTTGGATATTTCTGTGTTTTATTATCAAACTTCGCTTTTCTCAGGAGTTTTAAAAAGTAGCCAAAACATTAATTCCTGTGTGAGGGGTTTTATGTATGAGATTGGAAAGGGTCCCAGCCTTAATTGGCCTCTTCATTTTAGTGTTTGTAACTGAGCCTCACCAAAGACATTGTTGTATCCTAGATTTCCAAAGTTCCCCTTTGTTTTTTTGTTGGAGGTGATAAACCAGGAGCTATCTGAAAGTTTTCTGGCTGTGATGGTCAGGTTGCTTAACTGCTTTAAGTCTCTGCATAGCAATATCAAACTGCCTAGAAAGCAATTTGGCTATTTTTATAACAAAAGCTGGAAGACCAGTGCTTTTGGTAATACTTGATTAAATTTCTGACTTGAGAATAGGGAAGCAAAAGTAACTTCAGGGTACAAAGACCCGATTGTGGTTTAACACAAGCCTGACAACTTGCCTGTGAGTGAAACCAGCTCCCTGCATTGGCAGCCCAGTCTGCAGCATGGGCCTTCTAGGCAGATACAGGGGTGCAGCTGGCAAATGAGGTGACAGATTGTTCTTCATTTGCTTATGGTAGACTCAGCAGCCTCATTCAGGGGCTGGGCAAAAGCAGAGCAAGGACAAGGAAAATCTGACTTTGCATTAACCTGATGGAACCATCTGGCAGTGAGATACCACCTCTGGTCTAGTCTGGCATCCTCTCCATTAGAATGCTCCCTGGATCCCAGGTAGATTGGCTGGAAAATGGTAGCTGATTCCTTTCTCTTGCAGGGATCAGCAAAGAGGTGGGCTCCTTCTAGGGCTGTGGCTCACTCTGCTCCTAGCAGTAACATCCCTTTTGCCAGCCCTTCTCCATCTTGGATACATGGCATCTCTTTCATCTTTTCCTTGCTGAAACACAGCAAGTTGCAAAGGAATGCTGGGAAAACTGGATGAGGCTTTGATGCTTGTATGCTTTTGTTTACAGAGTCATTAAAAGCAAATGAATTACTGCTGGTTTTCAGTGAGAGCTAGGGACCTCAGCCTGCCATTAAAAATCCACTGTAGTCTCCCCAGTGCACAGGTACAGGATGTCTAGGTTCTCCCTTCACACACCCTTCCAGCTGCCTTTAAATTCCTGCCCATCTGTTTTGCTGAGTTACTTGGTGCATGCCAGACCTTGCTCTGGGTTTACCTGACATTTATCTGCATCCCCATTCTGCACCCTGCAGATACACAGGCTATCTGAACCCAGCATTTGATCCTGCCACTGCACATGGACTAGAGACCTAGTCCATGCTTCATCCTTAGAGGGTGTGTGGTATAAATGCAGGGCTGTAGTACATATAGAAATAAAAGGAAATATCTCCACTAGATTTGATGTCACAAAGCAAAGAAGCCCCACTGCTGGGATGGGAGGTGAGTTTACTCCTCAGCAGGATGCCAAGGTTAGCTTTGAGAAGAGCAGCAGTGAAGATGACATTCCTTGCCTGGACAGTGGGACCACAAGTGTGTGCACAGGGAGTTAGTGTATAATGAAACCCCTGCTGCCACTTCCTCATTGCTTTTACAACCCATGCATTTGCTTATCAGTGGAGTGCTTGCTTTTTAGTTTTTGTGTGGACACACCTGGAGTATGAGACCAGAGGCACAGCATTAGCCAGAAGCCTGTAAAGTTGTGTATTCAGTGGTGTGTCCTTCAGACAGTATTCTGCAGCTGCTTGATGGCTTGAAGTATTTGGCTTTGTCCTTCATTAATTTCTTTCTTCTTTCTTTCTTCCTCCTCTGCATTTCCCCCTCAATTTGGCAGTGTAAACTCCAAACAAACCTTAACCAAGCTCCCACTGCCCATGGGGACATGTGGGCTGGCAGCTGCCCATCGCCGCTGGGCGCGGTGCAGGCTCCCGTGGCCTCCGTGTGTGAGCCTCTGCAGAGCTCCGAGCTGCGGCGCAGGCACAGCACCTCCTCCAGCCCCAGCCGGCTCCAGTGGGGCCTGAGCAGCTGCAGCACGTGGCCCAGGCCTGCCCCAAGAGCCCTGTGGAAGTGGAGGTGCCAGGACTCAAAGTGCTGCACGTGCAGTTCAATTCTCCCCTGCAGCTCTATTCGCAGAGCAACATCGTGGACACACTGCAGGGGCAAATCTCTTCTGTTAGCCCTGATTTCCCCAGGTAACCTGCCCACGGACTCTGCAGCCAGCTCAGCACATGTGCTTGTCTGCATTTTGGTGTCCACGAGTCCCTCGTCCCCATCTGTGGCTCATGGCATTGTCTGGTCACAAGAAAACAGCATTTACATTTCACCCTTCCAGTGTTAGTGCATGACTCTTCACAGGAGCTTTCTATGCTTTGTGTCTGTGCCCAACACCATGGGAACCACCAAAACATGTTTTTAGCATGTCAGTGTGTCCATTGCCCCCTGCACACCCACACAGCGGGACTTGTCAGCAGCTGGTGGCTTTTCTGGAGGAGCCACCTGCAGCAGATGGATTTGCTGAGAGTGGGAGAGTGCTTTATGCTGAAAGCTGGTATTTTTCCTGCACTTGAATTGACTTTTGTTGACAGGTGCTGCCAGTCTTTGTTCTTTTGGTTCATTGGCCATGGGTGTGTGCTGAGCATGTTTCGTTTCAGCCTGAAGCTGGTACCCATGCTCTCCATCTTTGCCTGACAACACTCATGCATTTGGATCGGCCTGGCAGCCACCAGGCACATGGAGGTGTTGCCACCAGGCACATGGAGGGACAGTCTGTGTTCCCACCCCTGCCTGCTTGTCTGCAGAGGTTGCTGCAGCACAGGCTACCTCTGCCCAGAGGAGTGGAGGATGCTCAGCATGCTCTGAGGTCTGCAGGACCTGTGGTGAGCCCCAGCATCATGAGGCCTGGGTGCTGTTTGATGTCTTCTTCGTGGTACTTGGGAATCCCCTAGCCTGTGCCTCTAAGTGACAGGCTCTGGGTTTTACAGGGAGGACTGTAGTGTCAGGACAGGTGAAACAGAAAGCACACTTACCTGTGTCACAGGAGGAGTCCAGTCCAGGATGAATTGTGAACCTTCTGCTATGTGACCAAGCAGCTTGCAGCTGTGTGACATGTGGCCCAGGGCAGTGATCAGTCCCAGGGCTTCCATGGGGCAGTAAAGGACACCACCAGATCTCATGGCTCTCGGAGTGCTCACAGTTCCCTTCTGGGAACCATGTACTTCAAAGCAGAAAAGCTGGTGTCCTACCCCTGGACCCACACAGCCAAGCTTTGCCATGTACCAGGAGCCAAGAGATAGTGGGATGCTGAGGATTTACTCCTGCTTTGTTACTCAGTGCAGTTATTTGCTGTAAGTCAGTGCTCTGACTTGTAGTCAGTACCATGCACACCAGAAGTGGTCACGCTGGCAGCTCTGTGCTAGCCTAGAGAGCTGACAGTGCTCACAAAGGAGCCCCAGACATCAGCAATTGTTTGATGGCAAAAGGGAATGCTCCAAGCACTGGATCTTCCTGTTCCCTTGACACCCTTGTAAGCTTTGCAAAATAGGCTGGCATAAAATAGTAAAATATCATTAGTAGAAAATAAACTCTGCTTTTTGAAGATTCTGTGCAAGGCTGTGTCTTTATGGTTTTTATTACTATCTTCTTTGCCAATATTTAAGGCTCAGTGATCCAGTATTAGTTAGCATTGTAAGTTGCCCATGGTAGCAGCAAGGAGATCCAGTAATGGTTGTGTAAGTCTAAGACCCAATAAATGTTGTTGGGCTTGTTCCCTACAAAGTTTCTGCATGAGGGAATTCGTGTGCATGGAAAAGGACACCAGTTGCTGGTGATTGCTGCAGATAAAGTACCTGTGTAACAGGAGGTGCCAAAAATCAGCTGGCTTACAAAGACTCAGTGTCTTGCAGGTACAATTTCTGTGCCTATGGCCTTGCCCTTTTAAAGGATGCCCATGCTTTTTGGAGATGTTTGTTAATCATCATAGCCTTTTGCCCTGACAGTTTGAGATACATTGCTCTGCTGGTACAAATCTGGGTTTGATGTTTTTTATAGCCTCTTGGACATCTTGTATATGCAGGTGGACATACAGGGTGCATACCTGGGAGAGCTGATCTGTGTTTCACAGTGTCACAATGCATGGTTGAAATGTGATGGCTTTGTTTGACTCTAATGCTTTGTAAGATGATTTAGCCTCTGCTTTTTGGATGCATGTTGTTGAAACATTCTTCATATGCAAACTGCAATGAAAGGCTTCTTGCATAATGTTTTTACGGGTGGATGAAGCAATGGGAGTATATGAGTTTACGTGAGATGGAGATAATGTGGAGCATAGGACATCTGTCTAATAGAAGGCACGCAATTATTTTATTTTGGGTAAGAAGCTTCAGTAACTGAGAGTCAGGCTTCAAAGCTTCAACTGTTTGCATGTCTAATGTGCTTCCTGCTCCACTGAAAATTGCTAAAGATGGAAACATTTTATGAAATTCTTTTTATGGAAATAGCATTTTATAATTCACGTGATGATTTTACTGTTGGTGCTTGAAGAGTTTATTATGTAGAGTAACTCCCAGATGACTCAACCGGTCATTGGCATGGAAAGCATGCAGTTGCATCCTCAAGAAAAAGATTTCCCTCTGCAGTTTAGTCTGAACCTCAGGATGTTTATGTACTTTTCATGCAATCACAGAGTGCAAGAATGGTGAAACTGAGTAGACTATTTACATTTATAAGACTACATTATAGAATTGAACTATCAGAGGAGCTTTATCAGCTATTTCATTTTATTGTATATGTTTTATTGCAGCTACAGAACACAAGGCAGGCAGGAACTTCCTGTATCCTTTAGTCCATCCCTTAGTCCAGCATTTGGCAATTTAAACCACTGATTTAAATAATTCCCACTGTATATTTGTCCAGACTGTTTTCAAATCCTTTCATTTGGAGGTTACCCACCTGTCCACAACAATCTCCTCTGGTATTTCAGTGTCAATAGACATATAAGAAAGCTTTTCTCAAGGGATATTCTAAATACCCTCCTGCAGTTTAAGCCTATCCTCTACCCACTGCATGAGAATATCCTAGGTACTGCCTCCAGACTCTTTTTTTATCCCCATAGACCCTTCGAGTTGCACAATGACCATCTTTTCTGTGACCCTGTGCCTGTGAAAAGCTGCCCCTGAAGCACCTTGGGCTCTAAGTCGAGGATGCAAGTCCCTCATGACACGAAGGGTAGCAGCAGCACCTCAGGGCAGCTTGAGGGCTTAACCTTAGCCAGCAGAAATCTCTGCCCTTGACCTGCTCATTAACCTCAGGAAAATACTGTAAATGGGCTGTGGCTGAGAGCCTCCACCTAGAAAATTGGAAATAGTAACACACTTGAAAACTAGACTAAATTACTGCCCTTCAGAGAATCTTTTAGTTAGATCCTACAGCTGTTACTTTGTGAAGGTGATATTTACAAGCAATTCATAGGGCACTTGCAAAGATTTCTTTTTAATGGAATAAGCTTTAGTTTGAGATTCACAGTGGTGTAAGGCAGCTGTGTAAGGTAGTTCATGCATGCAAGGAACATGTGTGGATGGCACAGCTACCACGTGGGATTCCCATCCCAGCACATGAATTCCTTATTTTCCTGTTAACAGAGCTGTGATTTCCTGGGCAGAAAGTTTTAGTTGCTGGAGTGTGTATGGTAATTGTGAAGCAGGGAGAAGCCTGGCTGGGGGCAGTCGGTGAGCAGCTGCTGACAGCAGGACAGCCCAGCGTGCTAGTCCCACCCAGAGCACATCCAGCACCCCTGTGTTTGTGGCCTCTTGTCATGCCTGTGCTTTGCACATTCATTCTTCAGTCACCATCAAAGCACCATCAAAGTTTTGCTAGAGGGATTGGCTTTAGTTTTCATCTGTTTAACAAGAGGATTCTCTGTTATTGGGAAAGCAAAAGCCAGCAGACCCCAGGCAACATTGCCATAGACAAACAATCTGAGGTTTACAAGATGCTGCAGGAGAATCAAGAGTCAAATGAGCCACCCAGACAGTCTGCTTCGTTTCTTGTATTGCAAGAGATCCTGGAGTCAGAGGAGAAAGGTGAGTACTTACTGCACACCTCATCTGAGTGTGCTCTTCCCCTCTGCTGTTCATTGGGCTGAGTGACATTTAAAACTTTATTTTCCATTTAGCTGTTGATTGTTCAAGGTAGCATGCATAGGTGGCTTCTACAGAAACCTACAGACTCTGTCACTAATTTGATTCCTTCATATTCTCTCATTGATTAATTTCAGTATCTGTGGGTCCATATTACTGCTTAATCATTGAGTGAGCACTCCGGAAATAAACCCTTGCAACATTTAGTTGTCAAGAAGAAATTTTTAAAGCTACAAAACCTCCTATAGTTTTTAAAGTTTTGCGCCCTTTAAGATAGTATTCACTGATTAAACACCAAGACTTTGGATGGTATCACAAGATTGTGCTCTTCAGTGAGTCCTAGTGCTTCTGAACTCCGTGCTCCTACACAAGAAAAATGTATTCCCTTCTGCAGCTGAATGTAAAAGTATAAAAGCTGGGTTACAGTGAGCTGTTACAGCTTTTAACCTCTGAAAATTCGCTCTTCTTGGCATTCTTGATCTGACATCTGGACTAACACAATTCAGAGCTATTGAGTTTAAGATAAAAAAGCCAATTAACTTAGTTGGGGGCTAAATCATGCTCTCTTCTCCCCATAAATAAAACAAACTAAACAAATGAACGGGAAAAGAATTCCAAGAATGACCTTTTTTTTGTCCTTAGGCCAGTCTTTTGTGTTATTAGCTTGGCAGTGGTACATTCAGTTTAATCCAAAAAAAGCCTGGTGCTGAGATATTCACCACAAAGAGAACCAGATCAGCCAAGTGCTGGTAGATCTGAGGGATCTGTAGGGAAACAGCAAAATGAAGGAAATAAGGAAACAATAGGAAGAAAGAAACTAGGATCATGGAGTCTTTAATATGCTGTTAAAATACCTACATGAAAGAATCTTTTAAATATTGAGTGTTTGCAGCTTGCCCTCAGGGTTCAGCTCCTGCATGGAAGGAGTAGCCCAGACTTCTCACGAAGCCAAGGTCCTCCCCTGTGCTTAGTAGTGCTGAAGAAGATAAGAAGCAAAAGCCTCTCTGTTTTATCTTTCTTTGAAGATTTGCAGCATTGTTGGGATTCTCTGGCACAAGGTTTGCCTGCCCTGTCACGGGCTGGGACAGGCTCTGGCATTATTCCACAGGGAGCTGATAATGCCCCATGGCCCAGGCTGCGGTGCTGCTGCAGTCAGATGGTTCCTGTGATGAACCCTGCTCTGGCCTGGCCCCACCAAGGGCTTGTGAACGGCAGCTTGAGCCATGCCCTGGGTGGGACAGGACCTTTGGGGCATCACTGGCTGTGTGGGCTGTGCTGACCTACACCAGCTGAGAGCCTGGGCCAGGCACAGTGTGGGTGTTGGGGAGCACCATGGCTGGGCTTTTATGGCCTGACCCCGTACTCAGAAGTGGAGAGTGTTCACTGGGTGGAACATGCCATGGTTCCTGTGGTTGGTTGATTAGGAGAGATCTAAAAACGTGTTGTCAATATTGCTGAAAAGAGCAAAGTGCTGGCTGAGGCAAAGGGAGTGAACAGAAGTGAAAGGGAAGAATATGAAAATGTGATTATTGCTGCTTGCTTCCCAGTGAGGGTTACTTGCAGCAACTCTTGGAGGGCAGGTGGCTCTTGCTATGTTTGGAGGGTTAGGGAACCTGCCCCTCTGGACCAGCATCTGCACAGAGCTGGGTGGAAACCTCTGAGCTGAAGGCTGCCCTAAAGGCAAACCAGCGCAGCACCACCAGCCCCACAGCTGAGGTAGGCCATTGCCCCCTTTTTCCTTCAGCTCTTTTATCACTGATGCTGCCCTGGGCTGTGGTGAGTCCCTGACATTGTCCCTGACACACCAGGGTGTGTCTTTGGAGAGTTTTTCCACCCTTTGCCCTGGGAATGCCCACTCTAAGTGTGCTCTTGGTTTGACACTGATCAAAAGGTGTGTCCCTCCAGTGCAAGGTGTTTCTGGTGAAGTATCATGGGAGCTTCAGCAGCCTCCTTCCCTTGTTAATTGGTGTAGAATCCCTTGGAAAAGTCATACAGATAAGATTAGTCCCATCATTGGTATCATTTTATAAAAAGCTCCCTTTTCCCTGCAGATATTTAAAGGCTTGCCTCGTATCCCTCATCTAGGATCCACTGCTGGCTTAGGCATCCAGGTCAGCACAATGTCTCCTGCAAAGGCCCTGCAGGAATTCCCTGCCCCAGAGAAGTTGCAATAGGGAGATACCTGGAGCATGCTATGCAACAGCAGGGGAGTGCAAGGTTATCCCCAGTGTCCCAGGGCTCTGCAAGAAGGAGTTTGTTGACCAAATCTTCCAGGAGGCTTGGGGGAACCAGCTCCACTGTAAAACAGACAGCAGACTGGAAAAGGGCTTTGACAAGCCAAGCCTGCCAGAACATCCACCTCTTTCTGAGCTCAAATCTGGGAAACAGCTTGACCCTGTGTGTGATGGGCTTTTAAGATGAGAAAATACTCTCATCTGACTGCTGACCATCTCAAGCCCTCACATTTCCAGGGCGAGGTTCAGCTGTGTCCCTCCTCTCCTTCCTCTCCACACATCCCTAAATCTCTGCCCACTTTCCATGCATGGATCCGTGCCTCAGAGCTGGGGTTAAAGAATATCATGCCCCCAGCAGAGCATCTGCTTGGGAGGAACAGCCTCGAGCCACGTATCTCACATGCTCTGAAGCACTCTCCTTCCACCCCCAGGAGATCCCACCAAACCGTCTGGATTTAGGAGTGTCAAAGCCCCAACCACAAAGGTTGCCTCGTCGATTGGGAATGCCCAGAAGCTGCCCATGTGCGACAAATGTGGATCTGGCATTGTGTAAGTAAGCCTGTCCCTGGGCTGGCAGCCCATGCCCGTGGCAGGCCTGAGGTACTGCACCCAAACAACTTCACTTGCTCACATCCAGTGCATCCAGGAGACTCAAGGCACTTTTTTTTTTGCACCAGCTTTAATAATGCCACTTTGCAGTCCCCTGCAGTGAGGCAGGAGCTGGGTTTCCATCTACAGATGCGTATCAGTGGAAACCAGAGCAAGTCCCTGTGAGTCAAACCTTGAGGCAGTTGTTGCTGTAGTGTTTTACTTACCCAAAATCTGTTTACAACATTTGGAAACAAAATGACTTTTCCATTCATGGCCTGTGTATTTAATGCATTTCCTGTCTCGGTGCTCCCAGGCATGGCATCAGACTTGCCTTGGTGGTCAGAGGCAGTGGGGACTGCATAACTCTGCTCCCCACTCTCCTGGAGTACCCCACCTCTACTGTGTCTGTGCACACTTTTTTGTGTGTGTGTTTATATGGGTAAAATCCAACTCCAGCACACCTGAGGTTTGAGTTTGATACTGAGCTGCTGTATCTTTACTGTGACCACATGGGGATCCAGCATTGAAAACTCATGTCTTTGAGCTGCTCAGTTATTCAACCTCAAATTCTTCCCTGCAGCCCCCTTAACTTAAAAGTTGACTACACAGCAGCCAAGTACTGGTAGCCAAACCTGCATTGTCATGGAAGAATTCTGATTTTTGAGATGCTGCCTGCCACAGGCTATCAGATTGTTGATGAGACCCACTACACTGTGATTGCATGGTCCTGGCATGCCTGGAGCATCTGGACCAGCAGATTCATTTACAAAGGCAATCCCTGTAAAATATGAATCAGAGACAAACCCTGTAATTATTCAACCAGCTGAGTAGGTCTAGAGAGAAAGCACAAGGCCTTGAATAGCACTCAAGACTAATGAATTACAGAAAAAGAGACAGCTGCTGGAACAAAATAATACTGGAAAATTGTTGTGTTGGGGCTGATTGGTAGTTAACAAATTGCTGTGCAGTTTTTGTAGTTTCCCTAGTCATCTGTTGGATTAAGCTGTGAAGTCTTCCAGTAAGAGCTTGCCCACATTTGGCTGGATCTGTTCACTGCAGCTCCCCAGCAGCCATATCTGAGATGAAAACCAGGATCTGGTCTCTGCTTCTCCCACCTGTCAGTCATTAGCAAAAGGGCAGTGCTGGTTTTACAGCCTTCATCCCTGCATTTCTGCATTTGTTTTGCTGTCCAGTTGGCTTGTACCTGGATTTTACTTCCCCAGATGGTCGAGCTGCTGCCTGCCATTTGATCCTGGGCATTTGAATGCTGTTGTGCTCTTTGTAGCCACCAGCTAAAGATGCTGTGTAATTCTTGCCACCACAGGTGATAGGACTGTCCCTGTGTAACATGTGCAGGTCAGTGCTGGGAAACACTTTCTAGAGGAGAGTTGCCATCCCAGCACATGCTGGGCTTCTAAAAATGCTTCTGAAAGCGCTGTTAACATCTGCCTGACCAGAGGCAGGGCCTGTACTTTGACTTGTCAGGAACAGAAGAAAATTGTTCACCTTTGGGACTGATTTGGGTCTGGCCGGGTGGGAGGTGGCTGGGGAGGAGGGAGACAGTGGTGGGCACTGAGGAGTGCTGGTTCCTCCCCAGAGGGATGTTTGTGAAGATCCGGGACAAGCAGCGCCACCCCGAGTGCTACGTGTGCAGCGACTGTGGCACCAATCTCAAGCAGAAAGGACACTTCTTTGTGGAAGACCAAATCTACTGCGAGAAGCACGCGCGGGAGCGGGTGATTCCCCCGGAGGGCTACGAGGTGGTCACTGTCTTCCCAAAGTAAACCGTGCTGCTCACAAAGCCAGTGTGGATGATTTATCCTCTGCTGATTCTCCTTGGAGAGCATTATCCCTACCCCCTGCAGAATTCTGTTTGCAATAAGGAATGCTAGGCATGGCTTTGAATTTCCTTGTCGTTATTAATCCTCCATCTGTTCACATGAGATGTCACTAATTGTTCAACATTCTTTTCATCCTCTCTTTCACTTTTTTTTTTTTTTTAAACAGAATTACATTTTTTCCCTTCCTTGTGCTGTCAATCACACAGGACAATCAGAGGCCAAAGTCAGATTACAACTTTTCTGTGTTCTAGTTATTTGCCATCTGTTTGCCTTCAATAAATGGGATGAATCCACAAGGCAGAAGTGTCTGCTTTCTGCTTTTTCCCTTGTGAACTGTGGTTCCCTGGGCAGCAGAAGAGGTGCCCAGTGCATGGCTGTTTATCCTCGGGAGGGATTTACAAAGCTGAGTCAGACTGGTCATGCTGCCAGCTGAGCTGTGAGCAGCTGCCTACTGGCACCCAGCAAGGGGTAGGTGGGCACAGCCAAGCCTCAGAGCAGACTGGTGGCCTGTGCCCAGTGCAAGGCAGCCGAGAGCTGCCTCCTCTGTGTTCAGCACTGCTTTGTGAAGATTGAACTGGGTACATCAGTGTTTGCTGCTACTGCATCACCACAGATGCCCCTTTGTTCCCCACAGTCACAAACTGACCTGAAAAATGATGGCATGATGCTTTCTGGAAACCAGGGGCTCTGAGAGCAGAGAGGGGAAGGTTTGAGTGGCCAGTCCCTGTTCCTGCTCCCCCTGGGGGGGAACCACATGTGGCTGCCCAAGGCATCACCCTGCTCCTACTGCTGTGCACAGCTGCTGGAGGGTGCCTTTGGGGGGTGATGTGGGCAGGGGGGCACATGCCCCTTGTGCCCTGGACAAAGGGTTGATGGTGCTTGAGGAGCAGAACCTACACAGAGGAGGCCTGCAGTGGTTATTTCTCTCACACCTCTAAATGAAATGCTGACTGTTCTTAATCATGTGAAAATAAATCGTTTCTAAGATGTGTCATCTTTGCTTTAAAACAAATTGCCGGTGGTTGAAATCAGCAGGGTGGATTTGTAGATGCACACAGGCCCTCGGTGGCCAGCACAGGGCCCCTGGAGTTGGTGAGTGCATCTGCAACAGCTACAGACAGGGTCATGTCCCTGCCCTGGAAAATCCTGTCTGTGTTCAGCAATGCTGTATTACTGTTTCCTCCCCTTCACAATGAATGACACCACAGCACAGCTGCATTGTGAAAAAAACCCAAAAAACAAATAAACCGAAACAGCCAAGTTCAAACCACAACCCCAAACCCAGTCCTCATCTGAGGTAAAAGCAGCCTGACCCCAAGGCTATGAGCTTCCTGCTGTTCAGGTAAACTGTGCAGCTTTGGGGCAAGGTGGGCAGGGGACTAATTCACCAATCCAGCTAAACTTAGTTCATCCTCTCACGCTTCTTCTGTGGGCAGAGGCAGGTGAGGCTGCCATAGCTCAACCAGCAAACTTTGGATCATCCCTAGGAAAAGCCTGGCTTCTCTGGGCCACTGGCACACACCTGCACAAACTCCAGACAGTAACACGAGGAGCTCTTTTTCAAGGTGAGAGTGGAGGGATTTTTTTCCTGCTGGGATGATGTCTACCCTCACTACTGCTTATGGGGGTTAATTCTCTCCTCTGCACAGCACACTTCCATAGGGAAAGGCTCTGTGTGCTGCAGTGTTGGCAGGAGGGATTGCACAGTAACCCAGTGCAGCGGTGGGAAGCACAGACCTGCAGGGGTGAAGGAGTGACCCTGTAGGCACAAACTGCTCTGGCTGTGCTGTGGACAAAGTCCCCTGCCCCATGGTGGGACTGTGGCTGCTCCACACCACCTGCTCTCTCAGCAGGCCAGGGGCTCGGGGCTCCCCCAGGAAAATGCCGGCTGCTGAGGCCATCTGTGTCCAGCCTTGGAGCCTGGGCTGAGCCTTCCAGTGCCTACAAAGTCACTACATTATCTTGTACACAAACAGCTGCCAGCAAAACAGCGTTCATTGCAGAAAAAACTCATGATTTTAGGGGCAAGGGCATTAGAGCCTGGCCCGTGCCTGGCATTTCCCTGCCCTCCCACCCAGCGCTGTCATTTTTAACACTGATTATTTTTATATTGCACCATATTGCAGGTTAAGCAGGGTAGATCAGTCTTCAAAAGTTATATAGGCTGTGTGGGAGCAGCTGTCACTTATTAAGTCTTTAACAAGATTAGGTTGAGATAAAGACAGTTTAATTGGGAAAGCAAAAGCGACACACACAAGCAAAGCAAAACAAGGAATTAATTCACTGCTTCCCATGGGCAGGCAGGTGTTCAGCAATCTCCAGGACAGCAGAGCCCCATTATGTGTAATGGTTACTTCAAAAGACAAACAGTCACTCCAAACATCTCCCCTTCCTCCTTCCTTCCTCACCTTCACACACGGACCATGATGTTTTCTGGTCTGGAATATCCCTTTGGCAGTTCAGGTCATCTGTCCTGGCTGTGTCTCCTCCCAGCCTCCCATGTACTCCCAGACTCCTCACTGGCCTGGCAGTATGAGAAGCAAAAAAAAGCCTCGGCTCTGCGTAAGCCCTGCTCAGCAGTAACAAAAACAACTCTGTATTATCAACCCTGTGCTCAGCACCAAACCAAAACACAGCCCCTTACCAGCCACTGTGAAGAAAACAAACTCTACCCCAGCCAAAACCAGCACAATCATTTATTGTTAAACCTTGTAGAAGATCTTCACTAGAATTAAAGGATGCACAAAGGAGACTAGCAATGTGAATGTAATGTGGAGACAGCACATTCTGGACTTTGTATTACTCAGGCTAATGAGTAACTGAACAGAAAAATTTAAAACTTACATCTTCAGCAATTACCAACAAAACAGGGCTTTCACCAGGTAAAGGTCAAAGCCAGCTTACTCATTAACAGATTTATCTGTTCCCTTAGAGGTAAGTATAAACATCTCTCACTTCTATAAGATTCCCTTCTCTATAATCAGGCCAATAGAGTAATAATGATCATAAAGTGAATGAAAAGTGATTTCTGATGTCTGAGTTGGTTGAGGTGGGGTTTTTTCCCATGTTCTCTATGCCGTGTGAATGAGCACAACTGCAACTGTGACAGCTCCAGCGGCAATTCCGACACAACCTCAACCTTTCCTAGTGCAACCTGAGGCTATTTCCTCTTGTCCTATTGCTTGTTACTCAGAGAGGGACCAACACCTCCTTTCATGTAGCTGTACAGTGATGTCTCCTTTCTCCAGGCTAAACACCCTCAGCCCCCTCAGTCACTCCCAAGACTAAGGAGTCTAAGAACTAAGAGAACTAAGGCTCCAGCCTTCATCAGCTTTGCAGCTCCCTCCACCTGCTTCAAATCAGCAGCTCAGCTGCACAGCTGACCAGCAGTCAATACCAAAGTACTGTCTGCACCAGAATGGTTTAGGCTATTTTAGGCTCACTGCTTTTTGGTTTCTGGGTTTTTTTTTTTTGGTTTTTTCGTTTGGTTTGTGTGTGGGGGGTGTTTTGCTGCTGTTGTGTGGGGTTAGTTTGTTTTTCTTTAAATGTGTGACATTGGCTAATGTGTTAAATGAGCAGGAAAGTGTGAATTAATGGACATAAGATCAGCCAAAATCCACAGACTTTTAGAACAAACCAGATATTTATTTAACCAAAATAATTTGCAGAAGTTAAAAACAGAAGCTACACAAATGGCTTTAACAAAGCATGTTCTCTCCCTTTCAAATAAAACTATAATTGACACCATACTTTAAAAAACAACCAAAACCCAGGGGTTTAGGACTTCCACAGGAAGATTTTTTAAACAAATTTGCCAGTTTATAGCACTGAGCACAAGAACTAGCTGCAAATGTGAGACATGCTCATTTCCTTAATTCTTTATGAAAGCCTATGAAAGCTACAACTATCACCTGCATTATACTCTAGAACATGTTAAAATTCACTGGAAGAACACAAGGGATTTGAACAAGGCTTTAAGGAAAGTCAGCATCAAGGACCAGGAAGCATAAGTGACATCTCGGAGAGATCTGGAAGATACTTAGAGGCCACATTTGCATATTAAAACACACATTCTGCATTGGACTCTGATGACTCTTCTAGGACTTTGAAAACACCCATTTTTTCCTTTTTCATTTTTTCAGTGGTCTTCATTTGATCTAAGATTAAAACAAATCAAAGGTCAACAATAACGGGTAGTAGAAAACAGATTTGGAAAACAAGTTGATAAAAACATTCTGCTGCTCAATCAACAGTTGGCTACTAGAAGTTTGTGTTTAAAAATGGTTTTCAGCTGCATGCTTTTAGAAAACAAGTCCAACATCTCTGGGTAAATGTGATTGGAGAAAAGCAGTTCTAAAAGCTGCCTGAACTAGTCTCATTTTCCTGAAAAAAATACACAGGAAACCTTTTTTAGTGAAATTACCAGGAGAAACATAAAGTTACAGCTCTGGTAAGTCAATATTCTTTCAAAAAATTCAAAGACCTGCAAACTTGTTTTCCTGGCAATTGCAATCACTTGGTTGCCCTTCCAGTGAATATTAAGCTAATGAAAAAGTAAAGTATTATACTTCTATAAATTTAGTAATTACAGCTGACCAGGGTGGGAGCTGGCATTTTGCTTTCTAAAGCACTAACTGCAGTTAGCTATAGCAAATATTCAGTATATGATGCCAGACTAATATCTTTGTATTAACATTTTTTGACAACTTTATTATATTAATTTTGATTAGCATAGCAAAGAAGAAAAAAAGCAACCACAATAAGTATGTTGCACACTATTAACAAGATAAACAGCACCTTCTTCAACTTGGAAAGAGAAATCTGATTGTTTCACAGTCTGAACTTGTAAAGATATAGACCTTATTATTCATTCATTCATCAAGAAGAATTTTAATACTATCAGTCAGTTAACTGGAATAAGCAGTTTTACAGAACAATGCCTTAAATTTTTTTCCCAAATTATCTAAAATGTACCAAAAATTTCCTAAGGCAAATTCATTTTACACAAACTACACACAGCATATTTATTTAAGGCTAAAATTTTTACTTGTAAATGACTGGGGTAAAGGCTGTAATGACTGGGGGTTTTGTTCCTGTATCTATGCTTGGAGTCCTATTCTGGTAAAGATGCTGAGACAAACAAGGCATACTAAATCTACTAATCATATAAAAGCATTCTAGATCTATGAACTGACATGAATTTTTCCTCTCAGGAAAGTTAAGGGTTTTGTTTTTTTTCAGTAATATCTTGGCCTGATCAGCACTAGAATTTGCAGACAACCTCAAAAGAGTTGTGGTTTGGTTGGTTTTTTTGCTAAATAGCTGATCCACTGACAAGCCATGGGAACTCTGAAAAGCTTGATTTCTTTCCTCCAAATGTTACTTGACTTCTTTCCCCCCAAAATGTTAGACAATGTAAGATAAATGTATTTTGAATGATGACAGTATCAAAGTACCTTTATAAGTTTGCTGGAATAGATTTTTCCTGAGAATAATTTCTGTTCTGATCAATTACAGCAACTCTCCTTGAAAGCTGCTTTGCAGAACATCTCCTAATCTATGCTTGTCATTCCCAGTATGCTCAGGGTACAGCAAGCCTGAATGTGGTTTTCTGGAATACTTTTGTCTAAGTTCTGTTATTTCTTCTACAGCAAACCATATTGAAAATGTCAACAAAGAGACCAAAGGGTCCTTTGTCAAATGGACAACACAGCTGTAGGGAAATGAAGCTATGGCAGCTTTCCACATACAAAGACTCTTACAAAATACAAATTTACTGTTGAACAGAATAAAGAAAACATGAAAACTCAGACTTACCAATAAGATCACTTCTATCCAAAAGTAACTCTAGATCTTGATCACTGATTACTTTTTCTTTAGATCCTTTAATCTCCCTGTTAAAGGAGAAATAATCTCTCAATACAGATAAAAGTATGTTGGTATTGCATGGAACTCAGTTTTCCCATGTAGCAGGATCCCTGGGACATTCTTTCCTCTATTAAGATCCACATACCAGTTCATAAGACAAGAGAGCTCTTGACAACTGCTTGCAAGTTACAAATTACAAACTCCAAGAAAATGGTCCAAGAAAATATGAAATCTGCATACCTCTCATAGTCTCTGGATTTCAGTAATTCCACTAATTCCTCGGGGTCCAGACAGCTTTTTGACTGTGCTAGGCCAGATTTGCCACCTTTAAACTGATCTGTAGAAAGAATAAATTTTAGGAAAGCATATAGAGACTGGAACAAATTACTGTTGAATATCAGAACTAATGCTAGGTTTCATTGTTTCAGCCCTCAGATAAACACACCTTACATTAAGAGAGACAAACTCAGAGTTACATGAAGGTTTGCATGCAGGCCTTTCACCTTCTATAATGTGTATGTATGTAGATATATATGTAGTATGCAGAAGAACTGATTGCAACACCAATTCAACGTGGCCACATGCACACACAGAGCAGAAAAGCCATTAGTTGTACTTACAGTAAAAACATTGTAAATAAAGTTAGATGGTGGATGCTGCAGTTTGTTCCCTCTGTATTGTAAGCTGGTTAGAGCAAAGTAAGTAGTATTAACCACAAGACAGGAAATATGTGAAAGATGTGGTTTGCAGAGAGAACAGCCTCAGTTTAATAGACAGACAACAAAATAACACCCCTGGCACAGGCTGCTTTTTTGAGACTATGCTAGCACCTTTTTACAGCAAATCTGGATGTCAGTCCAACTGTAAAAACATTACACAAGATTATTATCTAACCAAAGCTGAGCATGGACAAAGCCAAGCTCGGTCTTACACACTTCAAGGAGACTGACAAGACTTGCAGTTCTGTTTCTCAGTTTTTAGCAAGCTTCCTTGATAAAGTTTCCTCAGTTTTTATCAACATATGTACTCATTTTATTAATGTGTCTTCACTCATCCCTTTCATCTCACTCATCTTCTTTCCTGTATCTTGGTTTCAGAAATCCTACCTACCTCCTTTCCCACCTCCCTTCAAGAACTCTGAGTTTATCTGTGAGGTGCAAATCATATTCAAGTTCCAGAGTGGTCTGAGCTATAGGATTCTCTCCCCTCATTAACATCTACAGCAGTGACACACATGCTCCAGGTCCTTTCATGCATGATTAGTGATGCAGTCCCTCCCTTTTAGCTTTCAGAGTTTCACAAACCATATGGTATTAAATGAGTGCTGTGCAGGTCTCAAGCTGCATAATAGTAATACAAGAAAAATACAGCTTCCTAAGCAACTTTCTTCAATGTAACAGAAGCATGAGATGGAAAACAACAACAAAAAAATCACTGTTTTGTAATAAATTCCAGTTCTTAAGCTCCAGTATTTGTACTGTATATAATCTACATGGTTAGTTTTGTGATATTCCTTCCTCACTTACTTCTCCAAAGTTCCAACACTTTTTAGAAATTCACAATAACAGGATCCATAACATCAGCTTTGCACTTACAAAATGAATCCACAGGTTCCTGAAGAGACACCCCTACCTAACTGCAGGATTTACATGTGATACACCAATAGATGCCAAGACAAATATTGAACTTACTGCAAAACTGAAGGCATTGCCACCTAGCTTCCTTCCAGTACAAGCAGTCCCACCCTCCAGTGCTGCCTTAGTACATGGCAGTCATGTATTAGAGCTCATTCTGTGCTCATCTTGCTCATGTGCTCATCTTGCTGCTTGGGTTTTAACTTCAGTTTGGACCATTATCAAATTATTAAAAAAAAAAAAAAAACCAAGAAAGTATGCTAGTCAATAACATGCCTATGAGCAGGCAGCCCTGGCAGTCACACCAAGACAGCAGTGCAAAAAGATTACAAAGAAAAAGGCTAATGCTAGGATAAAGTAATTATCAAAGATTAGCTAACATGCTCTGGAACCAGAGGCAAACCACAGCTCAGGCTTGACTGTGCAGCAGACAGAGGTGTGTGGTCTTTTTGCCCCTTTATGCCCTCATGAAAAGGCTTCCCCCCCCCCCCCCCCCTCCTAGAAA
>VWYP01019616.1:319505-329655 GCA_013400435.1 Pycnonotus jocosus
GAGAATACCAGAATGATGAGAAGTTTCTAACCTCCTCTGAAGTTTAATATAAAACTAGTTATTATTCAGAAGCCAAATTACAAGAATTGCAATTCTTCAATGTTTGGAAATTGCTATAGAGAAGGACCTACAGTCCAAATGTCACAAACAGAATAAGCTACAGAAGCAAAGCAGGGTTCCTATAGGATCTGTACAAGGAAAACTCATCCCCAAAAGGGACACTTCAAAGCAATCCCATTCTAGAGGCTTTTGAGTATGACAAGCCCCATAATCAAGAACACCACAAGAATCACCATTGTTCTGTACATAAACCCAAGGACTATTGTTCTATTTATTACTGGCCAGTTGTTCAAACTGGACTGGACTTCTGTGGTTATGACACACTGGACAGAGGCAAACAGGACAGGGAAATTTGTTACAGCTTGAGATTTAAAGAAGCAACACACGTTGTTGACATGAAGTCCTAAGAGAAAGATACTAACTTTTATGGATAATCAGCTTGTCCAGCTTCCTCTTGGCAGCAGCTCTCTCCACAATCTTCTGGTCAATAGTATTTGCTGTCACAAGACGATAAACAACTACTGGCTTTGTCTGACCAATTCTGTGACACCTGTCTTGGGCCTGCAAGTCTGACTGGGGGTTCTGAGCAGATAAAGAAATAAATCAGTAACAATTTAGTTATGCCATTATTCTTTTTTTAAAGGGCATACTACATATGCAGCATTTTTAATGGAGAGCTCAGAGTCTATGCAGATGCAGAAGAGACATGGTATAACAGAACTCTACCTCTCCTGACTCCTAAGCTTATCCATGGCAAGCTCTGTAGGTACAGCTGCACAGGCAGAGAAACCCAACCAGCTTGGACTGCTTCTGCACCATGTGCTGCAGTTTTCTACAGATGGACATGGTTAATATGACAGATTTAGACAATAATTTTAGTTGTAGGTTTCTGTTGGGTTTCTTTGTTGGAGGATAAGAGAAAGTATTTTAGAAGTTTTCAGCCATTTCTAAAGCTGAAAACAGAAGCATTGTCTATTAAAATAAAATGAAGATGCGGAGATCCTCAGTCATTTCCTTCCATACCTCCCTCTTTTCTTCCCAGTCTCCAGACTTACAGGAGCAGCAGAATCCTAGATAGCTAAAACATGTGGGAAGTCACAGAGGAAATTCACAGAGCTGGTTCTAATATGGCAGCTGCTGTAAACAGGGAACCTGTAAAAGGTCCAGCTACACTCAATTTTAAGTAATAAAAAGAAGGAAATTTATTGATAACACAAAAAAACTTCCTGCTTTTGGTAACTCAGGGGCAAACTCAGAAACCAACTCTAATGTTGTTTCAGTAACCCAGGACTTTTCAAATGAGGCTGTATTATTTCATACACAAAATGTTTGCACATGCTACTATTACCTTCATATAACACCTCATTTAAGCTATGGAAATGGTCTATACCCTAATGGGTTAGTAAATGATTATCAAAAGCAGCAAGAGAAAGCATTTTTGACACATATCACCAGGTTAACAATCTGCCAACATACCCAGTCACTGTCATATATGATAACTGTGTCTGCTGTGGTTAAGTTAATGCCCAGGCCTCCAGCTCTTGTGCTCACTAAGAACAGGAAGACTTCAGGGTCGGTATTAAATTGACGCATCTGGAAGAGATTTCATCTATTAAAAAAAGCAAATGGACCAAACATAACATGGCTAATGTTTTATTTTGAGAGATCTGTTTAAAAAGATGAGCACAGAAAATACAACACAAGTTGTCAGAGGTTTAAGAAGCACTGCACTTTAGGCATACCTCAGGATAATGGTTAGCAGCACCCTTTACTGCTTGACTATTTCTGAGCTGCAGATACTGAGGCAGAAGACAGTTTTCAGCATAGAGGTGTTTTGCCTATTAAAGGCAAAGTGCTGTGCAAAATCATATCCCAGTGTCACAGCAAAAGCACAATCTGCTAATGTGCTCACAGGGCATGTCCATCTACTTACATTTTCTTCTCTCTCTGAGTAGGACATAGAGCCATCCAGGCGACTGAATTTGAAGCCTCTCAGGTAACAGTAATCCATCAAAATGTCAAGCATCATAGTCATTTGTGAGAACAACAAGACCTACAAAACCAGAAAGATTCCTTAATAACATTTTTTGTTCATAAGGAGATGACTGTATCTCATCCCTCCAATAATCTTCAGCTTTACCTTATGTCCTCTCTTTTTAAGTTCTGGAAGCATTCGGTCCAAGAGTAGAAACTTGCCTGAATTCTTTACTAGATCTTCATCAACCTTGGAACAGGGAAGAGGGGATCATATATTAGGAGGAAAGACCAATGGCTTCCCCAACTCAGAAGCATCAACAAAAGCTGTCTGAAATCTCACTGAAACAAGCGTGCACCATTTTCTCAACTAAAAGCCATAACACTGGAAGTAATCTTAATTTTAGCAAACAACATTTAATCACTTAAAGCATAATAAAACTAAATTGAACCCCACCATTTCAAATGCCCAAATAATTATTTTAAAACTAATTACTTTTCACCCCATTTCTGGAAGGAGAAACCCTCACGTTGTTAATTTTTCCTCATGGAATAATGCTACTGTTCCTTTCCCAGCTTGTAATTAAGGCACAAGGCTTCCACCTACTGGACACAGAGAGGCACCGCTGAACGAGTTATTACACATCAGCCAAGGGGTAAAAGTTCACAGCAAGTTTTCAGACTGTTACATTAAACCCCTCTTCAAGAGAGCTTAGATCTAACTTTTGCCATGGGCTAAGGGCAGGAATATAGAAACTTCTACGGTCTGAAACATACATCAGCCACCGTGGTAATTACATTTTCCTGAGCAAGTACTAACTCCTGTGGGTGGTGTCAGCTGCTATAAACAGTCTCTCATTTTCTACACACTAATTTTCCCTCACTTCCCTGACTGGGGAGTCTGCTTTTTATGCACTGACTTTACATTGATACACTTCAATAGCATACTCTGGAGTACAGCAGGCTCTGTTATCACTCACCAAATAGGAAACATGACTACACATACCCACAAATCTACATTTAGAATGTGCAAGCAACTTCCAGTTCTTCAAGATTCTTTCAATTCAAAATTATTTCACGCTTTCTTGTATTACCACCTGCTTTGTGTAGATTAAACTACTGGCTGGTCTTTGTGATATAACTTGGATTTTTTAGCTTTTGAGGAAGGATACTGTATTCTCTGAGCAGATGACGCTTGTACTTGGTTCAGGTCTTCAACAACTCACACTTAAATGTTACCACTGCACCTCCTGCAGCATGCACAATTTACTTCAAGAACAGTTCACCAAGGTTAGCATTTGTTTTGAAAAACAACCCCGGTGAGGAGATCTTGAGGCAGCCCCTAAAGCATCTGGAGTGAATGGAAGCCAGGGACTCTTTGAAGGAGTAACTCTCCACAAGCAGAAGAGCAACAACTGCCACAATGAAGAACAGCACGGCACCACTGTGCAAAGGCTCAATGGGCACAGCAGCTGAACAGATCCCTGCAACTGCTGCTGCAGGAAGTCTCAAATAATTATTCAGTATACTGTTGGAATTCAGTAGGAGGTGTATGCCAAACACATTGAACAGGTCATTCTTTACTGCCATCAGCTCCCAGTCTATTGGTTTTTAATGCCTGGAATAAATTTTCTGTATGCTTTTAAAATGTGTACCTTGAATTGTTGTGTCACAGGATCCAGAGGATACTCAATAAGGTAGGGGTGATTACAACACTTCCTCAATAACATCATAATATTCTGCAGTTTAAGATTCACCTCAGAATCCATGGGAACGCCCACTTCTACCACTGGCCTTGAAAAGAGACATCTTATTAGTACTGAAAGTGTCCCTTTATTATACAAATATCTGTGAGAAAAAAAACCCCTACAACAAAATCAAGCAATGGACTCACATGCTGTGACATGTCCTCAAAATCCCTTATAGTTTGTAAAGCTATTACCAGACAAAACTTCTTAGAGTGCCACACATGGCAATAAAGGCATAACTGTTTGCCATTACTGATGTAAAATATAAAAGAGCAGTCAGTAGTAATTAGAAGCAGAATTTGACTTGTGTAAGTCACCCAGCAGAAAATAAAACAGAAGCAAGCCCTCACCAGACCACATGGTCAGATTTCCTGGGGAGCAATGCCCAAGATGTGCCAGAATCAGCTCTCTGTCTATCCTAATTTTGCCACATTACAGGAATCACAATGAATACAGCTATTTAGCTCTTTGACGTGTCAGTACTGTGTCCAACTTAAGGGATCCATGCATACCACAAATCTAACACAAACATAAATTTAACTGTCTGTTCTCACAGGCTACACCAGACTAGAATAAAAATCTAGCAAATAAATACTTTTTAACCTGAATATTTTCCTTATGCCCAAGGGACTTTCAGCCAATTTAGAGCCACCAATAAAAGAAGTGAAGGACATTTGGAATGACAGTGTTTGTCTTTCTAACAAACTGTTATGCGTGAAGGGGTCCTTCTCTCCTGTGGATGGCTGAACACCTGCCTGCCCATGGGAAGCAGTGAATTAATTCCTTGTTTTGCTTTGCTTTCATGTGCAGCTTTTGCCTTCCCTATTAAACTGCCTTTATCTCAAAGCACAGTTTTCCAGCTTTTACCCTTCTGATTCACTCCCCAGCCCCACTGTTGGAGCTGTGAGCAAGCAGCTGTGCGGTGCTTGGCTGCTGACTGGGGTTAAACCACAACTGAGTCCTGGAGTTAACAGTAACTCTAATAAGCCAGTGAGCCGGGGTACAATGATCATTGCTATCATGGCTCAGTGAATACCAAGTAAAATAAAATAAACAAACAATAAAGCTACAAGGATAGTGAATAACTAAATGCCATTCCTCCTGATCAATTTCAGTAAGTAAAGCTCTGGAAACAAATGAAGAGTGAGACAGTACAAGGAAAAAAAATCCTTCAAGACAGGTACCTTTCTTGTTCTACTTCCTCTTGCATTTTGCTGATTAATTTTTCCAAGTCATCAGGTGAGCCGTTATGCTCTTCACAGTAATCAACCACTTTCCGACTCCGGCGTTTTGGTCGGCCTGTAGAGCTCAACTCAACTACTTCTTCCTGTGGGGAATGAGAACATTGCCATCAAGAACAGCCAGCTTCAGAATCAAAGGCCTGTGCTGATCCAAGAATTCTCAAAACTGAGAAGGGGCCTCAGCGGTGTGCATCATGCAACACTTATTTAGACTCAGCAGCCTAAATTTTGGCTATGTAGAATATGCAGCCAAATTGTAAAGGTCTGCGACTGTAGATTTTGAAAGTTTCTGTTTGATTTTAAAAAGCTACATTCATATCTTACCAATTCTAAGCTGAAACTGTCAACTCTATGAAAGCAGTGCTCTTTCCCTCTCAAGCTACAAGTAATCAAGAACATATTTACACTTATGTTGTTTTAGCTCTGTGCCACAGGCCTATGACAGTAACTGCCACTGAAATAGAAAACAAATAGACTAGACTAAAAATTTAATAATAAAAACAGGTTTAGTTACAAGGGTAATGAAGCAATATGGTTTTGCATACAAACTATTAAAAGCAATGTATAAGGATGTATTTGTAACATGCTTATCAGTAGATACCTCATTATTTTCAAGCAGTTTCCTAATGGTGCGGTTGACAATGGCAGTATAGAAAGTTTCCTGCTTCTTTGTCAGAGGCGCATACACCACAACTTCTCGTTTGGGAGGAACCTCAAGTGCAACATCCGATTTCAGCCTTCTCAGTAAAAAAGGTGTCAGAATCTGAAATGGTGAGCAGATGCTACAATTACTCAAAGCTGTCAATACAGATAGTTTCAAAAAAAAGAAAAGACAACAACACAGAAGGAGGCCTACTAATGTAATGCTATTTTGCCAATTTAAAGCAATATATTTAGTTTTTTAATATGTATACCCACTCAACATTTTCATGTATGTGCTGGTACTAACGTGTTGAAACAACACACCCACTGACATTTTAAAAATTCTCAAGTGCTTAGTAAGGGTGCAGCAGTAACTACGTTACAGACCTTACAAATTCCAGTAACTGAAAGAAATTCATTACAAAACTGCTCGTTTTGTTTGTTATATTTCTTGAATCAAGTTTTTCTGAAAACTCCCAAAACCTTTAACCAAAATAAATAAATCACAATTTATCCACAATTATACATTGAAGATACAGTTTAGATCCCTCACCATCAGCTTATAATGGAAAAATGATAGGTCTGTAAGCATTTACTTCCACACATGCTCTTAAAAAAAAGCTTACAGTGTAAATTTGAAGACAGACATATTATATAACTAGTTTATCAAAAGGTATTCTGTTCAATACCTTAAAGTTACATAAGTTCTCTCAAAGTTATCGTTTAACAAAATACACTGATTAAATCTCTTGGTGAATGGAAGTCTGTAACTGCAATTAAGTTTGACTAAACTTAGTTCAGTTCCAGGAATAAAAATGAGTGGCCACCAAAGAGATATATTGTTCTTTTAGCATTTGTAAGTGCTGTAAAGATTGAAAAACACACCCCACAAATTTAAGCCCAGAAACGCCAACAAAAACCTCAGACCAGAATTCAGCATCACAAACAAGATTTTAACACACTTCATGACAGGAATGGTCAATGTTACAACTATATCAATAAAAAGATAAAATGAAGGATAAATGAAAACCTGATGCAGCATATGCAAGATGTTTTGCTCCCTTTCTTTAGCAATAATATCTTCAGCAGTTTCTGTAATGCTGGTAATATCAAACCAGGATTCAAAGCTATAAAAACAAAGCAAGGGAAAAAAGTAGCTTACTTTGTAGCTATACATTATTTTAGTATCCATTCTCCTCTTATCCTGTGATTTAAAAAAATAAATCACATCTATCATGAACTGAAGGCATACCAGAAGAATTTCTGAAATATACCTGTCAATTTGAAGCTTGAGGTTTTCTGTGATTTGTAAAAATACTTGTACTGGTTGGAATATTCATTATCATCTATTATATTCCATTTAGGTTATAGCTTTTTCCAAAAATTAGTCCAAACACTGTTTTAGCAGTGCTCTTCCACCTGACTCCCTACTGCTGCAGAGAAGGATCTGTGGGTCCTGTGCCTGCCAGCCTCACACAGCATCATCCAGCACCTTTGAGCATCTCAAAGTAGCACCAGGCATTTGTGATAAAACAAACATCTCTCATTGCAAATGCTCACAGCTGAGCTTCCACTATCCAGAGAAACAATTAATTCCCTTCTTGCTGAAACAACTAAGTGTGAGGCAAGACACATTTCAAAGCTTTTGCCACCAAATAATCATACTGAATTACAACCATGGCATAAAACAGCTCTTCACATGCTTATAAGTTTAATTATTAATGACTCATAATAATATTTAAACAGAACAAACAGAAATAGTTTCCACCATCAGATTGCAACTTACCTTTTCAAATCATCAAACACATCTGGCAACAAGAAGTTAAGCAATGACCAAAGCTCTGCCAAGTTGTTTTGCAGGGGAGTGCCAGTCAACAGGAGTTTATTGTCTGTGTTAAATCGTTTCAATTCTCTGATAAGGCGGCAGTTCATATTTTTAATCCTGTGACCTTCATCTACTATCAGGTATTTCCAGTAGCAGCTCTACAAAAATAAAGGGTATTTCAGTAAATTTTAGCTTTACTCCATCAAAACAGGTGGTAGATTAATTAAAGAGCACTAATAAGACTGTTTGATACTGCCTGTTACAAAGGTTCTATTTACTGTTTTTGACTTTGCGAAACTAATAGAGCTGATTAATGCCACACATCTGCTTCAGAGTGACTGCCTTTTAGAAAACTGAGATGGTTAAAACAATACTACAAGAAGCTCATCTTGCTGAAAAAAATCACTGTGATGTTAACCACAATATTTATACACTAAGTATAGTTTTTACTCTAAACATCCTTAACCATCACCTACAGGAAGGTAACAAAATGAGCAGGTATGCTGTAACTATCTGCTTTCAGAATAATGTTCTGTTTGAAGAAGGTAAGCATTAAACTGCAGAGCTACTACTACCAAGGAAACAAGTGAATGCCAATATACATGCCACAGTATTCAACTTATGGTACAGGCAGCATGTGGGTTTTTTCACATGTTCAAAAGCACTGTTTTAAGTACTGAGGCACAGCACAGTCCTAAGGCTAAGAGAACTTGGATACCTGCAGGGCACTTCTGTCTCGCATTGCTATTTCAAAGGAAGTAATGACCACAGGGTAGATTTGCAGTGATCCTTGTCTTCCGTGAATTTTACGAACCAGTTTCCGACGCTCCTGCTGAGTTCCATGATAGAGCATTAGTGGAATCTGTAAAAAAGATGTTATAAGTCAGGACTACAATGCCCATTTTAAGCTAATGGGAAAACAGCAGAAATACTGAGATCTCTTACAAGAAGGCTGTAAATACATAGCAAGCCACAGCACAGTTTCCAGTGACCACATCAACAGCTACAGCTAAAATGATGTTGCATATAGAAAAAAGTTTCAAGGCAAATAATTAGAATAGAAATGAAACAATTTGTGCTTTTAAACCTAAGGAAGAAGAAAAGTCTTCATTTCTTTTACCTCTGGAGTAAATCTCTTGAATTCAGACATCCAATTTGGAAGAGTAGACAAAGGACCACATACTAAGAATGGACCAGGGACCCCTCGCTCCACCATCAGTGCTATTGTTGCAATACACTGGATTGTCTTCCCCAGCCCCATTTCATCAGCTAAAATGCCATTAATACCATTTTCCCAAAGCATCTGGGGGAAAACAAAAAAAAGATAAATGCAAAGTAAACAACACACATCTGGAAAAACAGATCTTTACACCTGTGGAAACTACTAGGCCCATTTTATATTACAGATGAAGATGATTTTCTTTATTATAAAAATAAATACAAGCATCTTGTAAATGCCCAATGTTCTCATGCAGATGCACACATTCCTAGCCAACCAAGTGCCTGACTAGGGCACCAAAACCAGAACAGTATCAAAGGAAAGTATCTAACTTAGTGTTACATCAGAAGGCACTTTCACTGCAAGTACAGTTTGCACTACCCAAGCTTTTACTCATCCCAGCTCCAAAACTTCACTTAGCTCTGCCCTCCAAAAGACAAAATGATTGTGCTGACATATTCAAGGAGTTCCTGTAGGCATGGAGCTCCTGTAGCTCCCTCTCCACAAGAAAAAGGTGCACTTCCTGGCCAACACAGCCACTGCTCTAGCCAAAGTTCTTTGTGCAGACACTGCGTACTCTGACAAATAACAGAGCCATCTCTCACAAAAGAACAGAAAGACACGGAAGTGCTCTTTGGCCATTCTCTACTATGCAGTGAAGATACATGAAAACATTATTATAACTGAGGGCCCAACTAAGGAAGCTGCTTTTCCTCACTAGGCACTTTCCAGTAACAGACATGAGTGAGCAAGTTTAGTGGCATTCACTTCAGGGGTGAGTCTAAGCCTGTTGAAACAGGTTGTATGCTTGTAGGGAGGAAAAACAAAGAAAAAATCTAAGAGAAGTATTAGATTAGGAGCAGAATTAAAATTAGTTTTGACTCTTATTAATTTTTAAATTTAGCTTATATGCTGAAACAGGCAGAAATTAAAAATGTATGTGGGTTAATTTTGATGGCAAATTCCTAGTTTTTTTATTTCAAGACACAACATTTTTAACACACTGTGTTAAGACTCCAAGATACAAGAAATGAAAACTCATCTGTGTCAAGCCTGCAAAGGTAACACATCTTGGAATAACTCTAGGCTAGCTATTGAAGCCCTTGAGAGAGAAAAAATAAGACTGTCCCTCAGTAGGATGTACAGTCCTTGTGCTTTCACAAACTCTTTGTAAGGAGAGGTTGAGCTGAACAATAGATGAAAAAAGGGAAGATGGGAGACACCAGCCAGAAAGTCTAAAGGCTTAGAAACACCAATATCCTTCCCAGACTGCAACACTTTATTTGATGTTTGACAACTTTTTCGTAACACCAGATTCTTGTACCATGAAAGATTACAAATAACTCTCTCCACCTTCCCTGTACCAACTATGATCACAGACTTCTATTCCCCTCCACACCTGTTTCCAATCAACAGCAATTCTAATCAAATTCAATTGCAT
>VWYP01019617.1:0-187580 GCA_013400435.1 Pycnonotus jocosus
GTCCGGGTCTTCCTTCGCCAACAAGGTAGATCTACCTAAAAGCAATGCATGGTAACCCGGTGGTAAAGGACCACAAATCCCTGTGGGGAAACAAAATACAGAGTTGTTGGTTAGCGTTACTGTGTTACTGGTTGATATGTCCAGTCCAGCGCTCCCTGGGGTGGCTGCACGTAATTCTGCAATGCTCCGGGTGGCGGGGGCAGGGCTGGCTGGAAGCTGAAGGTTGGTTCCAGCAGCTGTGGCTGGGCTGGCTGTGCCACTTGTGTCTTCAGGCCTCGCCTGCTGCATCCCGTGCTGCAAAATGAGATTCCCTGCAAAGGCTGACCATTTTTGTGAAATTCAGAGCGACAGGCATTAGCAAAATGAGAACCTTTCTGGCAGTGAGGGCACACACTCGGTGTCTTTGGTTTTTGCACCTTCAGCAGTCCTTTTTAATGTGCCCGGGCTCACTGCAGCCAAAGCAAACCAACTGCTTTCCGGGTAACATTTTCAAAGCGGCAAATGCATCAGCTATACCCTGACCTACTGCTTGGTAGCTAATTACTGTGCTGTGTTGTAACGTCTCCAGTCGGTTGCAAGCTTCAATCATTTGGAGCAACGTCGGCTCAGGCTCAGGGGGCAGGGTTTTCAAAAGGCATTTACAGTCATCGTTAGCATTTTCTATAGCCAACTTAAGCAGCACGACTTCCCTGGGTTGATCATTATCAATCTGCCTTTCCAGTGTTTGTTTTAATCTGTCCACAAACTGCATACAGGGTTCTTGGGGACCCTGTTTGATATTTATGAAGGACTGTTGCAGGGGTTTGGCATCAGGAACCTTAAGAAATGCAATACAAGTTGCCTCCGTGATTCCCTCTAGGGCTTCTCTCGGCAAGGCAGCCCGGCCATTAGGATGGGTATGCACTCTCTCCCTCGCTAAGTGGTCAATAGTTAAGGCAGCCAGGTCTTGGTTTGCATGGCCTGTATATGTCACAATTAAATTCTCCAGTCTTTTTTTCCATTGAGCCATGAATATCGCGAATTGCGCTGGGGTGAGCAAGAAGCTTGCCAAGGATTTAACGTCATTAGGAGTCATGAGGTGGGTAGTAAAAGTTGCTCTCAATAAATTGCTGAAGTAAGGGGACCCCAGCCCATATTCTGCCGTGGTACAGCGCAATTCTTTAATTTCTGAGGGACCCAAGGACTCCCACTGTGGATTCCCCCGCCTCGGGCCAAGATGCATGGGGGCTACAAAGATTTCAGCCACAGTATCAAAGTCCCTTTCTTTAAGGGCTTTTTTATCCATAGCCAATTGTCATGCTTATTTGAGAGGAACAAGTCCAGATCTCTTTCGGGGCCGGCGTTGAAAGACTTGCCGTCCCTGCTGGAGTCAGTGTCAGTCAGTGATTAGTGTTCAGCAGCTCTGGGATCTCTGGTGGAATAGCGGTAGAGCTACAGGTGGTGACTGGCCTCTGTCTCTGGCGGTTGGCGGGGAGGGGGTGCAGACGGGGGATGGGGAGCGGGACCTGGGCAGATCTTGGTTTACCACAGCCATGGGCGCTGTCTCTGGTGTAGCCTCGCAGGCTGCCTCACTCCCCTCCTCTTTTTCAATCGCGTCCAAGACTGCCCTCCATGCTGGCAGCAAGCATAGCTCTGGCTCGTGGCCAGGCAGTGTAGCCAGGTCATAGAGTTTTACACTGGCCTTATCCCACCAGTGGTGAGTAAAAATAGAAGAAGTGGTGGTATTGGGGAATATGCGTGATAGCCATTGTAGGAGCGACTTAACATCCTGCTTAAGGATGGGGGATTCATGCTTGCTTAGGAGGCGTAGCATGGTTTCATAGACGTCTCTCTCATCGGACATTCCCTGTCCCATACTTTAAGTTCCCCTGGCTCATCTGTCACATCACAGCGTACAGACGATTGTGGGCCCAAACGTGGTTCTCTCACCATCACGATCAGTTCCAGGAGCGCCGTCAACTGCCATCAGCTAGCTGGTCCTTCTCCGATCACACAGAGCACCAATTATTGATGATTGATAGAGAGATGGGAAGACTGATTCGGTGATCAGAATTCAGTTTTACTGAGATCTTCCCAAAGCTTATGTACCATTTTAGAAAGATTAATAATTTTCTACTACAACAATCAGGTTACAAATTACACAAGACAACTCATACATTTTACAACATTTTTTGCTTGCAGAAAGTTGATTGAATCTCCTGTTTCCTGCAAGCAGGTTTAATCCCATCTTCTGTAATCTTCAAAGTTCTGTTTGTTCTTGCCATGGCATTCAGGTTATCAAGCTAGGTATGTCAATTAAATCTGACTCTGTTTTGTGTATCCCCATAAGAAGGTTGTAAAAGACGTCCAAGGGCAACAGAGCCATGTGGGCAAGCCACGTGGATCTTCCTGAGAATATCTTGAACAGGGACCTGGAGATTTCTCACTCTGCTAGAGATATTCTGAATGACTCTATGACCAACCCACCCCAGTCTGAGTGCCTAAAGCCTCTTCCAAATATGACTGTCAAGGTATGTTTGGAAAACTACTTCAGGTAGTATTCAAGTATCAGACAGCATTGGGCTGAAGCTATGCAAAGAGGCTCAGCCTTTGAAGAGCTACCCAGCTAGTAGTGTCTCCACTACTGTCCCCCCCCAGTAACACAAAAAACAATCCAGTATGGAAAACCAAGAACAGCCACTCGCTTGTGAGAGAGCACATCTCAGATATTCATTCTTTCACAGCCCACATGAGCACTGCAGGTATGATGGTCTTTATTTCACAGTTAGCAGTGGCTAAAGAGATGAGTTACACATTGTAGCATCCATAGGCAGCAAATCATAGTAGCAATGTGGTACTCACTTTGCGTTTAATGACAAGATGAAAGACTGCACAAGGTACGTGAAGGCAACTCCAAAGGCTGGCAGTGAAAAGATACTAAACCTGAAAAAGACCAATTGGTCCAACTAGGGCTTATGAAAAAATAATCACATTGATGCTGGATGAGGGGGGGAAAGAATTCAAACAGCAGCAAGTAAGAGCATCCCCAAAGGGGAATCAGTAACATGGGGACGGGCAGAACAGGCAGGGAGGCAGTCACTCAAGGTTAGTTATAAGCGCAGTTGGACCAGATAAGAGAAACATATTTCACTCTATGGAGCAACATGCCCTACTTTTTAAGAGGTGTGTTAAGTTAGTCTGTTTTACCCCCTTCGTAGCTACTTAACAGTCAGGGAGTTAGTTACAGCACAATGCACAGATCTAGTTAGTGAGGGTGGTCCAGAGCACCTATCCCTTTTAACAAACCTGTGTAACTCATCAGGAGCTTGGGAAGTGTGAGCCACACAATGCACAAGAGGGACCAGTGGAAGTTCCTGCCAACCACCCAGCACTGCGTGGTGCCCTGCTTAGGCAACAATCCAAGACAAGGCTACTTAAGCTGTGTCACTGACCCTGCCCTGTGCAGGGCATCTGGCAGTGAACCCCAGCATTCTTCAGGCCGACCTGGACTCAGCTGGCATGAGAGAACAGAGAGAGACACTGGAAGTACTGTAAAGGATTAGAGCATTCCACAGAGAATTAATATGGTCTGTAGTTCCAGTAACTGGAGAAAACGGAGATCTGGAAAGCAAGAACAAAAGCAGGTTAGCTCCTATACCCCTTGGAACACACAAAAAAGAGCACATGTGTGAGGGAGGACTTAGCTTCACAGCATTACACACTTCAGCACTGCACTACTGAAAGGCAGGTTTGCTGCTGCTGTCCCTCAAGGAGCACAAAGTTACTTGCTCCAGGTGGCAGTTGCAGAGCTGGAACTGCGCACTGATCTATTAGAATCTAGGCTGCTTATTTCCTCTCATCCACCTCATGACTGAGAAGTGTCTACTTGCTCCTTACCATCTAGTCACCAGCTCAGCAGACATCTGCCACACCACTATACTTGTCCTATGGCTGTTTCCTAGGCACTGCCAGTCAGCTCCCTGGCTCCAGAACATTGACTCATCCCTTATTTTCAGCAAGCTGAACAGAATAATATCACATCAGATTTGTGGTCCTCTCAAAATCCAGAATTAAAAACAAAGCCCCTTTTTCAAGGCCATTACCTTGTCCTTCAGTTGCTGGCAAAGCTGCAGTGAAACTGTGAAGAAGACAAGGGCATCATTTAACCATGGGACAACACATTCCACTTTATGGACATGGCTGACTTCATATCGCTGGCTGCCAAACTCACTGGAGGTGGGAGAAAAGAGCACAGCTTCACACACAACAGCATAGAACTCAATTGTCCTACATTCCCATAGGAGAGATTATGATGATTTCTATCACATTTAAATCAGCATCTGGCAAAGTTACAAAATGCAAACACTCAAGTCCACCTCTGACCAGATTTATAGTTAAGCTGAAGGGTGAAGGTAGGAACTTCATTCCAGACAGGCATAAAGGCAGGGAATGCAGATGTCAATGTCATTAGCACTCATTTTTGTTGTAAACTCTCATCTTTAGATATACTCATGGCACTGTCTAGATGGGCTGAATCCTGGAAATTTCAGCCTTTAGGGCCAAGTCATTAAAGAGACACAACAGAGCATTCACAGGCATAGCAAGCGACTCAGTCCAGCTTCTCCACTTTGGAGATGCTACAATGGAAACTGCACACAGCTGTTTGGATTTCACCCTCAAGACATACCAACACCTGTTATCCAGGTACACTACCCTTGTAGTGACTATACTTACAATGTGGCCCCAGGGTTGTGCAAAACAGACCCTCCAGCAGGCTTGAAGTTCTAGAGAAGGAAAAGGTCATTAGGATTTTGATGTGGTCAACAAACCACTTAGAAGAAAGACATTTAAGGTTTACACTTTCAGTAGCCTGACATCAAGAAACACCCATGCTCTATGTGTCTGGACATTCCCTCAATATGGAATCCCTTTTGTCAGAACTGCTCCTGCTCCTTTATGAAAAAAATTCTACATATTGGCTGAGTTCAATGTAGCTACAGTTTTTATAACTACACAAATAAGATGAGAAATCCAGAAGAAGAACCAAAAATTGAGTTTTAGGAAAATCTTCCTTATGGAAGGACTGCATTTCATAAAGCTTGAGAGTTTGAGGCTGTTTTTACAGGCCATCAACTTGACCCATGCAACAGGTGAAACAGAAAAGTATCCATCAAAACTCCATTAGGAAACCCAAGATTCTACTCTGATGTAAACTGGATTAATATAACTATGCCCTTCCAAAATTACACTAAATTATCAAACTATATATAAAGTATTTGGTAAAAAATGGCTTACTCCAGTGCACTGGTTCTGGGCTAAGCAGCCATGCCCCAAACTAGATTTAAAACCAGTGTTCTGTGTGCTGCAGACCTAATTACAGACACGTGGCACCAGCTGAACTTATTTCTGCATTATCTGATGAACATAACATTGCACCAGGTAGCAGTGTACTCTCCTCCTCACAGTGGGATGTAAGGAGGGTAAACTAAACAAGGCTCAGAAGATAGCAGGCATCACCTTGGTTGTGCTGGGCTGCAGAACATGGAGCTGGTAGACAGTGAGGCACAGCTTGTTCAGGTTAATATAGAAATTCACAAGGATGTCTGGAGGCAGCGCAGGGGTGAACATTTTCTGGCAAGAAAAATTGTTTCTTTGTCAGTGAAAGGATCATAATTTCTAATGCTGGGAAATCATTACCTTTTCCCAAGCCACACTACAATTACCCCATGGCAAAAAAAAAAAAAAAACCAACAAAAAAAAAAAACATTAGGAGAGAAACAAAGACTGAGCAGCTGCAGGCAACAACTGCTGCTTTCACTGTCCTTGATCAAATGGTATGTGCGTAACAGTGACAACAGCGGATGGAGCAGTGTCCACAAGGGCATATCATATCATCCCTGGAAAAGACTCTTGGGCAGAGAACGGAACTTATTCTCAGAGAACCAGAGTTTTCATGCCCAAGTCATCTGCATTCCCACAGGAAGATACCCACAGGAAGAGCAGCCAAAGCCACTCAGGATTTGCACTTGCAGTTCTACCTCAGGAGATACTTCAGAAACCCACTTTCAACAGGATGCAACCCAGTATCCAAACTGCTGTAACACTAACAGACCTGTATAGAGATCTAGATCACCACATACTTACTGTGAGACCACTGGAAGCAATTTCTGGTAGTGTCAGAGTAGCAGGAGTGGTTAGACGATTTCGGGCTCTGGAGAGCTGCAACATCACAGCATCCATAAGCTACAAGATAATGTACAGAACCACTGGTGAGTGTGATTTCTTGACAGCTCTGGACAGTATGCTGCAGAACCCTACAACCTCTTTCACATGTTAAAACAATAACCACCACTACCCCTCATCCTTCCAGGAATTCAGGAACTTATTGGGAAAAAGTGGCTCCCACATAAATGCAGTTCAACTGTTACCACCATCAGAGACTTACAAGACAGGTCAGGAATGTTCAATACCAGCGACTGATGAGAGAACAGCTATTCATGACAAGAATACCAAGCCAACATAAGATCAATTACTGATGCCACAGAGGCAGCAATAAACTCATCATCAGCTCTTCAGAAGAACAGGCATTAAAGAACAAACAAGCTGCATTCTTGGTCTCCCCACTCTCACATCACAGGTACAACTGCTGCACGGGCTCCCTCTGTTCATAAACAGCTATGAGCAAGGCAGTAGAACAAAGAACCAGCTCATTGTGAGGCCAATCCTGCCAGAATCCACAGTTCAAAGGCTCTATTAAGGCAGACTTCATCTTCCAGAAAAAAAGGGGAAAGCAATATGTCTGTTATAGCGCTCATGACTGCTAAGATGAAGGCACTGTGTATTATGATTAACATCTTCCCTTACTTCCACTTGAAAGTAAAAGGAAATAGTTCTGTTATCTAGTTTCCTGCTATGAGCAGCCCTTGCCCATATGGAAACTAAAAGGGTTTAGTTTTCTCATGTTTTATGTTGTGATGGATTCTAACGAGCAAGCTGAAATTCTGGTGCCTTCAGAGAGCATTTCCAAGCAGAAGGTTGGGCTTCACTGCCATGCAGCAGCTGCTCTGTATTAGACCCCAGAAAATACTACTGGCAAGAGAAGTCACTTTCAGATTTTCAGTAAATCACAAGTGCTGTCTTCTTCTGTTTATTGATGGCTGCCTCGCTGCTGCTCTCGCCAGCAGCACTGATCAACAAAGACAGTAAGTTATGTAACAACATCATTCACAGAAGATCAAGGAATATCCTCCCAGATTATCACTGGTGTGCAACAGGGCACTGACTGCTCAGATTACTGTTCACCAGGATGTACAGCCCTGTTACTAATGCTAACTAATACAGATTCATATAAAATAAGAGGTCACATGGACACTTCTTCACATGGATACAACTGTGAAGTCTGTTTCCACTAAGAGACTCAGACAGTAATGCACATTAACCGTGTTCAAAAAAAACAGAGGGAAGAAAAATGCATGCTCCTACCCAAGCAGCAGGGGCTTTCTCCTCACCTTGAGCACCTCCAAGCCTGTTTTGAACTGGTAGTTCACATCTCTGTTCATAAGCAGATAAATGGCTTGGTTCACATGGTTTCTAGCATCCTGGATCTGCAAAGGTACAAATGCAGCCCTATGAAAGAAACACTCTGCAATAACACATGCTGGGAAGTAAAGGTTTCCCCAATTATCTCACTGACCTTAAGAATGGTGTCTTCTCAATTGTAATGCCATGTCTAAATGTCAGACACTATTTAACACAAACCTACCACTGCTGCCCAGAAGCATTACTGGGTTCTCCACTCATGGACTGGAGATGCAGAACAGTCTGACTGCTACAACCTGGATTGTCAGTACAGCTATTGCTCCTGTCCTGAAGTGACACTGGGCACTCTCATCCTAGGAGCGCTCTGGCCATGACCGCTTGGCAGGAACTCTCACTGCTAATGGCATATGCAGCAGTCAGTTCTAGCATCATGAACAATGATTTCATCCTATCAGAGCTAAAACAAATGACATCAGTGAGCAGCAAATACTGACTTCCAATACAGTGTCTCTGTAAGTATTCCAGAGTCTTTCTGAAGTAAAATTATTGGGTTTGAGAGTTATCTCCAGTACCAAGAAGCTGTGCCATTGTGTGGGACCAGACCAGACTCAGGACACAGCTGGCTCAAGTTCCTGTCAAGCAAGAGGAACACAGTTATAAAAGCAAGGTTGATAGGTATATCCTTGCTTTCATGGGAGCAAGGACAAAGCAGAGGAAGACAATGGCCCTAGGAAAAGCTGATTTGTGTTCAGTTTCAGGCAGCAGTATGAAAATTGAAAAACATGCCCATGGAGTAAATTAGAGGGCGCAAATGGAACAGCTAAGCAGAGAAGGTTGTACGAGAAGTTTCTGCTGGGAGACGGACAACACAACTTGGGGTATTTGTAGTTTCACATATTTACCCTCCAGAAGTCACAGCTCCCAGCTCTACATCCTTGTAGAACCATCTCTGGGATAAACCTGGCTCTAGTTCTTTCTAATGCAGAGCTCAGGGAACACAGAACAGCCCAGGCTCTTGCACTAGAGGCCACAGAGGGAAGAGTGACAATGGTAAGTCCACTGTCAGACTGCAGAGACTGCAGGTACTTGGCTATCTCCAAGTATCACCACCTCCAACCTTTACATCTCACAGAGGCTTCTGATCAAGCCAAACTCCTACTGGCACCACTACCCAACCAAGCAATGCCAACCCTGCTGTTATGATTTGCTTCATTCATGTTCCCCCTCGACTTTGCTTTATTTGCTAATCAACTTCCTCAGAATTTATGTGTCTGCACTTGTCCTCCTCAAAAATGTGCCTATGTTACAACTTCTTACACATGACTTCATTTTGTACAGAGAAACAAAACTCCAGTTGACATCATTCATTAAGAGAAGACACTCCTTTGACATGCTAATTTTTAATTCAAACAGGCCAAAGATCACCATATAACCACTTTAAATGCTCTGTGCTCAATCCTTTAGGCACCCATACTCCATATCTGAACAACATTAGAACACATAACACCAGTAAATAAAGGAAGTTGTTTTCCATAAAAGCTGGCAGAAGTCAATCAACCAAGCAGCAGTACAAAACAGCCACAAAAGAGGAGGCACTGCTGAGTGTTGTCACTAAAACTTCCTTGTTTTGTTGTAAAGCATAAGTAAACTCAATCAAGTTTGGTATTAACATCCCAAGTACACAATTTTCTAGATTTCTACAAAGTTATTAGGTAGAGTTTTCACCGCTAAAGCAGACTTTGGGAACTGCACTCAATGCTAAATGCATTTAATCACCTAGAAAAACCTGAGCTATGGCACAAGGAAATACATTGAATTCATTTTCCTCCAACCTACTCAGCTGTGACAAAGTAATTGGGGAAAACCGTGTCTTCAGACACTAGGTCAGGTCCTGAAATCAGTTATGTCCCAGCAAAATGATGGGAAAGAGACTCTGGCTCTGGATAGCTGCATTCTTTTAACTCCTTACCTGAGGGAACTCAGACATACTACTAGAACACAATAATTTGTTCTCAGTGTAAACAAATGCATCTGTGAGAGAACGAGAGCAAGCTACTCAAAGCCCCCGAAGGTGCTCTTTGCCCTGCTAGCCTGGCGTGACATGGGTCAGTCCTGCACAGGCACCCCAGGCACTCCTTTAAAGGATCATGACTGCTATGCAGACAGCCTTCAGATCAACTGGTGTATCTGGAATGAGCCCACCCAGGCACCCCAACTGAATTTAACTGATTTAATTGCACCTGCTTCCTCTCTTAGCTTTTACCACTGTAGCTCATGCAGAATGGACATAACAATCTCTCTCGAAAGACTAAAGTTACTGCTCAAAGAGCACTGAGGCTATGGATGGGTGCCAACACATACCTGCTGCAATTTCCACTGCTTGTCTTCCCGGAATGCAAAATGCAGGAGCTGATTGTTTCTGGGCATTTTCAGATTAACATCCTTGAAAAAAGAAACAAACAGATGAGAGCAAGAAATGCCTGTATGCAGAAGATGGATGCTGGCAATCACATCCCCTTCCTCCAGACCATCCTGGCAAACTGCAGTCCTGGCACAGCCAGAGCCTCAGTGCTTCCACAGGACGACATTGATACAAAGAATAGGTTGAAAGGCATTGAGTGAATCAGGATCCAGGCAGGACACATGACCTCAGCCCAGAAGGTCCTCAAGGAAATTTGTTATTACACAACAAAGGTGGTAAAGGCTAGAAATTTCCCATGGAAGTTGACTACAGTACTCATCACCACAGAGCGGTGGTAGAAGGGGATGTCAGATGTTGGATCTTGACAAATTCCAATGGTTGCTAAAACACCTAGGCCAATTAGGCAGAACTGACAAAGAACACTGATCACTGGTAATACATAACCAGGGTGACCTCTCTCCCTGTAGTACACAGCAAGAAATGTGGCAAATACTCACAGCTTGACACAGTGCATCTCCCTGCAGTGTCATCACACCTTTCACCTGGTCTGTGCTGGAATGAGAAGAAACATCTGAACAACACATGTCACAAGAGGCACCTATCAACTGCCAGCCTAACACCTCCCCTCCTCATCCTGTGTCGCCAAGATGGGCTCCTCGTGCCTAGGGTCTGAACACTACGCTTGCTTGATAGCTGAACACCACATACACTTTCAAATCGCCAGTTCTTGGCCGGTGGTAAACTCCAGTCATATTCTTTACGGGCCACCTCACCCTAACTGCTCTGCCTAAAACATTAACTTCATTTCTGATCCCATTCTTATTCCATTTATCACCTGTCAACAATTTGGTTGCTGTTACAAACAGCTCTAACAGGCACAACCACAAGACAATAAATTAATTACTGACACTGGAGTGTTAGATGATTCCTACAGGAGTTGAAAGCTATAAACCACACCCCATTACAAGAAAAAAGACCCTAAATAAGTAAACTCCCACAACCTTAAATAAATAAAAAACCACACCTCAATGCCTTTGAAAGATCCTGCTCACATCTACAATGAGCAGCGTGAGGAGAAGACTGAAGCACCTGGTTAGGCCACACCTTACATTTTACTATATTAGAGACTCTTTAGATCAACACTGCAAGATTCACCTTACCACAACAAATGAAAAGTCAACTGAAGATCTGAAGAAAACAACCTTCAAACTTAGTACAGAATTACTGCATGATTCCTTTCAATGCTGTGACATTCCTAATGACTAAGATTAGCTGCTTTGTGACAAGCCTCTGAACTCTGCTAGAGCATCTATTAAGACCAAAGGCCACACTGAGGATCAAAAAATGGATATCAATTTCAGAAGAACTGCATACCTATGGCACCTTTTGCACAAGCCTTAGTTTGCTTTGTGTGAAGATTTACTATTGCTATTATAGGGAGATTAGGACAAAGGTTAAGATTTCTCCATAGTCAGGGTCAGAAACTGAGCCAAGAGCAGAATTCGGGTCTTGTAACTGCAACTCCCTGTGTCATAATCAGAAAAATGCCCTTTGGCAAACTGCCTGCAACACTGAGGCAACACAAAAGCATGTGGTCAGGAATCAGTGATTACATTATAGTTGTCAGCAGGTGTCGTAGTTTGGGCTGGTCTGGTGGACCAATCAAAAGTTAGCTTTTTGATTGGCATGTAATTTGGCCACTTGGGTGGCCAAATGCGACTTCTGGGTGACATTCATAAAAAACTTCAGTTCAGAGTTTAAGCCTTTTTTACTTTCGGCTGGAGAAGGTAACATCGCCTCGAGGGGTGGCCTGGGCTAGCCAAGCCCTGCTGCCCCCCCCCACCCTGTTGGGGGAGCCGGCCCTGGTCTGGCCATGCCCCAGGCCCCCCATCGGCTGCCAAGGGTGAGGGTGGAGGCTGCAGCTGAGATCTGAGCTGCTCTGAGCTGTTCCGATCTCTTGAAGTGAGTTTCTCCCTTCCCCCTCCTGCCCCCGGACCCCAGCCACATGGCCTTAGCCTTGGACATGCTGCAGCTGAGAAAAAAAGAGACCTGGGCAGATTTAACCATTTCTTGGCAACATGAAGCCTTTAAGACTTAGCTCTTCCCAGAGAGAGCAGAAATACAGAGTGAACATAGAGATGACCCAGCATAGAGAGTCAGTAGAGAGAGTGAAAGACTAATTAGAGGAAAGATGGAGGAGTTGCTTGATGGCTGAACTTTCTTGTTTAATCTATAAAAATGAACTCTAAGTAAATTATCCTTTAAAACATGAGAAAAATATGCATCTGGGAAATAATTTGTAAATTTTTGAGCAAAAGTGTTTGTGGTAGACTAAGTAATATTGCATTAGTATCTGCGATTCTTGTAATCCCATGAGATGCCTGAACAGAGAGAGATGAGAAGCCTCTGCACCAGTGAAGAAGTGAAAAATCCTTTGCTTTTAGAGCTGTTCATTTTTAAAAGGTGACACCCCAGATGCCTGAAGCACCTATGACCCATAAGCAGCTTGGAAAACTGCTAATGGGAGGAGACCACATAAAAGCAGGTTTTCTTGGGCAGCTGTTTCTGTAAGAGTTCAAACCCACAGGAGAACTGTATTAGGTTGTTGGTAAGAAGAAGATTCCGTGATAGAATAAGAAAGACTCCTCTCCTAAAGAATTGCTGAAAGACAATATTCAAATGGTAAAACTGACTGAAAATCACAGCTTTTGGTCTCTATGTTGTTTGTAAGAAAGTGAACAGTGGTAAGGAGAAGAGAAGGGTTTTGAAAGTTTCATTTTCGCCTTTCTGTTCCTTTTTTTCTTAATGTGTGTTAATAAACTGTTTGTTTAGTTGTAAGTTGAACCTGGTCTTGCCTTTTTCTTCCAAAATCCCATCTCATTTTTTGGTGAACAAAATTTAGTAAATCTAAAACCATAACATTTAAATTAAAGGCACAGATGGGGTCGAAGTAAAATGTAGCCCAAACCATAACAGCAGAAAATAGCGCAAAGCCGGCTCAGGCAGCCCTGGAGTACCAGGTAACCAGCAGACTGTCACCTTTACCTGCCCTGAGAGTTACTTTGTTTTCCTTAAGGCAAAATCTCGTATTACAGAAAACCCATTACTCCAGGGCTTCTGCAAAGCCCTTCACCTCAGATCTTTCAGGATCTGCACCCTTTGCTGCACAGGGAAGTGACCCACTGACCACCACCATTTACCTTGATGTGCTTAGAACAAAGTTCTCCTGCTTGAAAGCTCCTCCAGAGCCACTTGTGGGCAAGGCAAAGCGGTGGGAGGCCTCCTGCCCAAGAGAGGACACAGTGAGTCCTGGAGCTTCTGCCTGGGTACAGCACACCATGAGCCAGTAACAAAGATAATGTGGACACCAGCAAGTGGCTGAATATGTAGCAGTCACCTCTGCCAGTCTCCTGAAGTTCACCATGCAGGTGGATATCATCCTACTGCATGACTGGTGAAGTCAAGGAGAAGGCTCAGTGCATGCCATCCATAGTGAAAGGCATTTGGAAATCCCACACCCTGGGAGCCGGGCAGTGCCAGCAAGATCCCCAAACTGCCCACAGAAGGAGCAGCACCCAACAGCTCAGCTCTGCACACCCTCAGGCACCACAGTGCTGCCTCTTATCACAGCTGGTCTTTATACATGAAGTCTGGAGTGAAAACCAGCCCTCCCCAGTCCTCCACCTGGTTATACTGGTTGGTGATTGCCCTTTACACATTTCACCCTCAAACCTATAATAAACTCTTCAAAACGGGTACTATATATACAGGTATTGCAGTCTACTGTCACCTGCTATTGGCTCCAGTCCTGGGGTTCTGAGTCAGCACTATGGCACTTGTATCTGCTCTGGCACTTGCCCCTCACCTCCACATTTTTGGCCCTCCTCTTCCATCACCCCATAACCTCCCAAAACCAGAGAGTGTGAAGGGGCTGGGCCTGTTGAGCACTAACCCAGCACACACACAGTGCATTCTCAGGTGCAGACAAGTCCCTTTGGCCAGTTCCCCACTGGCTGCCTACAAAGAGTCAGCCCCGCAGTGCATGCTCAGGCTGGAGAAAGGTGAGAAAAGTGCTGCCCATCTGGTTCAGCAGAACACATCAGGCCTCTGAAAGGGACAGGTACCAGCACAGGATTGAGCATGTTGAGGAAAAGATGATTTTGAACAAGGAGAGTTGCATGCTAATAACTACTGCACAAGTAGCAGCTGTCAGCTAAAGGCCATGTTGCTTGCTTCTACCAGGACATGTCAGAGTTACAGGCAGATCCAGATTCTCTGTTCCAGAAAATATTCATATCTCAGGCAAATGCCTGGCAGATAGGCCTGGCTGCCTCCATGTGCCTTTTCAAAGCAGCTCTCAGCAGATGGTCAAGAACAGAGCAATCTTAGGGAAATCAGTTCTACTGGGAGTCCTCAAGAGTGAAGGGCAAGCAAGAACTAGGGACAGAACTGGACATAGATGGATGACCTTTCTGTGCAGCCTCTACCAAGAATTTTTTCCTGCAGGGGAAACCAATCACCATTCCTTACACAGAAGTTCAAACAAAGCCAAAACACAAAACTCAGATAAAATTAACTTCACCTTCAAAATATCCTGCAGCTGTCTCAAAACAGCATGGACCTCTTCTTGTAAAAGCCATTTAAATTCTTCTTCCTATGTCATGGGAAGAAAGCAGTCGAATCATTAGACACCAAACACTGGAAGCAAATCTCTCAGATGCATGCAAAAATTATTTACGCTCTAAGCCTACTGCTGTTTCCATGCTTTTTAAATAAAGGAGAACAAAAGATTTCTTCCTGATTTGTTGAAATATTTCAGTCTCCACACCTCCACCCCAGTCCAATGAAGTGTCCTCATTCTTGCCCTGACTTTGTTTAAGAAAGCAATATTCACACAAATTACTGTACCAAAAAAACTAGAATTGAATGCAACTTCCGGAGCAAAGTGAAAATACTACTGCTTCAAAAACTGGGGCATTCTTTTAAGCTGTTGGGATGGACTCACCTGGCTGCCAGACTGGTACCCAGCCTCCCTCACTGCCCCTTCCTCAGTGGGTCAGGGGAGGAAATAAGATCATGGGCCAAGATAAAGCTAGGGAGATCCATCACCAGCTCTTGGCACAGGCAAAACTGAATTGACTTGCAGACAATTTATTGCTAATCAGTGGTGAGAAACAAAGATAAAACCTAAAATGAGCATCCACTGCCCCATCCCCAGCATTTCCCCAAGCAACAGCACCCTAAAACCAAAACAAGTTAAACTGAAAAGGAGGTGGTGGTGGCGGGGGAGACAGGCTGGGCACTCCCATCATAAGGGCAAATTCAGTAAGGAACAAGCTTGGATCTGATGACTCAGAAAAATAGACAAGCTACAGTCAACTCAGAACTTTAAACCTGAGATCTCTCTGCTAGATGGTTCCTCTTCACCATGAGGAACACAACCTCCCACTGATGTGTCATCACCTTATGCAAGAGTTATCCCAACAACCAGTAGGACAAAGTCAGGTTTGTTTCAGCAAACATTTATCTAAGGCAGCCACACACTACAAAGCCAGGCAGGATTCCCTGTAATCCTTCAAAGCAGTTTGGGTGCAGGATCACTGACTTTGACCCTTTAATCCTGTTTTGGGTTTGTGGGAATTATACTGATCATACTATGTCCTAAACTGGAAAGGACCCACAAGGATCATGAAGTCCAAGTGTGGGCTCTACATAGGACAGCCCCAAGAATTCTACCATGCGCTTGAGAGTGTTGTCAAAACCCTCCGTGAAATTTGTCAGGCAGGGTGCTGTGACCACTGCCCTGGGGAGCCTATTCCAGTGCCTGATGACCCTCTGGGTGAAGAAACTTTTCCAAATATCCAGCCTAAAGCTCCCCTGACAGAGTTCCATGCAGTTCCCTCAGATCCTGTCAATGATTACCAGAGAAAAGACAGATCTACAGCTCCTTCACTCTGTAATGTCTGCCCTCCTCCAGCTTCCCAAAGGAACAGTGATCCCATGGGTGTAGCACATGGCTTTAGTACCTCAACACCTACCAGCACCATGAAGGTGTTTCTACTCAAAATGCCCATTTGGTGTTTTTCTTCCCTTTAGTCAAAGCAAAAAATCTCCCTTCCCCTGCCCATTAATTATGGACTAAGTCAAGTTCGTGCACATCTGTGCACTGCACAGTTGTATTTTTAGGGAATGCTGGTCATACTCTTCTAAACCATATGACATTAGAAAAACCTGTTTTCCTATGTGGCTTTCCACACAGACCGATAGATCTCTGTACCCCTTCTCCAGACCGGAGATTTCATGCCTCAGAGATCCTGTGTGCCGGGGCGGCCGCAGTGACGACTGCTCTGCTCCGTCCCCGCTGCTACCAGGTCATGAGGGCGGCTCGGGCACTCGCCACATGCGGGGCAGTTCAGCGGGACAGCAAGGACAAAGGGCACATTCACGCTGTGCCGGGATCAGGGCGGCCCCGGCCTCGCCCCCCCCCCCCACCCCCGGCCCATCGGAGGAGCGGCGCCAGTGGCAGAGAGACCCGGGCGCCAATGGTGGGCGAGGCGGGAGGAGGCCGTGGCCTCCGAGCCACGCGGCGACGGGCTGCCCAAAAGCCTGGCCCAACAGCACGGCCAGAACTTGAGCAGCGCCTGCAGTCAGGGCAGCTGCTCTAGGGCTGGGCCCAGGCAACCCCCGCACAGCGCTCGGCCCAGACCCGGGTGCACGGGACGGCCTTGCCGCCATTCCGCGGCTCCCCGCCCGAGCCCGATCAAACAAAAACGAGTCTAAGGGGGTCCGACAGTGCTGCCATACGCAGGAAGACGCCGCTGCCGCTCGCCCAGACCCCGCCGAGCGCCCGCCCGACTCACCAGCACCGCCCGCTCCCCCTGGTTCGCCATTGCCGCCGCCATTCCGACGCCGCCGGCCCCGCCCCCGGCACGCCGTGCACACGGCCCAGCAGCGCTTGATTGGGCAGCACCACGTCCCTCCGCTGTCCGCAAGGGCGGGGCCCCGTGCGTCAGGCACAACGGGGCCATCGTCCCGCACACCCCCCGAGCCCGTGGGTGCGAAAAGATGGGTCTAACCTGCCTGCCTCCAGCCGAGCGCACATCAGCAAGGATCAAACCGCGTTGCGTGTAAGAATACTCAGAAATGAGTGTAGACGTGCGAGTCTCATCATTTCTTAAAATAAATACATTTATCCTGGCAGTGAGGTCTTTGCAGAGAAGTCGGTGAGTTCCCTTTCACGACGGCTGTACTGCGAGCGAGACGTGAGGGCATAGCACCTTCACCACACCAACCCCCGGGCTGGGGGGAGGTAGGAATGATCCTTCATGCCCAGGGTAGGGACAGCTTCCAACAGCCCCAGTTCCTAGTGCAAGCACAACTCTCGACTTCCTATCTGTTGCTTTTAATGACAGTGCTCAAAAGGAGTGCTTCCTCGGGCACCTATAACTCACTACACCTGAAACCCACTCTCGTCTACACTTAATTTCATCTTCGTGCCTCACGCAGGAACAGCTACTGCTGCCCAACAAGCAGTATTCAGAGCTCGTAAACATTTCAGTTAAGGATCATGTCCTTAGAATACCCAACTGGCTGCTGAGTTAGTGTTCACAGAATCATGGGATGACTGGGGTTGAGAGGATCCTTAATGCTCATTTCACCCTTCTGTGATCGACAAGAATCTTCCCCTGGACTCAAAAAACCCCAAATGCCAGAAGGATGGATATCCCAGCCCAAAACTTAAATACAAGTTGTCATAAACACCAGGACACTAAAACTAAGCATCCTCCTCTCATCCCAGATGCATGTAGCCCTCTGCACACAGAGCATGGAATCCAAACTCATCCTCACTGACAGTTCCAGGCTTCAGCAATGACTGAAGTGCTCTCAGGATTACTTGGTTTTCAGCAGCTCTGAGTTTCCAGTGTTCAGAGGAACATATACTTCCTCAATGCCCCAAGACAGCTCTGACAGGCTTTAGAAAATGGCACAAGAACATTCTGTTACCAAGAAAGGTTTTATTCTTTTTGCCAGTAGCTTTGTTAATTGCACAAAAAAAAAAAAAAAATCTTTGCCATTTAAACATTTTCACACATCCTATTTTGAATGACAAATGTTAATTAAAAACAAGGCAGGAAAACAAAAATTCACAACCTTAATGAACTACGAGATCTATCATTGAGGAAAAAGGAAACTGCTTTTCTTACAAGCTTTTCACAAGTGTCACATTTTCTCTTTAAAAAGGAAGGAGTCAAAAAAAAGCAAACTGCTAAAACAAATCTTCATAAAAAGAAACTTTACAGAATTGTCAACAATATTAGGACAACATTAACTAGCCAGTTTTATTAGAGCATCTCTCAATCCACTGCTTACCCCACTTCCCTTCCCCAAACCTCAGGCCTAGGAACAGACTCAAATCCATGTTCAGAGGCTACAGACATAAATACAAGAAACCCGAGTGAGACTGACAGCAATCTCAACTGCCATCTGGAACAGTCTGGATTCCCCCATTTCCATCCCCCCTCTTCACAGCCACATCAGAGCTCTTGGTCTCCTCCCGCTCCTCCTGGGCATACCTGTGACTGTACAGCTATCTAGGCAGCACTGCAGCCACTCTACACAATGACTGAAAGCTGCAGTCAGACCCTCCCAGGATAAATTACAGTGCTGAACTAGTCCACATCTGCCACTCCCACAGAAATAACCATTCTGGGAACTACTGTTTTTCTACAAACAAACCCTGCAGCAGTGAGCTGCCTAGGGACTGGTCCTTTGAATTCATTATGAAATACCTGTCACAGGACTTGAGATCTCCTTTGGCATTCTCTCTGTATCCAGAAGCACCACAAACTAATGATGATCCTCCATTATCTTTGCTCACACCCATTCACCATCACTCTGGCCCAAGAGGGCAGGGACAGGTGAGGAATGCTACTGAACTGGCTCACTACAGTTCACTCTCAACTGCACATGGGACAGTACCTCCTTCTTTGCAAAAGATTTTTTCCTTTAGTCTAATCTCCTGGCCCCAAACCCACAACTTCCCCCAGATGCCCTCAATGATTAATTCATATGAATTTTTTTTTTTTACTGTGGCATATTTAACAAAGGACTTCAGATGCTAACTGTGGAGTTCTGGGTGGAGAAGAACAGTGTGCCAAAGAAGGTCAATGGCTAGCTATCCAGGCAATTTTATGTACATTTAATGTGAATACCTACATGCAGAATGGCAGTGGCATTGCCAAAGGAACATGGATGTAGAACTACCATCGCCCACACACAGTGGCCAACAGGCAGTGAGGTCTGACAGCCGTTGCCAGGTGTTCACCACAGGACACAAGTAATGCAGAATACAGGATTAGCCCAAAAGGAACAGTTATCAAAGGAGGTGAAATACTCAAAGTAATATTTACAGCGTGAAGCATTAGATGTTGTGATTCAAAAAGAGTACATGACACTGTCTTTCTTAACAAGGTGCCCCTGAACCATACGCACATGCTGAACAAAGCAGGACTGGTAAGAAATCCGAACACAGAGGAAATTTCCTTACACAGCCATTAAGTTCCTAGGAAAAAAATAAGGTGGCAGGGGCAGATGTCAGGAACACAGCCTAATTTGAATCGGTCTTCTTTCCTTACAGAATCCCAGCCCAAGGGACGAAGGAGATTGTACCACTGAGAAGTGATTTTGGCTGAAGTTTCTCACTGGCATTTTCCTAACACTCGAATTTAAAATGCAAGAACACTCCCAAAAGGCTAATACTGAGAATTGGGGAAAAAAAAGAACACACCCTAAACAAACAAAAATCCAAGCCACACTCCGTGCAGTTTTAGTGACAGGCATCCTTTGGACTCTGGGTTGCTCTGCTGTCTACACTGAGGGCATCTCTGATCTCTAGCCTCAGCATCTGCAGTTCACGGTCACCCATCTCTAGACTAAAGCTCAGCAGTGGTCTTAGCCTCCCCAATTTCAGTTACTGGTCTTTCTAAGAAGTTGGTGTCTGGCCACAAGCAGAGTTCACAGATACAGGGAGAAGGCTTATGCTGTGCTGTCTTGTACCCCAAGTAGTAACACTAAGAACGTGGATGGAAAATCTGACATGTATAAAGTACATAAAAGTATCCCTGTGAGGTAGGTAACCATCACCCACCTTTATAGATGGGTAAACAGGCTGAAGACATGTGACAACCATGCAAAGGCCAGAGAGTGTGGAAGGGAGCTCAGGAATCTCAATCTCTTGGATCATTCTCTCCCCTTTCAGAGTCACCACTCTGCTTGTGACACTGCTGTAATCCAAGACACCTTTGTAATTATTGACTACAAGGGTTAAAAAACCCAAAAAAGTAGTAACATAACATAAGCTAGGGCCAGGAACAAGTAAAATCTCTAGCCGAGTTTTGTAGGCTCTGTTTCTCTTGCAGTTTTCTATGCAAACATGTTCTTTTCCAATGATGTTTTGGATGGGCTATGATAAGCCTTTCAGGAGCCTTATTGACATTAGCATTCTCCTATTTTCAGTACAGTTTGTGTTCCCTAAGTTGTAGTTGTCTGCACAGGGGAAGACATGGATGCAATGCGTTGTCTTTAACAGTACAGGAATTCCTCCATCAAGGTGCTGGGGAAGTGAAGTCTAAAAAGAAACTGAATCAAGACAGTGTTGCACTCAAGTCCCCTTACCCTCTGGAACTGCCCTTCTCCTCCATGGGAGGTGCTTTGTTCTCTAACAGTGGCTAATTAGCAGGAATGCTCCTCACCTTATTTGGGACCAAGGACTCGAGTGATATTCACAGGTAGATGGGATGTATGTCACCCTGTCCCCTTGATGCAGAGAGTCAAACACTTGCATCATTTCACAGCAAAGGAGAAAAGGGATTGTTAGAAACAGCATCTTGGACTAGCAAACAAAGAGGAAAATTAAAGCAGACAAGCAGCAGATTTCTGGCAGTTGCCTCAGAGCTTCTCAACAATTGCCACTGTTCCATCTCATGACTGTCAGTGCATGGCATGGATTTTTATAATTAGACTGCAACAATCCGAGCCCCCTCCTCCCCCCTCCTGCCACAGTGGAAGACTCACTGCAGCAGGTTTCAAAGTTTGTGTATAAAAGGAAATGGAAAGACAGAGATGGACTGGTCCAGAGTTAAAACCCAGTATCATAATAATATTAATCAATAATCATTGTATGAACAGTAAGAAGGGTACAGCCTAATGGATGTAGGCCCTGTACACTGCGGACATGTCGTTGTCAGATTGGTCCAATGCTTTTGCTCGTTTATAGACCTAAAGAGAAATCAGAAAAGGATCAGAGCCTGCTTTTGTGTGAAGCCTTTTCCCAGCTGAAAAACTCCTTTGCTGACCACTGCAACCAGAGAACTGCACAGTATGTCAAATAACCCAAGTACACATCAGAAAATGCCAGGTCTTTCTGTGTTTCCTGATGTAACATTCTAAGGGTCTCTACAATCAAAACAAATCCAGTGCCAACCTAGTTAAAATATATTTCAATCACTGTTTCCTTGTCATAGAGGTGATGTAATTCTTAGATCTGTGTCTCTGGTTAACAAATGGTTCTGTTGAATAAATGCTGAGGAACACATCTGAACACTGAACAACTCTTACCTCGTTGGCAGCAGCTGCCATGGGAGTTGGGTGGTTGACAGAATCGCCCAGTGCAATAGCTAATCTAAGATCCTTCTGTATGTATTTCAGGTAGAAATCAGGTTTAAAGTTTCCTTGCAAGATATCTGTGGAGAGGAACCCACACAAAAAGTAAGCATGACAAAAGTAAGCCAAGCCCATGCTGCAGGGGCCTGCAATTCAACACCAATCTCCCTTTCCACTGCTTATCACTTTTAGCTTTCCTGTTTCTCTACTCTCTATCTTCATATGGCCACAGCAGATGATGTCACTACTGCCCACTGACAAAGTAAGCTCAAATTTCTTAGCAGCTTGCCTTCCATTTCACTTGTTACCCTGCGCCAATGAAATCCTCACTTAAGCCCTAAGCAATCCTAACTCAGATTCTCAGAAGTTCTAGCTATGAAGGGCAAGGAATGGGAACTCAGCTCTTTATTTCCAAAATACTTAAAATAACCAAAATCCCAGGTTGATGAAGATGGGACTGTTATTTCCTACCTTTTGCCACTATCTGAAAAATTAAGAGATTGTAAAAAATGACCCATAAAAAAACAATATAAGAGAACTTTACTTTGGCACTTCTGGTCCAGGAAGATGCTGGCAAGTTGTCCCTGATTGAGAATATCCAGAAGGGTCTGCTGGGACTGGCCAGTCACTTGAGCCAAAGTCAGTCCTTCTGCTATTGTTGCCATGAAGCTGCCTTGGACCATGTTCACAATCAGCATCATCTTGGCAGCATTGCCTACTTCACCTGGGAGTGAAACACACCATTGGGATTCCTCCAGAAGAGAAATAGCAGCCCTGCTTCCCCAGCCCACACAGCAGTAACACTGCTAGACTCCTGGCATCAAGCACTTGGCAAGCTCTCCCTTGCCCTTAAAGACTTCAGAAAATATTCCCATTTTCCAAACACTCAAAGGAATAGAGAAATCATATGAAAATATGATTTAAAACCATAAGCATCACAGATCCTCCAAAATGAGCCAGTATTCAAAAAAACCCCATCTTAGCCTGCAAGCTCTGAAACTGGCCAAGTTCCAGAGGAGCAGGCCAATTTCCCATGCTGCCCAAAGAGAGAAGAAAAAGATTACATGCATCTCAGACTCCTTGCTGAAATTCCCAGTCCTTGCACTAAGAAACTGCTATCAGGCCCTCCATGTTTCAATTACCTAGGAAAAAAGAGGTCTTCCCCATGGCTTGGAAACAGCTGCTGCAGTCCTCATATAAACCCCTGTCGCCAGCTGCCAGGATCACAAGCATTCCATCATTAGAGAGCTGCTGGTTTCCTGAGACTGGTGCTTCCAGAAAGCGACCACCTCGGGACACTATCACCTGGAAGAATATCATCTCTGGTTAGCTGTGCATGAACAGCAGCAGAAACATCATTTAGGACAATCCTGCCCATCAAGACAGAATTTTAAAGCAGAACAAATAACTCCAACATATAAACAGGAGAGGAAAGCACTAATGTGACATACCACACTGTATCCTGCAAAGTGTGTGCTTAAGACCAAAAGTTGACCTCACACTCCAGGCAAGACCGTCCTGCACTCATCACTATTGTGCATGTTTTAAGCAGCTGAACTGACATGCTTTAGTCATAGCACCCTACACTGGCCAAGGGATCAATGCTGAAGGTGTATATGTGGCATAAGAATCCCAGAAGATTGATCATTTTATTTTCCCCTCTTTCCCAAAGAGGAAAGGCCTTTGACAGATCTCTTCCACCAGACATTTACTAATATGGGTGATTTGCGTTCTCCGAATTGATGTTACACACCAGTGCATCACCAACATGTCTACTTAAAACTTCACCAAAACCAGCTCTCCTTTCTTGTTAAACCACACACACACTGCCTAAGGACAGTGGGGAACAATCAATATGCCATAAAGAAGTTATAGATACCACAGCAGAAGTAATCAGAACACTTCTACAGAAATCGTATAATAGTATTTCCATAGAACGAAATGTGAAGACATTAATTTTCCCCAACCAGAGCATTTAAATAGGCAGATTATGCATTTTATCAGTCATTAATCCAGACAGGGTTTTACCCTCCAGTTTGCTACAGAATACCAACCTGTGTACAAATATTTATTAGGGGATCAAAATTTGGCTATCTGCTTGCCCTGGTACCAGGCAACAGCTCTGCCAAATCTCCAGGCTTTGCTGGTATCACCAGGGAACATCTCATCCAACACTATTTGCTGGTCAAGATTTCACATATTATTTTGTCTTGTTTGCCTGGAACTTAAGACTCTCCCAAAAGAAGCCTGAAGACCTCTAGAAGCAGTTTAATTACCAACAGGTAATAAAGCACCTGACACCACAAAGTGCAGAACTGCTGCTGAATGAAGAGCTGCTGCTGTTAAGAGGCTCAGTTCAGTGATTACCTGGGCCAGCTCTGTGACTGTATCTGCATCCACGGTGGACATATCTACATAACACTTCCCTGGGCGAATCCCCTGCAACACTCCACTTGGACCAAGCACCAGCTGTGGAGAACAGAAGAGCGGTAAAGCAATAGGGTGTCTGCAGAGAAACCCCAGTTCTGCAGGAGGTCCAGCTGAGCCTGGCATTGCAGTAGCAGACTCCCAGAGGGTTACCAGAATCTGCCCTCAAAGACTTAAAATGCTTAATTTTTGTTGGGACATTTACACAGCTGCACTCCTCAGGGCATACAATGACCCAGGCTACTGCGGTTAGCAGGAATCAGAACCGGCATTCAGTGACTGCCATCTCATAGTCTAACCAGCGGAGGTACAATAAGAGTTAATCCTTACATCCTTTGCTGCTTTTGGATCTGATACGCAAGCAAACGTGATGTCACAGGTGGAGACTACTTCAGCAGGGGTTCTTCCCAGCCGTGCACCCTCCTGGATGAACAAATCACACTGCAAAAGGCAGAAGTCCAAAGGTAAGACAAATCAAATACAGACCAAATGGATTCTTTGCATTTTGCTGTAAAAAACTCCACTGCTGGACACAACTCCAAAGGGGTCAGGCATGTTCATTACACAGCAACTTTGCCCTTTTCTGTTGCTTTGTCTACAGACCTATACGCACCCCCACCCCGCCACGGGGCTCTTTTGCAGCTTTTCTGAAAAACGGGTGAAGAACTTTGAAACAAAGACACAGAGAAACAAAACTCTTAGGTGAAATGGTAAGAATGTTGTGGGTTTGACAAGAAATTACTAGGGAAAAAAAGGGAGATTTAGGGAAAAAATTGGTAGAAGGACAGCAAAATATGTTACTGGATAGTAACAGGAATATGCACAGCTGAGACTGATGTGTTTCAGAGGGTTGCTGCTTAAAAATCTTAGCTCCTTCTTACCCTATCCCTTCATACCAGCCATGTTTTGATCTCAAAAAAATGAATATTTTAATCCCCTTTTAACAAAGTAACCACAGTGCTCTTCCTTGCTTTGATACTCCACAGCATCTCACAAGTACCACATCTCCCCCAGCTACCTACTTTTCCTTCTCCACTACAAAGGGTAACACTGTCTAATATATAAAGTGTAATGCAATATAAGCTCCATTTTCATTTTGAATGCTCCTATAAAGCCCTTCTCCATCTTGGTCTCATGATACAGCAGATCTTTGATAGAATGCTTGTTACCACATGACTAGCAAAACAGATGTAGACTGACCTGTGGCTAAGCAGCGCATCTTACCATACCTCAGTCTCTAGAGGTAACTCCCTGCACCTGGCCTTCTTGGCACAATACACTAACATGGCTATTCCCATCAGCAGTATTTTCAGAGGCATGTTACACCCCATTCTTCAACACGTATATATGTAAGAGTGCAATTTTTCTAACAACTCTCTCCTCTCACACAAAAAGGCAGTGGGGCGGGACTGCTGACGTAAGACTGACCACACTAGAACAGACTACAGCTGCACCTAGTCATGTGCCCACCAACAAGCACCTAGGAAACAGGACAGAACAAGGTGATAAGCGTATCCTTGTTTCTTTGGCATCCTCCCCCAGGCACCACTGACAGATGATTCCATGAGATATTGGGGGTAACTGAATGTTTAGAAGTTAACCACATGCCTACCTTCTCAGCAGTCCGGTTCCAGACAGTGACAGTGTGACCCATCTTCAGCAAGTTGGAGACAATGCCACTTCCCATCAGACCAAGGCCCAAAAATCCTATCCTGAGGGTACAGATAAACAATTAATGCAAGAGAAAGCAATCAGTGTCCGTTTCTCATGGTGCTGGAAATGATGAAGAGCAAACTGGACACCAGGACAAAAAAAACTCCAAACAAAAATGTTCCACTGCAGCCACACTACAATGGGCAAATACCAGCTTTAAAAGCAAGCTGGAATTTATTTTGCTTACCAAGCATCCGTAACAATTTCCTGAAGAAAGTCTTTAGCCTATTTCAGAAGATCACCTAAAGGTTTGGATGATCTGGTTTCTTTTTGTTTGTTTGGGGTGGTTTGTTTGTGTGTGGTTTTTTGTTTACTAAAATTGCTGTCTGTGTGCTTTCTGTTGACAGTCACTGCCTCACTGAAGTTAAAGGGAATATTTAGAAATGAACAGGTGTTTTGCTAATTAATCTTCTAACTTTAAAACTAAGTCACACATACAATGCTTGCTTGTATAATTGAATGATACATTAGTATCTTAGTTTTAATAAAGCCTAGCAAAGATTACTGGGCTAAGCATCACGCCAAGACCAAAGACCTACTCCCTGCTCCACAGCTGTCATTTCAGACACAGGAAGAAAGAAGTATTAGGCCAGTACAGGTCACCATCAGTCACAGAAAACAGCCTTCCCTTCCTCCCACAAACTGGAAAGAGTTTTGCTCCCTCCATTCAAAAAAAAAGACAATATACCAACAAGTCCCTGCAATCATCTGCAACAGGAATTCCTCTGCAGATATTACTGCAAGAACCCTTTTATCCATCATGCAGCTTCCCACAAACCCCAGTTTTCAGAAAAATTCTGAAGCATTGTGTTATGTCTCAGGTAACTTCACAACATAATCTACCTGGCAAATCCAGCATTAATTCTGCAGAATTAGCCACATTACAGCTGTACTGTGGCTTTCACAAGCCACCTGTCCTCTCCCAGCTAACCATACTGCCTTTTCTCCAAGCAACCTACTTTAGACAGGGCAGAACAAATCACTACAGGCTCCTTACATGGCCCAAATAAGGTCTACCTAATTTCAAGTCTCTCAACCAGCAGAGATATTCCTTCCTTCCCAACCCACCTCTGAGACACATTTTCCTGAGACACTGTTCTACCTGAACAGCTTCATTGTTATTTTTGTTCCCCTGCAGCACAGGTGAGACCTGATATCCCATGTGAACTGCCCCAACAGCAAACAACAAGAGTGGCCTGAGCTCAATTTGAACAGAGCAGAAGTTACAGAGCAAAATAGGAAGCTCAAGCTAGGCTTCTCTCACTCTAAGTAAGAGAATGGGGATGTTAGGAGAAACCAGAAAGCTCACATGCTACACAGGAAAGTTCTTGTGATAGGGGAACATACCTCCCTCTTCCTCTTGTCTTCTGCATGCTCAGGAGGGCGATTAAACAATGCCAGTCAACTGCCAGGCACTACTGGAAACAAATCCCCTTTTATCTTCCTACCTCATGGGACATCAGGAATACTGCTGCTAACACCCTGAAGTGAGACCTACTGAAAAGGGTAGCTGCAGAAAACACTCCAAATTGCAGATGTATCCAGGACAGAACTTACTGTGAATTCTGTATTGTACAGCCCTCTTTGTTTTTAGATGCCTCCCTCCCCACCTTGCTCTCCAAGAGTTTCATACAAGGACAGACAGAGGGAATGTGCAGTTAAAGGGAAATGTTAGTTTTATTCATTCTCAGTGACAAGCTGGAGAGTGGATGCATGTGTGCGCTGGAAGGAAATGGCTGAAGTGTATTGGAGATCTTACTTTTTGTCTGTAGGCGTGATGCTGCCATTGACTGCTGTGCTGTCTGCTGCCTGGATGGAGGTAGATCCTGTCTCCTGAGGGAGTGGGGCCAGGGGACGAGGGTAGAGAAGAAAGAGGGGAAAAATAATAATAAAAACGATATAATGCACAGCTCTGGAAAAACTGCAAGGCTTCATAATAATAAAAATCCATCAAAATGTACATTTGTTTTACCTCTTCACAAACCTTCAGCTTCTTTGTGATGGCTTGATAGCAGACAGCTGGCTGTATGGAGAAGACAAAGCTTTCAGGTGAAAGGACAGTGCTGATTTAGTCTACCCATTTACAGACCATAACTTTGTTTCACAGAAACAAGCAGCTCACCCACCCACCACCAACTTCAAAGCAGGACAACTCTGGGGCTTCCCTCAAGAGGAGAAAATAAAACCTAAAATATATTGCAAGACATTAAGATCATTCTTTCCCACCCTGCCCCAGCAGTTCAGCCTGTCTTCTAAGAGAGGCACTGCAAACTCTCTTCTGTAGTTCCTACAACAGGCTCCTCTTGAGGCACCAGAATCCGGGCCATCTCTACTCCTATATTTAGCTCTCTGAAGCCTGCCATGAAGTCTCATATCTACGCTCACTATGTCTCTGCAGCTGTGGAACCAAAACTTTCTGGCTAATATGAGAAGGCATGTGGCTTTCTACAAATGCTAAGGTAAAGGCTGTCTCTCCCCATGCTGCTTACTGTGAGCTTGTCTAGATAAAACTGTTAGCAGCTCTTAATCCTTCTGGCTCTGCCCCGATCCTCAGTGAGATATAAATCCTTTTATGCTTAATTTGATCTCTCCTTTTCCTCCTGATGTTCACTGCTGAACATAAAATCCTGCAAGGCTTGTGACTCTTGGGAGATAACTGGCTGTATTTTAAACGGAGCTTTTCTGGTCCTGGAAGTTTTCCTGCAACATTCCGTGAATTCACAAGCCTATCCAGATGAAGAAACTAATAGGACAATCATCAGAAACAATCAAACAACAGGTTTTTTGAACAAAAAAAACCCCCACTTTCCTGTCCATCCTGTTCATTCTTCACAATGTTACATCCAAGCTGTCAAAAACTAGTGCTAGATAATCTTGAATTACTCAGAACTATTCACTGTACTTAGTGCTAAATCCCTCTAAATCTTAAGGCTTGGAAGTACTTCAACTAATCTGATTACCAGCCCATAAAGAACAGACCTCTAGAGCTCTTTATGCATACTCCCTGTGTTCAGTTCCAGTAAAAGGCAGGATTCCAAGCTACCCAGCACCATGATCCTGTCTGCCAAATCCTTACCTTCTCTGTCTGGCTCAGCAGGAAGTGCTGGAAGTGTGGATCACTGTCCTTCACAGGCTACAGAGAGAGAAAGTACAGCCTCAGAAATAAATCCAGAGAGCCACTGAGTGACCACAGTACAATTCCCTTGCTCTCCGAAGCTGCATGACAACAGCAGCATAACGGGGGGAAATATAAAATGTATCAGCTGTCACAAGGAGCCTGTTTCAATTAAGTAGCTCACATTGTGTTTTATTCAGAAAACGAAAGCCATTCAAATTCCTCATTTTTGTACATCTGTAGGAAAACCAAAGAAATATACAAGCAAGACTAGCATGAGAGGAAGAAAATTCATATTCTGCTTCCTCCTCTCCTAAGCAAATGAAAACACTTATTTTCCAGCTTCCAAGGAATTCCAATAAAACAGCATTCTGGGAATTGACTGGGGATTGCCACATGCCAAGCAAACCCACCCTAACAGCAACAAGGACTGCAGGCCCAGATACCTCATCTCCCCAGTGAGCATCATACATACTAACCTGGAATCACACTGCTCTTACTCTGCTTTACTGATCACTCATTTATTCAACAAAATCAGAAAGTTTTTAAAAGCTGCTGGTGAAGGAAATCAAATGAAAGCACCCCATGTGATAGTATTTAGACAGGGAGAGACTATCCACATCACCTCCACTTTAGGCAAGTCAGTCCCAGAAATGCTTTTGAAACAGGAAATGTAAACATTAGTACAGCAAGTTAAGTGTGAATCTGCAAATAGTTCCACAGAGACAGAAATCTCATTTCCCAGCATATTTCTGAACTGCCCGGGATACTGTTCAGCTTTGTTATGCTGCAGTATGTTCTGACATAAGAAGATAAGATCTCGCTGTTTTACAACTAGACAAAAGGCTCTAGACTTGCTGCCACAAACTCAGATCCTAGATGTTGTAAAGCTTCTCACCTCACTCACACTCGGTGGCCATTTAAATCCAGCCACTGTTCCAGTCATCACTCTCTTCACTGTACTTGACTCTGGAATTGTGAGGTCCTGAGGAGAGAGAAAGAGGATCAGAAAGAGCTTAAAACCGGCTCACGGGCTGGTCACAGTGTGATGATCATTTGAACACACATAGAGAGCTCTGAAAGCACTACAAATGTCTTCCATTTCACAGGCCTTTCCATGAGCCCTTCCATTCCAGAGGCCTCTCCATGAGCATTCACATTTAAACACAGAGTATTAGCAACACAGGTGAGGTTAGGAAAACATCAACTGCCAGCAAAGGAATTCAACCAGATTTGTGGCTTCTGGAGAGTCCATTCTTCGTATCTAAGAGGAATCACTCCACTTGTGCACTTATGCGATGAGGAGAAAACAAACATGCTTGATCCCGTATTTTCCTTGAGTGGATGCAAAAAGCTTAACAAATGAGTGAAGAACATCATTACAAGCAGAGGTCTGAACGCTTTTAATCCTACCCTGTCACAATAGAATAGCCTACCTGTTAGGAGAACCTTAAAAGCATGAGGTTAACAGCCACATCTGCTCAAGTCTGCAGAATCCATGAGACAAATTGGTATGTGGGTGGCCCCATCTGCTCCACAGGCCCTGGTTCATAATGTCATGATAGTACTTAACATACTTGGGCTTTTACTGTTGAGCTGACTAAACTTTATCTTTTATTTGCCCAAGACATATAGGTTAAAATAAGTTTTTGCACTATAGGTTGTAGACACATGCTATGGACATCTAGGTTTTTGCGCTACATGAAGAGAATGTACAGGGCTTCTGCATAATATGTGCTGTCTTCCTCTGAAATGAGGGTTCAGAAATGGAGTCACATTATCTCCCCTCCAAAATTACTTCCTGAAAATGCACAATATACCTTCTGTATTCTGTATCCACACAGAAGCACAAGAGAAGAACATTGTTTGCAAAAACAGCCAAAGCAAGACTCCTGGAGGTAACCCAGAATGATACAACTGTCCAAGTGTTAGCAGGACAATGCAGACATCAGTCTCCAACCTTGCAGCATCTAGGGAGAGTCCTGCATACTTCAGCTGGTAAAGCATGGATAAAACCTGCTTTAATACCTACGAAGTTCTGTTGCTCCTTCAAAAATACTCATATAAGCTTAAAAATAAGAGGATGTGAATGACCATGTAAGGCCACAGAGCCTTTCTAGACAGAGCACACCTCAGCAACAACTGGACTCTCGATTTTTATGCATCCTTTTTGCTTGGAAGCCAGATTTTGGACTTTAATGGAGAAAAAAACCCCAAATCTTAGCATCATATTAATTCAGGACAACAACATAAATGTTTTCTACTCTAGGGCTAAGAACTTGAGGAACTTATGAGAACAAGGCAAGAAGACAAGATTTTAAAATTATTTCATAGGCTGAGAAACAGTATTAAGGCAGTATTGTTGTATTTTTATGGCAATTATTTTGTCACTTTCCAGAAGCTATAAGGTTTACTTTCCTACCTTATCCTGCTTAATTTCCTGGTGTGTGGCCAGGCAGTTATCACACAGCCGGCCACCACTTTGTAGCTACTTTAAAACTAGTCTGTCATGTGCCCGTAAAATAATATCTGCTGCCACAATTAGCTCACTCAAAGCACTTTGATGTCCTGAGATAGTTAACACAGTAACACCTATGTGTGCAATGTGTCAGCACAATCAGAACTCTTCCAGCCATGAGTTTTGATCAATTTTGGAATGAATCTAGCTGAAAGACACAGAATCATTTTACAAGTTAAAAAAAAGGTCTTGTGGCTTATTTTAACAGAAATATGTGGAGACACAACATGCTTCTAGGAAGACACTGAGAAAAAGTGAAAATTATGTTGCCAATGAAGCATTTTCCTGCCTCAGTCAAGACTAGTCCTGTAATTATTAGTTGTAATAAGTTGTAATAAATAGTTGTAATTAGTTGTAATAAATAAATACGCATCCATTCTTCCCCTTCCCCAACTTCCCTCAAAGAAGAAACTGATGGGATCTGTTGCACAGCCTAATTTCACAGCCAGTATTTTCTTTAACCACTTAGGAGTTGGACTTGATGATCTTTGTGTGTCCCTTCCAAATCAGGATATTCGATGACTCTATTCTATGATGCCTTCACAGCTAATATCTGAGTTGATCAGCTTCATTTTACTATATCAAGAGAGAGTCTGCTGTTCAGCCAGCAAAGGTGAATCCATCACAATTCTGGAGAGCAAAGACTACCGTCTTGACTTGAATCCTGACTGGAAGAAAAGACTGAAGCACAACACGATCCCCTTGAAGCACAGGTGAGCAAGCATGCTGCCATATGGTCTTTCAGTATAGGTCTCCCAGTTGTCTTCAGGTGTAGTCTCTGATGGAGGATGTGCCTTGTAATAATCCACCAAAATAAATATCCATTTGGAATAGGAAGATCTAGACCCGCAACAGTGAGTTCCATAATAAAAAGACTGGAACTCTAAATGAGGGTAGATGAAGTGCTGCCACAACATTGAGAAATATCAGGAAAGTAGTGGGAATGAAATACTAAGGCTCTTTTATAATGGAGGATGGGAACTTATCCTAAAGCACAGAAGATGAAATGAAGACAATTCTTCTGGTGGATTCCCCAGGCTATGTATTTCTTCTTTAAGCCCTAGCCCTTAAGAACATCTCATTCTTTGTGAGTCCTGAGGTTGAAGCTGAGTGACTACTTACCACCTGATCATATCAATATGAGATGGGAGAAATCAGGAGCTAGATGAAGACATTTATCTCTTTCCTAATCCTTCCCACACAAACTGAACTCGAAGGATGGCAAGACAAAAGAATGGAGTCTCCTGATACAGCTTTCAAAGCCCTCTCAAAGATACGAACAGAGCCATTCACAGTAACTAACTGCTAAAAATCCCAGGAAGAATCAACAATATGCTTGCCAAGGGTATCAGGTGGCCAAATGGTCTAGAAGTAGCAACATGGAAAAGCTTAAAAAAAGGGATACTGAACTGATTCTTCCTGCTGGCCTGTTAGTCAAGGTGCCAGTCAGCCCTCAAATCCAGCTGCCAAGTCCACAGGCACTGGCGGACATGCACAACACAAACCTTCTCATCCTTGGGTGGACGCCCCCGCTTTCGGGGGCTCTGATCCTGGACTCTTTTCAAGGGTGACTTTGATCCTCTCTCTGATGAGACAGAAGAGACCCTCTTTTTTCCTTCCCCTGTGCTTTTCTTCACCTTTCCTTCAGACAAACTGGCTCTGCGTTTCTCTTCACCAGCAGATTGCTTGCCTCTTTCTTCACTGGAATTACGCCGATTCTTCTCTTCAATGGAGTTATGGGAAGATGCCTGAGAGATTATAGAATAGAAGATGGTAAGGAAAGAAGAGAAGAGATGGAACGATTTTCATGCAAAACCAAGGATGTGAAGGATTCTGTGCTGATTACTATCAAGGAAAACAACAGCACATTAACTTGAAAACTACATATCTGTTAGCCCTTTGGAGTTGGTGAGTGAAGTTCCTGGTTAGTTCTCCTGCAAAAACACACCCGTTTAAGCCAGCACATAACAGAACAGGCCACCTGAAGACTTGCCAGGACTGTGTGTAGTTCAACATACTAAAGACAAGATTACTAGATATCAAATTGTTAAGACTGGTTTATAAAATTATCACAAGCAGATCAATTAGCCTCTTCAGTTTCTTCATCATTTAATAATCCAATGATCACTTTTCCCCACCAAACAAGATTAAATGGGGAAGAAGAGAGGATAAGAAATAAACCCCAAAAACCAAAAGAAGAAAAACAAAATCCTCCTCAACTTGCTAGAGGAACAAACTCCTTTCACATAACAAGGCATCTATTCATCATTCATGCCAAGACCTGTTTTGATGCACACAGTAAAAAAGAACCCACTCACCTGGTCCTTGCCTTTGGTTTTTCTAAGAAACTCCTCTACAGCATCCACAGCTTGCTGGAAGCGCTTACCCTTGTTAATCTTTATCATTTCCTCTTTGTGAGGGTGATAAGGCTTCAGCTGCTCCACTTTGATCCAAGCACTTGAAATAAAAAAAAGAAGCTAGTTATATTCTCCAAACTGCAGCTTTTTCAATCATCCCATTTTGAGAAACACACAGCTACACCTTCTTCCCCAGATCAACTGATGACTACAGCCTCAACTCACTTCCTATCTAGAATCTGATGGGCTGCCATTACAGCATTCACTGAGAATTTTCTTCTGGCACTTTTACTTTGTTATTGTTTAAGTTTGATCTCCTCTCATTCTAGCACTGTCCCCCTCTAAGCATTACTCTCTATCAGCAGAACAGCTTTTGGATGTGATCACAGGACACATTTAAAACAATGACAGCCCAATGACTGCACTTGTTTCACCACAAGGAACACCCACAGTTCCACGTCTCCAGGTAGTCAATACCACTAATCTACTCAAGAGGTTGTAGAAAGCAAAGGTCACCTAACAATTCTCAGCTATCAATCTCTGGTTCAAATACATTAAGCCCACAGGTGTCTAAAAAAACTGTAGGAAAAAAAACCCCAAATTATGTATCTCACTGTGGCGATCACCACACAATGTAAATACAAAAGCCACAGCTCATTGCTGCACTTATTTCTGATGTACACAGGTATTCTGCATGAAGACAACAATTTCGTTTTTGAGGAAGAATAATTATTTCCTTCACTGTTGCTATTTTAAGATAACCTCACTCATACAGTAGCAGAGTATTAACCTGCAGTCCTATTAAGACTGCAGTTCTTCAAGGAAAATCAAATACTTCCCTGTTTTCACTCTGGATAATAAAACCTCTTGACATTTGCCAAATGGTAAAGATATCAACTTCACATTCCTTTACATAAACAAGCTCTTCTACCACTTCTTCAGTGAGGTTTAAGAGAATGTCTTTGCTTCCCTTGATGTCTGAATTCCTTGTGGCCCTCAGAGATTAAACCACCTTTCTCCCTCCTCAAATTCAAGTTCAGGTTCATCAACCATACTGTTACAAAGCCACTTCCACACTACTGAAAACAGAACTGTGTAAGTTTTGAAAACCCTTTCCTCAGTTAGTATGGCCAATGGCACTTCTCAGCACACATCAAAAATGGGGCAATCAGACCCTCTTGTACCCAGATATCTCTATGTTACATAAATTATCCACGATTACAGGTTTTAAATACTCCCCAGTGCAGTCTAGCTCCTGCAAGCAGATAAAGTGATTTAATAGCTGCATTTTCAGACACTCTAGGCACCATGTCATACAGTTAAACTGAACATGAAGATTAAAACAACAAAACATAATAGTAATGTTATGCTGAATCTTGATTGCCCTCTCTTCACAAAATAAGCTCTACAATTTCATTAAGACCTTTCTCCTCACTGGCAAGAGTAATTGTTTATAAATTGTTTGTAATCAGTAATCAACTTTAAGAAAGTAGATGGAAACATTTTGGGTCTCATTTGCAGAGACAAGGCCTCCTGCTAGAACTGGCTGTGGAAAATTACAGCATCCTTTCCAAAGAACCCAGCGCTCCTGCATGCAAAGCTGAATCCTTTCACTTAGTTTACATTATTTGGGTAAGAATTGACTTAATATAACAAGTCAAATCACTGGATTCAGACTGGAGTCTGAGTCCAGCAGCTATTCGGGGAATCTCTCCCAGCTACCCAGACATTACTGTGCAATACACCTTAAAAGTATCTTACACTGTAAAGCCTGCCTGTATGACAAACAGTGACAAACATCCCTGGGTACCACAGAGCACCAGCTCGTGAGAAGCCTTTCATTATGTGTGTAAAGGAAACAAAATTTTGGATCACAATACAAAAAAAGCATGTTAAATGTTGTTGCAGGACAATTTCTAAATAAAAATAAGTTATTTTCTCTCAAGGCATTCTCTTAGGTTTCCGCACATCCTACCCATCCTCACTGCACATGTTCATTAGCTTCCTTCCTCATTCCTTTTCCTTTGATATGGAGAAAGCCTGAAGCACAAAGCCTTTTGGTTCCTGGCTTCATATGTGAATCTTGGCACCTGTAAACCACTGGGACAAAGAACTAGAGATCTCAGAGACAAACTATTAAGTAAAAAAACAATCCTAAATGCTGCCTCAGTTAAAAGTAAACTTTAAAAAAAAATAGGAAAAAAATTAAATTAGTCTTTTCCTTTCCAGTTTGTTTATGTTTATTACCTACCTGGACAACCTTCTGTAAGAGATGAGCATTTTTTGACACCAATGGCCACAAACCAATTGCATGCACTGTTTCAAGCACTTGAAAACAAAAGAACTTTTCACCAAACAAAATCATTCATGCTTATACATAAGATGTCAATACCTTCAAAGCCAATGAAGCCCAGTATCTGGATCAGTCTCAAGGATGCAACATATAAAAGAACTACTGTTCCTCTCCTGATTGAGCAATGAATCAATGCACAAGAAAAAAACACTAGCAATGACACTGAAGTTGTCATATTTAAGATAAAATTGTGTTCATCTTGCTGCACAGTCATTAGGCATCTGTAAAGAACAGGCTACTTGGAAAGTGAAAGATGTAATAAAAATACCTGTTAGCAACGGTTTTCTCTTTTCATTTCTCCACACTGTTCCTCAGCCTCTCCAAAATACCACTCTGAAAAAACCACTGCTCATGTCAAATCCACATTAAAACCAGGAACAATAAGCAAAACTTAGAATAAGCAGAGGCATTTATGAAAATGACCTGCAGCCACACAACAGTGGCAAAGAGAGATGTGGAGACACTAGATTTAAATCCCTGGCACAAGCATGACACAGGCAAGGAGATCTTCAAACCCTCACCATTCCAGCCACTCTCCTCCTGTCTACAGATACGAACTCCTAATGATAAACTGCAGAAATGAGATGGAAGAACATCCACCAATCGTCACTTTTTGCAAACCGTATAGCTAGGGATGGACAACAGTGGCACTGTATCTCCAAATTTCTATTTACGACAGTCTTGGAAAAATTCTATTGCTTTAGACTGTAGCACTTTAGATGCCCACACTAAATGCTAACACAACCAGTTCTAAAAGTCAAAAGAAAATTGCTTAGTTATTTACAAGGCCAGTGTGTGTGAGCACATGACAAAAATCAAGATGGATTTCCTTCTGTTAAAAGGGAACATCCCAATCCTCATCAATTAAATAAATAACTAAACTCTGCAACTTAGTACATAAACTCCTAGGAAAAAAAATACAAAAATGACCACATCATACTAGAATAAAGGAAAGGATATTTAGAAGAAACCCAGAAGCAGGGCAATAGTGAAGGAAATTAAGCATTAGGTTTTTCCAATTTTTGCAATATAATACCTCCTCAATATGAGGCAGAATAGTTTTGTCTGCAGTGATTTTCAGCTATGGTACTGTGCCTGCAAGAACATCGAACAACATTCCAGCTGGCTCTGCTACAGCAACACAGAGCTCTGCATGGGATAAGCTGCTTGTGAGAGGTACCAGGAACACAACATCACATCCTCCATCAGCTCAGCCTATCCCTCAAGCCCCTCAGACTACTAAGGTGTATTTCCAACAGTTGGCAAATTTAAAGCAAGCATTTTCTGATGTCAGAACCTAAAAGAACATTTCAGAAAGACTACATCCTGAATTTACCCTCTCCTTGAAAACCAGGGAAAACAGTGGCAGAGGAAAAGAGTAGGTGCTTTCATCCCAACAGAACACGGAGGATGGAAAGATAATGAGTGCTGTGTTAAAATCACTGCGCCTGATGGAAACAGGCTGCATATTATTACACTTATCTTAGATTGCAAGCTTCCTCCATTTTTTCCTTAACATGTCAGGAAGTGTCCCTTGACCCCACCCTATCTAGTTTCACACTGCTTCAAAAGGTTGTAAGCAAGAATGGGCTGTTCCAGGTTCCTGTTAAGATTGTGATATACACAACTTGCAAGTCCATTTGGCTGTTAGGGAATACCAAAGTGGGAAGGAAGGTGAATGGCTGTGTTTGTACACACACCTCTGATAGCTGCAGGACTCTCACTAATATTTCTGTAGAATCATAGTAGAAAGGTACCTTCAAAGCAATGATATTTTTAGTTTTGACAAGTGCCACAATGAATTCGTAAGCAGGTCAAAAAACATGAAAGTATTTTGAGCTGCACAACACACACTGGAGGGCCAGCCAGTCTGTATGTTTGAACAACTAAAAGCAACACATGTACATATACACCAGATTTTCTACAACAAGACTGCAGCATGGAAATAATAATAAAAAGGCGATTTTAAATACTATCTGAGAAGCAGAGTTAGAAACACAGATAAGAGGTCTAAGTTCCACTTCTAAACTAAATTAAAATTGTTGTTTAGATTCCTGTAATGGATGTTGTTACATGCTTGTCAGGTCTATGGGCAGGAAACATCAACTGTTCTTGATTTTAGATAAAGAATCCTTTTATGTGACTTACTCTAAGAGACACACGGAAAAACAACTCCTAGGCAGACTAGAAAAACCACCTTATCAACTTGGAGAACAAGGTAATAAAGAGACACTACATGATTGCCTTAATTGTGATGCACACAATCACTTAGAATAGGACACAGATACTACATCACTACTATGAACATCAAGGTGGTTTTCACTCTGGTAAAGCATATATGTACTTCACAATTTATACATAGGCAAAATCTGCTTTCATCAGTAGAGAATCTTTATCTTCCAGAAAACCCATTCCTTCAGAAGTAAGAGGAGAAACTAACATCCCCAACACAATTAACACACAGAGTACAGAGCTCAGCAGAAAGTTTATCAAAAGCCAGGACCTAGAGAACAGTCTGAATGCACTCATGTTCTCACCTGTGTCTTGGACCAAAACTACTCAAAGCTTTCCAGTTAATCTATTCCCTCAGTCACTGCAGCATTGCACAGGCACAGTCCATGGCAATCAATTTGCAGGAAAAGGAAAATGCGTTTCCTCTGTGCTGTATCCTAAGACAGCCGAATTTCACAAACAACCAAAACTTACACACTACACCAAAACCACTGCCAAACTCATCAGTATGTTTTTATTTACCCCTCTGCTCTGTTCATGCATATCCATTTTTACTTCTAAACACCTTTCTCCTTAACCTTTAGTATGACAAACCAAAGCCTGATGTGAGTCAGGAGGGAACAATTTGCACCCAGACTGGAACAGGGGCATCTCTGGCCACAGCAGGCACCTAGGAATCCTCAGCAGGAAATAAGACTAAAATAGGGCCCAAGACTGCCTACCTCTCCACAAACTGGCTGGCAACAACCCTCAGAAGTTCATGGGAGGAACTGTACCCAGCAACCAGCATCATCCTTGCTTTACACACACTGGACAAGAGGTGAACAGCCAATGATAAGATCCTCTCCTGTTCAACCTCAAAGGTTAAGGCAGTAATAAAACAACTGCAGCAATGGATCCATGGTACAGAAATGCCATCCTACACCACAAACATGGCAGAAAAAATGAGGTGTTAAAAAAAGAAGCTACATGCACTACACCATCAGTATGGGTAAGTGCACTCCTCATCACCACTTGAACAGTGACAGCCCTGTGCCCTGCTGTTCCTCAGGCTGTTCATAAGGTGGTGACATTCTCTTAGTTATGTATTTCCAAGTCTTGTTTATACACACAGCTGAAAAAAGTATTTCCAAAACCCACTAGTTTACTTGTACAAAATAAGTAAAGGGATTCTCTCCGCATTTTAAGTGAAATCATTTATATTTTTCTTGTTTTGGCTCACTGACTATGCTCAAGCATGAGAACTTTCTCAAGCAACACACTGGTTAGAACAGCAAGTTCTAAGCAGCACAGCCTTTTGAAGCTCCAAGTCAGGACAGAAGAGGCACATAAGCTTCTCTCTCTTCTATCAACATTATTTAAAATAAAAGTGATAGTATTTATTTCTATTCAAGTTTCAGGTAGGGTATGCCAATCAAAGCAAGCAAATTTCTAATTCATCTATTATCTGGCATGATATAGTTAAATTTCACAAGCTGGATCGGGGGAGGGGGCTATACTACAAACACCACACTACCTTTCTGTGCCAGATGACTGAATTTGCCCCAGTCAGAGCTCTAGAACCTTGTAATAAATCCCGATTATTTTCCAGCTCTGAACTCTTCATTTGCGATCATGTTATTAACCTCAGCTACAGTATCCAAGACATTTGACTGCTTGTCTTAACACCAAAAAAAAATCTGTATTTGATTCAGTAATGTGAAATACAAGAACTGAGAACAAATAATCAGGACAGAAATAATCCACTTCAACTCAGAATTTATTAGCTGAAATAACCATATTTAGTAACACCACCAAAAAACATTCTCCACCTTCAAATCAACCTTCACCTGACTCAAGTTACTGGAGACCTAAACACTCCCATTAGTATGCAGCATCCACTACTACTTCATCAAGTTTAGACCTCATTTCTTAATGGAAATATATTTTTAAGTATCAAGCAAAAATAATTAAGCAGTGAAAAATAATTTCCTTAAGAGACATTCATCAAATGGTCTCGGTTCTTGCCACCTTTATTCCAAAAACTAAAGAGTTTTTTAGTCTTCCACAGATATTTGCAATTTTCTTCTTTATTCCATGACTTAATAGGAAATAGCAGAAAATAAAGAGGAAAACTGAAAAATTATCAAAATAATTTTCAGTTTCACAAAATATTCAAGTTCTCAGGGGGTTTTTTTGTTGTTGTTTTCTCCCCTAGTTTGTAGTCATTTAAATCTAAGACCAGTATGATTTTGTTCACATTTGAAATCATTAGACTCTGCCTAGCAAAAAGGAAGTCTAAAACACTTTCGGCTCTCTTATACTGTGAAGTCTTCCAAAAGCACAGCAAGAATGTTTTCAGTCAGCAGGTAGGACATATATTCGTTCACAAATGGAAATCATATAGCTAATTTTATTCCTCTGGCAACAAAAGAATACTGTCAGCTGTACCTTTCTCATTCATGGTTACATACTAAAATCTAACATAGTCATGTCACACCTAAAAGTGGCAAGCTATCATCACAGCAGCAACTCAGATCCTAAGCTAAGTTTTTACAATCTTCATACACCCCAGTGAGCAGCTATAGCATGCTTCAAAGGGAATCCTTTACAACACTACATTGCACTTTAATATTAGTAAATACTTCTTCCACAAAAAATATTAGTATTTCTTCCACAAAAGATCCACATTATGTGGTATAATATTTTCCCCAGATTAAAACAAGCAATTACATACTGATCTTCTGTTCCAAAAAACTTCACAAAGAAGCACTTCTTTCCTCGAGGTTTCTTCAGGTCTTTAGGTGGGTTAACAATCTGAAGGTGATTAGAAATCAAAATTAAAAATCACACAGTGACAAATTTTGATTTTATCATCCAATGTTCAGCTATTGTAGACTTTTTAAAAACTCTGATTAGGAAGATAACCGGCATTAGTAAAAATTTGTTCCATCTAGGTAACACTTAAAATTTAAACTTTGTCTTTACTCCTAGAATAGATTGCTTATCAAGTTTAAAATGTTACTAGGGAGAAAAGCTATCATTCAGTTACACAGGTGACTCCTGTAGAGGAACCTGGTGTTAACTTGATCCAATAACCAAATGTTTATAGTTGCCAGCCACACTGACAATTCTTTTCCGACTCATGCGGTTACCTCAGCATGCTTAGCCCTCATACGACATAAAAGAAAGGTCTTTCAGAGTAGAAATAATAGAAAAGGCATATAAAATTCATTTTTCTAAACCTTTCATCAGAAAAAACACCCAACCAAACCTGAAGTAGGATCAAACTACCCCAGATAATTCTCAAAAACCACAGTTCTAAAACAGTATCTTGAGAGGCCAGACTCCTTACTCCTATTATTTAACACAATACTATTAACCAACTTACTATGGAAGAAAAGAAACATGTCTTGCAGAAAGCGACAGGGATTAAACAACTAAATTTGGGAAATGCAATCAGTTCCAGAGATGGCTCTCTGTTTGCTTTTCATTCCACATGAACTACCAGCTGTTACTGACAGACTGAGATAACAGATTCAACAGAGCCCGAAACTAGTTCACACTTTAGTTCTGTGGGGTATATGTGTTTAAAAACAAACAAACAAGAAAAACAATATTAATCTACAACTGAAATGCTTTCAGGCAAAGCTTTCCCTACACAGAAAGAAAACACGAAAAACTCTGCACTCAAACAAAAAACCCACAAACCATGAAAAACGAAGAAAGCAACAATAAATACAAATAAACCTCACCTTCCCCGGCCATGGAGGATAACGGCCCAACTTACCCCTAGAGAAAAAAGAAAGTATTAGGCACTAGAACCAGAGAAAAAAACAACTATCCCAGTGTCTGCTTTTTCACATTATGTCACACTTTTCATATTAAGAGAGTTACAATTTGCAGTCAAAATCTTCTGTGCAAGGCAGGACACATGTCTGACATCTACAGCTAGTTCAGGTCTCTGGACAGTCTGTTTGACCCTGCTGGACTGTCAGAACCAAAGAGAAGAGCAGCAATTACCCTGTCTGCAAGATACAAGAGTAATAGGCACAGTAGCACCATAAGCGTGGAGATTTCTTCATGGAACTGAAAAAAAAGCACTGATGCAGGCAATCAGATCAAAGTTCAGGTTGAGAACTTCTATCCACCTGTCTAGAGCAGTTGGTGAGCAGAGCAGCCACCAACTCCCAGCTCAGAAAGCTGAGGTTCTGATTCTCACAGGAAAGCATTAATGGCAGGATCCCCTCAACAGGTGTTCCACTATCACTTTCTTCAGGTGCTCACCACCACACTAACTGAAGATATGAAGCGCCATAAAAGAAAGGCAAAAAAGTTTACTTTCTACACTTGTTTCCATTATGAAAACTAGGCAATACTAGAAATAATCACAGAGGAGGAAGAGACCCTCAGCTCACCAGCTTTCCTGGTAAGCTTTATCCTTAGTTCACCCTTGTCACTGACTTGTGCTGCAAGTACTCACAAACCCCATTAGTAATTGTCTTGCAAGAGATGGGCAAAGAACCTGTGAGGCCCAACAGCTCCTGACACAAAACTCCTCTGCAAGTGGTACTGCAGCCCCCTGAGAGAGCAATGCTGCATACAGGATTCATAAGCCAGGGGCTGGCAGGAACACTGCCAAGAGCTGTGACCACGACCATGTCTCATATTCAATGTTCCCACTCATGTCCTGAGAAAAAAATTCAGCAAACCCTTTCTGCCGTTGCTGTCTAATTGTTAAAGTTCCCTGCTACAGCTCTAGGGACAGCACCTGCCTGTCACGTAGAAAACTAAAGCAGGATAATCTGCATTCCAACACTGAGAGCAGAACACTCCCCAAATTCTTATCTGAAAGAAATATGCTAAAAGTAACTGATCTTTACTTATTTTGCTATATAAATTAGACAATTTCCCAGCACTGTAAAGTTTTCAGACGAGAGGTGCAGTTGTCACAGCATTAACATATGCTTCTTTTCATCTGGATTATCGGTATAAATGCATGCATTTTTGTATTGGGAATTAGCTATTTCTTTGAGCCCCGGCAGGACAGCCTAGCCCATCCAGCACAGCAGAACCTATGCACTTAATCGGTGCTTACAGGGCGCAGTGGAATGCTCTCATGTCTCCCTACCAGGAAATACAAACTCACAGTTCTGACTATCTGAGAGTAAGACCACAGTGACAAGGGGAAATGGCTTCTGGGGGCTTCCGCAGGGACACACCAAACTGGAACGAAACGCTGGACTGTTGTGTTGTTTCATTAAAACGTTACCAAGAAACGGTGCCGTGGCTCTCCCTAAACACCTTCTACCTCTAACACTTCTCGCATCCCTCGGGAGGTGAGCCCCTCCTTACAAGGGAACCCCGCAGCGCTCGTCCTCCCTTCCAGCTTCCCTCATCCCTCCATCTGATACAGCTTCCGTCATGCACCGCCCCCGCCAGCCTCCAGTGTCGGCCCGGCTCACAGCCCAGCCCGCCTCCCGCCGGCCCGGTGCCCTAGCTCCGGACTGCCTCCCGCCGCTCCTCCCACACCGCTCGAGGGACGGCGGCGGGGATACCTGCTACCCGGCAGCCGTCCCACCACTGGCCTTGCCCTGCCAAGCCCCACCCAGTCCGCAGCCGCTCTCCGGAGTCGACCGCGGGCTGACAGCGCCCAGAGAGGCCCAGGCCGTCTCAACTCCTGCTGCGTCGTTACCAGGGCCGGGTACAGCCCCGCTTGCGTCTCCGCAGCCACAGCCTGATTCCGCTAAAGGCGCCCGGCCCGCCATGATCCGCAGCCGCTGCCCAGCCTGCGCCACCACTCNCGCCCATTGGGTAGGCGAGTCACGTGGGCAGGGGGCCGTCACGTGGGTGGGAGGGCTGTCAGCGGCCTCTCCCTCCTCGTCGTGACGGAGGCGGCTCCCATTGGCGCGTGGGGCGGGGCCGAGGCAGCAGCAGCGGGGCTTATCCCGTTCTTCTGTAGGATGGTTCTGGGGCCACTCGCCCGATGTGGGCTGTAAGGGGCTGTTGCGCTGGAGCTCGGTGCCGAGCGCATCGTGGGAAGTGCCGGTGGCGGCCCGTAGGGTAGCGTTACTCTGCTGAGCCACTCTGGTGGTGGCTGCCACCCCCGTCCCTGGTGGGGCCGGTGTTTGTGCCGGGGCAGCGAAGGGCACTACAGCACTCCCGAATTAACTGCGGTTCCTTTAATATAATTCTCTTTAAGAAGCAGTAACCGAAGGGCTCCGCTGCTGCCGCTACTCGCTGCCCTCGGACTGAATATGTATCCCCCGCTAGCCCCGCGGGGCCACACCAGGAAGGGGTGGGCTTGGCATATGATTTGCGCTCGTTCTCCCGGGCAGGGGGAGACGCCGTATGTGGTCGGCTGTTGTGCAGCCGCATCGTTTTCCCTGATGACTTGCTGTGTGTGGTGATGCCTTTCATTTCTGTCCATCTAACAAAGCCAATTTCACTTTTTTTCAAGCATTTTTGTCATCTCTTCTGCTCTGTGGACTCACAGAAACTGATGTCTAGGTGCCTTGAATGGACACGAGCATGATCCTTGTGCTGCACAACCTCTGGGTATAAGCTCCCAACTCTGTACCCTGTAATAAGTGGTTTAACTGCTCTGCTATTTCCACAAAATTTGGGTGGATTGAGATCAAGTATTTTATTCTAAACTGGTGTTTCTCAATCAGAGAGGTACCTCCTGCTTACTCCTATGCCCCTGTCTTTTTTCAAGAGATGCACCATATTAGTCTTAAGACCACTGTCAGCCTTTTTAATGTGTGGTTTAATTTTTTTTTGTGTGTGTAGCACATATGAACACTCCCCTTTCTCCTCATGCATTGATCTTGGCTGCTGGAAAACCCACTCAGTATCCTGAGTGCCTTCAATATAGAAGGCAATTGGAGCAATGCTGGAATTGCTGTGCTTCCTTTAATTTTAGGATATGGATTTCAAAGAAAAAAACCCAAACTCTTCTGTCAGATTTAATTTACCAGTCTACAGCCAAAATCCAGGAGCTGATCTATGCAGTTTCTGCTTAAAGTCTACTCATTGAAAGGGTGGTCTCACTGTGCTGGCATTCCATGGCTGGAGCAGCTCAGAGGAATTTGTCTTATCCTGGTACGTAGTTCCTTGACCCGGCTGCTGCTCGTGGCCCAGCCTGATCGAAGACCTGAGCCAGACCTGTTGCTTTAATCTTCCTAAAACCTGATTTACTTAGGCTTTGAACGCTCCCTGGCACAGCTGAATCTATTCAGATTTTTCTAAACCAGACGCGGTTCGGATGCATCTCAACAACTAAGCCCGCCTCCCCCGAGAGCCGCCCAACACACAAAACCGTCAAGGCCGCGCCGGGCCTGCTGGCAAATCGCGAATCACGGCGAGGGGCGGCGGCACATCATGCGCTCTGCAGACAGCAGCCTGAGAGCATCCACCGCGGGCGGCTAGGCCACGCGGAACGCTGCGGCTGCCCGTGGCGCCGGGGGGGGGACTTCCGCGGGGCCCGACACGGTTTCCGGGAGAGGCGGAAACGGTGGGTCTCGGTGTGGCGCTCGGTTCTGCTCGGCTCCGCGCCCTCGGCCGCTACCATGGCCCGCAGGAAGCTGCACCGGCCCATCGCGGCCATGGCCAAGAAGATCCGCGAGTACCGGGCGCTGAAGGATCGGCCGCGGGATTCTCAGCGCTTCGCCGTGGACTACGAGACCATGCGGCGGCCGCTGACGCAGAAACGGCTGCCCGTGCGGGCCTGGGAGGACGTGCGGAACGAGAACCGGCTGTTCGCGCTGCTCTGCCGCCTGCCGCGCTTCGGCGTGGGCCGCACCGTCACCCGCAAGTCGTGGCTGTGGGCGCACGACGAGCCCTGCTACTGGGTCATCACCAAGGTGAAGGCGGACTACATGGCCGAGGTACCTGCCCCATCCCGCCCGCCGCCCTGCCGCCCCGCCGCGACCCCCCCTCAACAGGTTCCTCTTTTCTTTGCAGAACATGGACCATGGAAGAGCCTGGGGCTACCTGACCTTCAAAGGTAAAACCGGCTCGTTTTCCCACACATGGGGGCAGGGCTAGAGAGCACGGGATGCGTGAGGGTGGCAGGGAAACGGCCTGGGAAATTTTCTCAGATCTTCCAATGGGAAAGGAAGTTCCCCGCGTTTCAAAAGCTGGAATCTAGCCCCTTTGGAATGTCTTTCCGGGGAATGCTGTGGGAGAGCCAGTGCAGTATGACCTTGGGGAACAGCAGCACTAAAAGCGTATTAGATGAGTTCATGGACTATTCTGAGACTTTGAAAGCAAGACACAGTATGAGCATGAGGGTATTTCAATTAAAATTGTCACTAAAAAGGAAAAAATGCAATGGGAAATAAGTTGTGTTACTGGAATTTTAAATTAATGATTGGAGTTGTATAAATGAATTTTCCTTTTTAGAGCTGCTTTACATTAAGTATACAATTTTCCCTTTCTGGAATTACTGAAATAGTACTAATTTGAAAGTTTTTAAGTTGTTGAGCACTTTTAACTCTTAGTTTTCCAGGAAGCTTTCATCAGTGTAGGGAGAAATTACTCTTATTCCGTAGCCATGGAAACAGAACTTGAGAGACAAAGGAAAACTTTAAGAGAGGAAGTCTTCCAGTCCCCCACGGCTGGAACATCTTGCCTGTAGTCCTTCTACCCTACTTCTGTTTTGATTCTCGAGGAAAAAAGTGAGATCCTGTAGTACAGCAGGGAATAATTTGTCTAGCCCTTTGAAAACTCTGTTTACTCTTGCCTGTTGTAGCATTTTGGGTGCCAAAGAGTCAACACTTGATGTGTCTGGAGGCAGTTTACTGTGATGGGGTAAGCCACTGGTGTTCATCATCTTTTCCCAGGCAAAACTGAAGAGGAAGTCAGGGAGATTGACAAAGCCATGTACCATGACTGGCGTATGGTGCCCAAACACGAGGAGGAGGCCTTCAAGAAATTCACCCCAGTGCCTGAGGAGACTGTTCGGTTCCTGCCATACCCACCACTGCTCCGAGCCATGATCCTTGCACAGTGGCAGAAGGAGGGAAAAGCAGTCATGGAAGAGCCAATTATTGATCTGGAGAAGGTGCTAGCCTCTCCCCAAGAGCGGGCAAAGAAAAAAGCTACAGGGACACTGGTATAAAGACTCGTTCAGTGTCCTGAGCATCCCACATGCTCTCACTGCCTGTTAGAAGCCCAGTGCACAAGGGGTCTTACAGAGCCCCTCTGTGCCCATTGTGGTAGGATGTTTCCAGCTTTCTTCTCAGCCCTATACAGTCGCCTCATCTGAAAGGGAAGATGCAGATATATTCAGACTCTTTTTTGTTTCAGTCAGCAGAAGAGTCTTCTTGGTTCCCTGGATAGTCTCTAAATACACAACTCCAGTCAGCCAGCTGTAGTTTTTTGGAGCATAAAATTTTTTACATAATTTGGGTCCTGCATGAATCACAGAAAAATGACTGTGAATATCACAGTATTTCACAGAGCTGTGAAAAAATGCATCTGCAAATGGAAATAAATGTTTTCTTAATTCTGCAGCACAGTTCTAAGAAAACTTTTTTTTTCTTTTTTCAATGCCTGGAGATCATCATGATGGCCAAATGCAGAGCCATTAGCTCAGGCACAGCATCTGGTTCTCTGAACACTGCAGAATGTTTTGGATTACTTGCATGAGAAGGCAGTGAACAAGAAGTGAGGAACATGACTTCAGTACTAAGATAATGCGAAGATATCTATCTCTTACTCCCAAAGATGGCTGTCAAGAAATAGGAGAAATTATTTTAGTTCTGGTGATGCAAAGGAGGTGGGATTGGCTCTTACCATTTGAAGCCAACTGTAAATGACCCCTGTTCCAAAGCAGCATGTTGTGAACATGCAGATCCTGGGCATAGTTCCTGGTATTTCATCTTCTCTTGCAGTAGCTGCAGATGCTGCTGCTGTGTCAAAGGCTGTTGGAGGGTCTGGTCTGGGTGTGGGTGGAGGGAGCACCCGAGCTGTTCAGCTCTACAGATCAATTTCCCACGGAAGTGACTGTTTAGTTCCTGTGTCTGCAGGTACTCAGGAGGTGGTGTTCCATTTACTGCAGCATCCTGAAATCACAAATAGCCTGAAGGGACTTAGTGAGGGAGAGCACAAACTGGACTCTGCTTCACTCAGTGGCCTGGATGAGGCTGGGAACATGTGGCCCCAGCGAGCAGAAAATGGCTGTCATCAGGCAGGAGCACACGGATTGGTATCAGCTACCTGTATTCCCATAGCGTTCCTCACCAGAGGCTCCTGAAGGATTAAGATGCTATGGGATATGAAGGAAGGCTTTTCTTGTGAGTTAAAAGCTGGTCCTGTGAGAAGGAGCAGAGTCTGGGAAGAACTGAGCCTGCCTTATTGTGGCAGGAGCATTGCAGAGCATGTGCCAGATATAGTTTTGTGGCTTCAGAAGGAATGGGAGAATCAGTAGTGTTAAAGGCACGGTTTGAGGCTAGGAGCCTTCCAATGGCAGTTGCTTTGGCTGGAAGGTAGTTTGTCTGATTCCCATAGTTTCTACTGCTGGGCACTGAGCTGAGCTAGTGTCTTCCTGTCCTCACCATAACTGAGGTACCACTGAACACAAACCAAGAACAAGGGAGATGGGAGGGAGGTGTAGCTGTGAGTCAGATGGAAGGAGTGGAATAGTCTAGTCTTCTGTCCTGCACAGCCAGAATCTGAATGTAGTACCACCAGAGGAAGTGTCTCCCTGAGGAGGCACACAGAATCTGACCACAGTGGGCAGACCCAAGTGCTGGTCACACCAGCCCCAGAAAGGCAAGAAATGACCCATGACTAAAGTATACCAGGGAGCTAAGCCAGCAGTAAAAGCAGATGGAGCTGATGAGGCATAGACTCATCCAGCAGCTTGGGTGAGGCGGGATCTCTGAAGATGATGTAGTCAAAATCCAACCCCCAGGTCCAAGGATTCTATCTAGGAGTGGCTGGAGACAGACACATGTTGAAGACCCCAGGTTGTGCTTCAATGAAGCTCCTGGGCCACAGGCAGGAAGGGCCCCTGTACAGGTGGTGGGGGTCTGGGTGGACATTTAGGACCTGCTGGTGAGCTCAGGGTCGTAACACCTGAGGGAATGGGTGTCTTCTCACAGAGCCCCAGGCAGCTTGGGAGCCTTAGCCTGATAGTGAAGGTCCCTTCTGGGAAGCTGCACAGCTGGTTTGCCATGTGTTGGATTCCATGCTGTGAGCTCTGATGGGCCTCCCAAACTTGTATGTTACCTCACAGATAGTTTACCAACATGGGGGGGATTGTTTGAAGGGTGCTGGCAGTGACCTGCTTCCTTAGCCACCAGACATGGCTGTACTTCACCCAGTACCCTACTCAAACAGCTCCTGTCCATTTCAAAGGGTGCATCCCCAGGGATTTAGGATGGATTAGAGCACGTGTTTCCAAACCTCATTGCTGAGGTGCCTCCATTAACTGCAGAGGCATTGCCAGTTGTACTACACCCTGGCCCGTGCCACACCACAAGTGCTTGTGTTGGTCATGGAGGTGACTTGCCTTAGGGCTCCCTGCTCGGGGCAGATCATGGAGCTCCTCTCCAGTCTTAAGGACATGACTCCTTTGTACACTGCCATGTCTAGCCCTTGAATCAATGCAGTTCTACAAAATAACTATGAAGGTTGTCGTATGCTGCTGGGACTGGGGGGCTCCCTGCAGTCAAATGATGCTGACATCACCAGTGCCTGCAGGACTGTGAAGTGCCACCCTGTACAGTGTTGAAAACTGACCTGATGTGTTATCTCTGGCAGTTGACCTGAAAGGGCCACCCTGACTAAAGCTGCAGCAAGCCAGCAGGTGAATGCTTCTCTGCTCCAGCTTCTGTTTCTGAAGTTGTGCCACCTTATATGTCCACCTTTTATTTCTGCCACTGGTAGAAGCTACAGATTCCACTGTTGCTTGCTGGACCAGCCCCTTCTGCTCCAACCTTGTGAGCCATCCACATTTCATTTCTTGCCACTTAACTGCTCAAGAGGGAACACCTGAACTGCATTCCTACCCTTGCAAGTGTCCTGTTAAAGGCTGAGCAGCAATCCTGGTGCCTTCATAGGAACACAACAAACTGCCCAAACTGATGTTAATGTGTTTATTACATACAGAACAGATACGGTTTGTTGTTGATAGCATAAGGGACAAAGCACGGGAACATATTCATACAGCAGGCTCTTTACAGAATGCCATCTTCAGACCAAACAGCGGAGTTTACAAGCCTTAAGACACTTTTAAAAATCCTTTTGTAACATACAAGATACTTTACATACATCACAGTGGAGATATGACAGAGAAGCATACTGAAGCCAGTCAGTTCTCACTTTGATGCCCAGCAGTCACCCAAGGCCACAGGAGCTATCAGCAGAGGCTGGGTCTCCCCACTGCAGCTGCCCCTCTGGGCCATGTGCTTCTCTTAGAGGAAAACATGGCACTGAGCTGGAAAAGAACCTGATGGGAGATTTCCTCATGTTGTTAGGGCCCAGTGGGTGACAGGAGATCAAGTGCTGTCCCTTCAACTGCTCAAACCAGATACAGAACAGTCAGTGGTACAAATGTTGCAATTCTGACTTTCTTGCAAAAGAGTTGTCAGAGCTAAGGAACTGTACCCTACCAGAGCTGTGTTTTCCCTTCAGCTAGCCCTAATTCTGAAATTTGCCTGGCCCTAACTGATGAACTATTACATGACAGTGGAGCCTGTGCTCTGTTATACTGTTAACTTCAATGTACTCTGTGTTGGGATCCAAAGCAGTCTTCCTAGCAGAAAGCATATGGTGAAAATGAATGAGAAGCATATGGTGAAAATGAATGAAAATGAATGGTCAGCAGTGCCCTAGCGCAATATCCCTTGTGAAAGGTCCCCCAGCATTCAGGTGGTGGCTCCAAGTATCCCTTAACCTCATGCCAGTCATAGAGCCCAGTATGCGGATGCCTGGAAGATGCCCTCTGGCTGGATTCCTGCCTTGGAGAGGAGTGGTGTCATGTCACCAGCACCACTCACACACATAGCATGGGCACCACTGTGGCTGACTGAGGCCTCTGTTCAGCAGAGATGTTTCTTGCCTTCTTGCAGGGAAAATGTATGCCTCAATCCTTCCTGAAGTGTGGATACAAAAATTGTTTCAGTGCTGCTGTGTCAGGAGAGGTGCCACATACTAAGAGCATCCCCTGGGAATATGGCAATCCTGTAGCACACCAGGACCTACAAGCCTGGTCCATGGCAGCAAGCACAGGACACAGTGGAGAGCTTTCCAGGAGATGGAGGCTTGCCCAGCTGTCCCCACACTGTCACAAGGACATCTCTGTGAACCCTAAAGTGCTGTACAGATCAAGAAGACCACCAGGAGCTTCCAAATTCATCACTAACAAATGCAAGTTGTCCTAGTCCTGCACACCCAGAAAATATTCAAGGGACACAGAATTTGTCCTGGTGGGACAGTGTCAGAAAGGAAGAACACACCATTGCCTCTACACTTGGAACTTCCATATTCTGCATCTTAAGTTCAAAACCACTCTCTCTGGCCCCATTTTTTGCTGTTTCTTTTGTAAGCAGGATGTACATCTGCAATCACTCAGCATTGCTTAGACAGAAAGGGCTATCACCACTTTTCTTGGGGGCGGTCAATTCTTTCCAGGAGTCAGAAATTTCCAGCTTTTCCAACTACTTACTAGCATAGTCAGTGCTTGCAATGTTAGGTAAAAAGATGTCAGGAATCTAGCTCAATTCCTTTTTCAATGTGACATCAGGTGAGAGACATAGCCTTGACTGCACTTGTCCAGTCTTTCCTAACCAACTGCCAAGTCTCTATTTTCCAAGTCTTTGTGAAAAGAGATCTCCTTTCAGCAGGTCTTAAAAAGGAGACAAAGCCTTGAGATGAGGCAATCTCAAAGTGTTAATGCAGAACTCACAGCAGATCAACACCATCTGCCCTTGCCTGTCTTTTAAAAGCCACCAAATGCAATGCAGAGATAACCACCACATGAACCTTTCAGAATGAACTCAGGAATTCTTTACTGTATGGCATTTTTGGAAGGAGTTGTTAAAAGTACTGCCTTTTCTGGTCTTAAAAAGGCAATGTTCCAGTACCCTTTTGCTACTATGGTTGTTTGGCCTTGACAATCAAAGACCCATTTCCTATCTGAGCCCACCAAACAATTCTCTTGGGACACACACAGGCAGGCACCTAACACATGACTAGAGAGGCAGCAGCAGCAGCAGAGGAAGGGACTTTCCCCCTTCGAAGATGGAGGATGTGATCCCCACAGTAAGGGTGCTGCTGCCTTCTCCAGCCTCACAGCTGAAGTGCTGCTGAAACCATGATGCTCTTTGGAGGGTTCTTTGGACCCTTAGTTGCACTGAATCCAGAGGATGTTGTTCTGTGCTTAAGGGTGAGTAAGGTTAAGATGAAGAGGCTACTGTTGAACTAGAAGGATTTCTGCTGGGATGCTGCAGAAGTGATTCATCATCACCTGCTTTGGCAGGGAATGCCTGGGGATACACTTCTTTCTCATGCAGGTGAGAGTGAGGCAACGTGCCCAAGAACCTGAGCCACCCCGCTCTAGCTGCCCCTTCTGACATTGGGCAAAAGTTTCCCACAGTCCTGGCTCCAAGCTCACTTCATGGTGTACTGCCATTCCTCTCCTTTTAGATGCCAGATCCATAGCAGAAAAAGAACCTAACCACGCCAAAAGCATACGGGCCCAAGATGAAAGCTGCGAGTTCAGAGGTTCAAGGGGGTCACAGTCCAAGGAAGGAACCGTTGCAGTTGTCCAGGGTCAGTTTCCAGCAGGAGTTATAATGCAGGCATTCTCTATGTACATCGTGGCATTCAGGCGGGAGGAGGGACACTTACATTGTGGGAAAAGAGGAATTCTCACTCAGGGATGTATGATACCTGCCACACAATAATGTGGCTCCGTTCAGCTTTGGAAAGTACTGGCTTCACCTGGGTGGCATCTCCTGCATTCTCTTCTGTCTCATCATCTTCCCCATCCCCTGAAGAGAGAACACAGAGAGTAAAAATGGCAGGAAAGAAAATGCGTAGTGCACTGCTCTGGAATACTCCAAAGAGGCCAATACCGTTTTTAGAGTCCCAGCAGTCTGATAACAGACACTGGGAACTGAGATCTTTCTCTGTGCGTGGAGAACATTTACAACAACCCCATTCTCTTCTGAAGCTGGACTGCATGGATGGGACAAACTAGCTCCAGCAGCAGCAAGAACTACCCTTCTTTTCAGGGAAGCAGATTTTTACAAACGGAGCACCCTCAGCAGCATGGGTGATCGTAGTGAGGCAGCAATGTTTGGAGCCAGTGGCACAGGTGAGTTTGTTCTTTCCAAAGCCATTCATACTGATGCTATTCTATGATAGTTTTCATATATTTGTAGCTTTTTAGATTGCTAACGTATGGCTGTAGCTCCCAGTACTTTTCCTACCATTTTCCCCTACATTTTAGAATAGTAACCTAACCTTCTAACACATTCCTGAAATACTATTTAGTCTTGCCTCTTTAGTCAACTAAGGACATACTGCTTTTTAACATGTATCATAGACATAATAAATGTGGGGCAAAGCTCTTGGACCAACTCCAGTGGGGCAGAACTCGGGGAATATTACCTAACCAACGGCTCTTCTAATTGGACAGTATTTGTTAAGTATGCTAATTTGTTTAACTTACAAAAGTGTAGAACTCCTGTATCATGTGTGTATATTGCACCTGGAGGCCTCCAGTTAAAGACCTGCTTTTATATTACTTTCTGTATTACTATCGTCTCAAAAGTGTGTTGTTTTGTTCTCCATTTTGCAGGCATCACTATAGCCGTGTGGCACTGCAGCCACAGGGCACAGGTTGACAGCCTTGTGCTGTACAAGGAAAATCCTTATTTGCTCTCACAGCCAGATGAAGGAGGAACAGTGCAGGGCTTCTCTCCTTTGGCTCCCCAGAACAGTGAAGCCTCGCTCCATTACTACAGCTATGCACCCACTGCCTTTCCAGATTTTTCCCACCAAGGGCACTTACCAATCCGGAAATCAATGTACCCTTCTCCTCCACTCAGCACCAGGACGTTCTTTAGCTTCTGACCCTCGGTCTCAGTGGCTGCTGTGCTGGGGTTCTCTGAAGGGCTGTCCAACACACTTCCGTTCAGGGTTGCAAGGACATTGCCTAGGAGAGGACAGAGGTGCTGTCGGTGCTTCTTCTCAGCCCCCACACAGTTCACATGCACACAAACACATTGCACAGACCAATTCTTTCTGCTAGTTAAATCTGGCAGTCACTCCAGTTTAAACACAGATGTGTAAACCACAGGAAGTGCCAGCCATGGCCTGGACCCTAGTCTGCTGCAGACCAGCACTAGCCCCTGCTACAAAAGGGATGGAGGGACAAGTCTGTACTGAGGGAGGGCTGTGCACGTCCTTACCAGGCACAGAGACAAAGAACTTGACAGCATCACGATGACCATGGAAGCAGAGCTGTGCTTGAGCCATGGAGCAGTAGGGAATGAAGCTGCTGGCCGATTTGTCACTGCTGTCGTCACCATACACGTGGATGACCCCACCAGAGCGACTGCCCTCTCCAGAGGTTGGTGAAGTCTTGTTGGCTGGAAACAGGGAGCAGACCACCATCAATGATAGCTTTTAATCCCCTTTACAGAACGGACTCAATCAAAGAGAAAACTCATGAGCTGTGAAGGAAAACCTTTAAAGGTGCAGGTTTCTTTAAAGGTCTTTTATGAATGATGTGATGGAGACCAAACCAGATTACACAGTCCCTCTCTTTTAGCTGGGACAAGCTAGACTGGTGTCACCAGCAGCGATCCTGTCCACCTCCAGAAATAACCCACTGTCCTAGGATCAACCTTGGTCTTTTGCAGCTGGCGGTGTACCCAAAGAGTCCACTATCCCCAGAAGGCACCTGGAGGAGAATTACTGCTCTGCATTAGTGACGTTGCTCAACTTCCAAGTCTTTTGCTCATGTCCACTAATGAGCACACGTGCTGCTGAAAGCAATCTCCGGGCCTGGTGAAGCCTCAGAGCCACCATAGAAGTGGAGTGAGATACTTCCTCATTTCTCAATTTAACCATGACACTAGACTGTCAGCTACTCCAGTGACGAACATCTTTCAGATGCCCACCATCCAGAGCTTCCAAGGAGGCCTCAGGAGCCTCTATCCTTCATGACCAGGCTCCAAGAATGTGACACCTGAATTTCCACTTAGGAAGCAACAGAGACCAGTGCCCTGAGCTCAGGGTGAGAGATGCTTTTCTTCTCCATGTACCCACATCAGTACAACAGGAACAATATTAAACCAGGCAGCTTTCGCTTTGCTGTGAGAGGGGTTGATTGCTTCATTAATTATCTGTAGTTCTGTGTTGTAACTTGGGGTTAATTTCAGTTATGTGACTTGGACAAAATAAACTTTTCCCCATCAGGCTCAAGCCAGGACAGTAGGACAAGTAGAAATACTTAGACGGAAGAATGAGATTCAGTGTGTGTACCATATCTGGCTTTTTACTGCAACTAATATCACATGCTTTAAAAGGAGGAGACGTGTTGATAATTCATCTGGACTGCCACATGAATGTCTTAGAGTGAGAAAAAAGCCCCTCTAATTTCTGACCCTGGAAAGGCATGAATTTGAACTCAGATCCTGCCTCAACTGGCACAAACCTAAACAATTCTTCATGCTTATCAAGTCCCCTTGGGTTCAACATCTTGTTTGATGACTTACAGCTGGCAGGTGCCATAGCACAGCCTGTCATTGGCCTGCAACTGATGAAAGAAGCATCCTTGGAAAAAAAAGGATGACCAAGGGAGACCTTGAAAGAACACTCTACTCCTGCTTCCTGCTTCTGACTGAATGAACCTTTCCAGTCCCCATCTCAAACTGGTCTACCACAGTAAGGGAACCACTGTTGAAGAATAATTATTCTTAACATAAAAAACCAGAAGGATCAACAATGAGATGGAAAAAATTGTTTACAGCCGTGGGAAATTAAGATATTTACACGACTGTCTCTGGTTGCTTTTCTCTAATGTAACTTAAAAGAGTGATGAAAAATGGATGGAGAGAAGTTGAATGGCAGAATGGAAGGGTGGGAGAATGACTACATAGGGAGATGGGAGCACAAGGAGTGACAGCTGCGGAGGGGAAGCAATGGACTTACCCCGGAGCCCAAGGAGTTGGCCACGGTGGAGGACTACAGCTAGGTACAGGCAGGGAATGGGAACACAGAGGGGCATGGGAAGTGACAGGCAGGATGGGAGAGAAGAAAAAGTTCATTACTGGGAGATAATTTGGGGGCAACAAAAATAGTATAAAACCTAGAGAAACCACCACAGAAGTTCCTGTGAGTTCATACTAACACTGTTCTTGCTCACTTTGCTCTAACCATACAGGGACAGATGTGGTATCTGAGGTGGAAGAGGGACCATGTAACAAGGATCCACTGCTACATTTTTAGTGAGATTTTCTTGTTTACCACATTTTTTACAGGAACACACAAAGATAAAACAATCGGTTTACAGCAGGGAAAAAGTTTAGTTTTAACTCAGGATAAGGACAGCAACCTTAAGATAGAATGGGCTTCAGAAAAGAACTCAGAAACAAGACCAAAGTTGCAATGCATAAACAGGACTGTGTCACTGTGCCTGTCAGCCCTAGGCACATCCAGCTTCACTCTCTTCAGAGGAGACCATCCTAACCCGATTTCCAGGCAGATTACAAGAGCAAACCTCTTTTTACACAAAAGGTATTGGTTTCTCAGCTTTCCTGTGAGCATTGGTGAGAAAGCATACATTTGGCTGCTTTCTGTTGAAAGCAATTGCAAACAGCCTCAAATGCTATTTCCCCATGGTGATCTGGATAAGACCTTCAAAATAAGACACTGACAGGCAGGTATGGAACAGGACTAGTAAGAGCTTCAACTAAAATTCCAGCTCCAGAGATCCACCTATTTATTCTTACTGCTGGGTCCCCTCACCAGGCTGGATTTGGTGTAGGATACCTATATCTATTTGACTGATAAAGCTGAGCCCTAATCTGAGTAAATAGAGCTTTTCTAAGCTTAACTTTCTGGAAAATACTGCTATGGAGACATTTAGATGACCAGGCCAAAATGGAATTTCCAGGGAGATCTTCCTGGTGACATCTCATCCCATGGCCTACTTTTGGAGACTTACTACAATTCCCAGAGCTTTGTTTCTCTTTGTTCCACAGTAGCTACAGAATCAGTTCACATCACTCTGTTCTGTCAAGGTCCAGGGCTGCTCATACTCTGGGCTCTTCTCTCTGAACATGGCTATGATTAAAGGGTGTCAAGTGTCAGGAAAGCATCAACCTGCCTGAACCACCTGTCATGCTGCACAAGTAACACCTCGAAGCTTCTTTTTTTTGAGGAGGGATGCAGGAGTACTTTCAATAAATATCACTTACTCTCAGTCAAGGGAATGGAGATGACAACACCGTTCCCTGTGCCCACCCAAAGGCGGTTGCCAGCGATGAGTAGGGCTGTGATCCGCACAAAGGAGAAGCCCAGCTTTCCAGTGCCTAGGAAGCATGAATGAGAGTTGGGGCGTCAGTGATGACTTTGGGCAAGGTCTGCTTTGGGCAAATTCTGTCTTGAGTTCAATAAGCAACAGACCCTCACCCAGCATCTTGCTGACGTAAGGCTCAATGTCGACATCCTGCAGATGTTGATGGCTGTGGGCATGGTAGAGCCTCAGCGTGGAGTCCAGGCGGATGGAAACCCACACTCCATCTCCAATCCATGCTAGCTGGCGCACCTGGCTCTCCCGACGAGGATGGGCATCAAAGGATTTCTGAAACAGGTGAACCAACGTGAGTTCACAGAAGTTTTGCCATTATCTATACTCCACATATACATATACTCCATTTTCAACTGAGATCACTTGTTTGGGTTTCAAATATCTTGGAGAAGCTGTGTTAATGCCAGTTGATCCCAGCAGTTCACTACTGTACACAAAAAATCCTTTGCTTGAGCAGCTGTATGGCAGCTTTGCAGAGTTGATGGTCTTTTTAGACCACTTCAGGAGAAAGCCTGAACATTTAGATGCCAAGAAAACAAAAGATGATAGAAAAGGAAAACACACAACTCCAATATAAATTCCAAAGATCAAACTGCTTTGGCTCACTAATGTGAACTTCATATCCATCACTTCTTCTCTCCTTGATTAAAATGATTTCAAGTACTCTCAGATTTGTATCAACACCACTGTTCTGATTTTCACCCCCCCCAAAAAAAAACCCAAACTACTCTAAACACTGTTTTTTCTTTAGTGGGATCCTGGGGGTTTACCAACTGCACTGTACCTTTGTGCTATAATTCCCACAGATAGAGAAGCCTCAGATTATATGTGAATAGTCACTGTAAAATAAACACCTATGTTTCGACAATACATGGCCTCAGGAACTCCTTGGTAAAGGCAAAGAAAATTGTCAGTTTAGACTTACTGATAGAATTATGCTCTGCAAAGGAAGGAAGGAACAAATATCCCCTGGCAGATTAGATCATAACGTGACCCAGACTGTCAGTCTTGGTCTTGCAGTCACCAATGACAACCCAAAGGTTATGAATTTCACACACTGCAGCAGAGAACAGCTGTAAGAATAAATACAACACAAGCGTGTCCACCCATAGACACGTATGTGCTCTCTTACCTCAATCTGCATTGTCTTCGGCTGTATAACATGGATTTTGTTCTTGTAGCCACACCAGACTCTATCATAGACCACAGCCATGCAACGGATGGAGTGGTGAGTGTGGCCAAGATCCATCAGGTGGTAATTACTGAGATCCCACTGACCATCTGAGGTAAAAAACAAGTGTAGATGCATCTCCTTCATGACATATGAGCATACGACAGAATCCTCGGCCTTTCTGTATATATTTGGGTATACAAACTTAGCTCATATTCAAACGCTCAGTTTGCTTGTCTGTGACCGTCCCATGACTCCTGCTTGGGGCACAACCTTACACTTATGAAACATGCAACGATAAAGTTTAGTTTGGTGTCCAACAGCTCTCAAATCAGGCCAATTTAAACATCCTTTATTGCAATGAAGTGAACAGGTTTCTGTGATAAGTACAACAAAACCAGTGGGAGAAGAGGGAAGACAGGCGAACAAGACTATGCAGAAAATTAAAAGGAAACGGGACATACAGTCCTTGTGGTGAGGCTTCCTCACATCACAGACCTAAAACATAATTCCCCCAAAATGTCAAATTCAGGAGAAGGAATCAGATCTCCCTTCTCTCACTCCTGTTTTTAACTAACCAGGCAGATATTGTGTCCTTCACAGATAGGAAGCCTCTATGTCAAGAGCTCAAGTCTGATCATTGACACATCAAAACTGTTCCCATCAGAAATAAGATAAAAGCTTCAAAGGCTGAATAAAAATCTGAATTGCACAAGCCCAGAAATCTCTATATTTGTGCTTGCTGAATGAACTGCTACTCAATGAATAACTAAGTTCTTTATATGCCAACATTAGTCACAGTTAGCAAATTCCCATGTGCTGTTAGATGTGAACACAGCTAAGAAACTGCTTAAGCCACAGGGAAACAAAACCCACAGCAGTGAAGACGACCAGAAATTGAATTTATTATGAGTACCTCAAACAACTGCACAGCATATGTATTCCTAAAAGTGTCACGTTTACTCCACATGTGCTACACAGCACATACACATATTTTTGTTCAGAAAAGCTCAGGAAATGGTGTTAGAGTACACCTGAGATGGTTTAAGATAGTGATTATGTGCATAACAGCTATGTGTTTTAACTCAAGTGTTTGTACCCCAGCAGCTAGCAACTTTCTCACCTCAGAAGAGCATTTAATCCACTGCTACACTTTCAACCAAATTTTGTTTTCTCTATTACATTGATTCTTACCTTCTCCCCGATGGAATATGGCTAGTGTTCCATCTGCCAGAGCAACCAGGACCCTCCCTTTCACATGCCTGAAATAAGAGAATAGTAAATACATAAAAACACCATAAGAGTGAGGTACTCAAAAACTCTTCCTGCCTGCCATCCACACACATCATCTTTGCACAGTTTCCAGAATTCCCAGTCAGTTTAGCATTGCAGGAACATCCTGCAAGAGATCACACCGCTTACCTTCACTGCAGTAAGATCATCAATCTGTAAATTTTTTGTTGAAGAAATTCTCCTTCACAACACCAACACTTTCAACAAATTCCCTCTAATTTACCCCTCAGTGGAATTTTGCTTTTCTCTTCCCCACTTACTTCCTCCTGATATTGCTAGTCATGTATTCACTTAATCGGGTCAAGACAACAACTGAGCAGGAAAATGGGTTGGTATGAGGCTTTTACATTACAAAAACCTTGGGAAACTTCTCTAACAAAACAATGCACTTAGGAAAGCAAAGAAAAAAATTGTGGCTGCCACATCCTTCAAAGTGTTTAAGGCTGGGAATGTGGATGGGGTTTGGAGCAACGTGGTCTAGTGGAAAATATCCTTGCCCATGACAGGGAGTTGAAACAAGAGGATCTTTAAGTTCTGTCCCAAGCCAAACCATTCTGTGATTCTCTAAGTCTACAACAAAGAGCTGCTAATCCCCTCTAAAGCATCACTGAGGTTCTGAACCTTCTCCTGCAGGTCCCTTGGAACACATACTTACACCAAGCTCAGCACAGAGTCCTTCAGCTTTATTGAGTGCAGGCACTTCTTCCAGTTGGACACAGCCGAGTGCACGTAAAGCCTGTGAGAGACGACAAATTGGGGAGGGTTAGCAGCAGGGCCCCACACCTTCAGCCTGCCCAGGTTTGAGTCTTCCCCTCTGGTAGGAAAGGTGGAGATGAGGTAAGAAAGTGATGTTAAATCTCTGAGACTATGCTGAGCTGAGCAACGAAATGAATAATGAAAACCTTCTCCAGAAATAAGAAGTGAACAAAAGGCGTGTGGACATGAAAAATAGAGCCCAGAGCAGGGAGGTGACAGAGATCTGCCAGCCCAAGGGGAACACACCAGCCGTTCTGAGCTCCCAGCCACATGGTGGGTGCAGCACTGGTGCAGGTCCCAGCATCTCTGGTTGACTCCTGATCTGGCAGTGTTGTGCTGGGCTCCATCTTCAGCTGCTCATTCTCCCTAAAAAGGCAGAAGAACAGTGTTAAGAGATTTAGCAGCAGCAGTGCACAGAATGCCTACCTAGGCCCACAGCCTGGCACTCACAGACAGGCCCTTGAAGACACGAACCTCTTCCTTCTCTTTGGTAGTTCTCAACTGCAAATCTGCAATTTACAGTATTTCCTTTCTCCTCCCCTTACAAAAGACAAACTTACTTCAAATCTACAGACCCTAACTGAGGGTTAAGCAAGACTATTACACAAACAATAGTTTCTCTGTTCATTTCCTGCTTCAACAGAAGCAACTTAGAACAACATGGGCATTCAGGAACAATCTGTATCCAAGACTTCCACTCTGTTCTTCAGGCCATCACAACATCTTTGTTTGTCTTAAGAACTTTTGAGTGGTGAATATGTTTTCTTGGTTACTTTTACAGTACATCAGAGGTAGTACTAGAATAAATCAATCATCATTTCTACACACCTACCAGTAAGCTCCTTCTTACAAACATGAAGTGCACATGTACTTTGGGAGATCTGCCTTAACCACAGGTCTAAATTCATAGTGAGAGGTCAAATATTTGCATTTTAACAGCTGACCCTGTCAGCTGCAGGCTGAGCCATGTCTGTTTTCATGCCATTTTTTTTCCTTTCCTGTTATCCGATCTGTAATATTGCTTGGGCACAAAACTGATAAACATCTGACACCTTATCAGAAGATAAGGCTGCTCCTCTTATCACAAAGCTTATGAAAATAGAACTGATCAGTAATAGAAGAGGACCATTACTCTGACCCCAGCCCACCTACCCATTCTGTCTGGGTGCCTGGCCTGGGACAGGGTCTGTGAACACGTGCTCGGTGAGGGGCCCAGGCCGGGCCTGGATCGGCTCTGCCTCGCTGGCACTGCTCTCTGGTACTTCTGTAGCCTCTGTTGCCTCCTCAGTAGATTGAGACTGGTTGATCTTCCCATTGCAGACAGGAGCCACCTCATCTGGAGGACAACAAAACAGTGTGAGACATGCTGAAGAATGAGTCGGTGAGTTAACTATATAGACATCAGGCTGTCAGTTCTTAAATTTATCTTCCCTTGCAAACTCAACCAAGCCCTGACCCTGTGCCACAGACACAGCAGCTCATTCAGTATCTTCTGCCTGGATGGGAAACAGACACTATTTTAAAGTGAGACCTAATCTGTGACTAGCACAGCACAGTATGGGAAGGGCTCCAAGGCTGTAACTACAGTATGGAGTCAGCAAGGGCAGCAGTATGATTTGCATGTGAGCTTAACTGGCTTCCCAAGGCTCAGGGAACAAAGCAATCAGAACAGCAGCACCTGTAGCAGGGCAAACATCTCGCATGCCCAAAATACTCTGCTGTATGATTCCCGCAACCAGGCTGCAGCATGTGAACCAGAAAAAAGGAGGGCTCTAAGAAGAAATGTACCAAAGGGCCTTTGGTACTCCTGTATCATAATAAAAAAATTCTGGAGGCCTCTGAAGTGCTTACCTTGGGGACCAGAGGATGTGGCTATGCTCATACAGGACTAGCTGTAATTGAAATGTCACTAAGTTTTACATCCTAAAACTTACTCTGTCCCTTGTCCAGCACAGGCGTGTCCCCACGCGAGGAACAGTTGCTTCGTGGCACATTGCAGCGGGTTGCACAGCCCACCAGGGTGATCCCTGCCAACACACCATCTGCTCCTGCTGACTCTTCGGGATTCACATCCCCATCCAGGAAGATCTCGCCTGGGGGATAGTCACTCTCACTGGCCGCTGAAGGGCAAAGAACAGGTTCTCATGTAAATCAAGCAGTCACTGCTAATTTAATGTAGCTATACTCCCGAGGTCACCCGAATGATGGGAGATTCTGATCCTTGGGGTTCACCATAGCATCCATCACCAGCCTGATCCACAGCAGATCCTCTCATTGCTAGTATCAGTATCCAAGGCAGGTACAGAGCCCTTCCACGCCAGACAAGGCTCACTCCTGCTTCCAAAGAACACTCTTTGTGTACCAAAAGGATGACTTACAGGGAGGGATCTCCACAGAAAGGTCCTACAGGAAGGCAAGATCTGGGTTATGATTTTGGGGAACAATTACAGAACACAACAAAGCCCAGGGGTTAGTTCCCAAGAATGCTGTTACTCCTCAGTGGGGCAGGTGACCCTATGCAGACCCCAGCCTGGGCCATACTCACCGGGGATACTGGAGATGCAGAGCACGTGAGCGTTGCAGACAGTGAATTGGTCCACCACTGTGCCAGGCTGGTTGGCATCAATGATCACGACTTTACTGGTTGAGAGCGTGCTAGTGAGGATCCAGACACGGCTGGATGTGGCATCCATCTCATGGATCTCCTTTGCCTTCAGGAGAGCAGACACACACAGGCATAATAAGAACTCCTCTTGGATCAACCTGAGCCTAACAGTACTTGGCAACATTTACACATGGTGTAATTTATTTTAAATTATATATTCTATTCTACAGCAGAACTATAGAAGAATTTTTTTTCTTTTATATAGTTGTGTCATCAGTTACATTTTTATTTTTATTTTTATTCATTTGATTTCATTCATGTTGCTGCACTAGTATCCAGAGCACTGGCCAAAGAGCCTGTCTGACTCCTTAGGGCAAGAGCAATTTGGCCACTAATTTTTCTGTTGAGATGTCTGACAAATATATCACTGAATATTCAGTCATCCAGAATGCCATAAGTCTGGGATGTACCCAACTGATCAGCTTAAGCAAGCTGGTCTCAGGAGAGTATAAGGCAGCAGTGTAAGACAGGTGTGGAGAAAAACTCTACAAACCAGACAGCATAAAATATAGTATTATTATCTGCAAATTACAGCTTGGTTCTTTAAATAGGAAAAAACCAAAAAATCACTTAAGACTACCAAGAACCAAAACTGGAATAAGTCTCAAGAGGCCCAAATGGACTCTATTCTTTCAACAGTTTTGCCTGAATGTATTTATTATTTTTTAATTTACAAGGATGAAGGCTATATAATCCTCCTAGCAACCTCATCAAGCATTTACTTGGCCTTATAAATTAGGATTTTATTCAAAATTCCAAACATTTCAAAAGCAATAGCTGGAAAACTTTATACTGGATGATTTGTCCCAAATAACACCATAAGTTACTGCAGAGCCAGCACACCACAGCACTGCCCCACAAGTACAAGAGCATTTTATGGCATAGTACAAAGGCACTGAGAAAGAGGGAATGGTAGGGATGAAATGAGAAAAAAACATCAGAGGAAAAAAAAAATCCATTTTATTTTCTGACCTTTTTTTTCTCAGGAGATGAATGGTTACTTTTGTTCTCGCCTTCCACTTCCCCATCACAGGTGAGGGGATCATGCCCAGGATCTAGTTTCTGCCCATTCCCAGGCTCCTGTTCCAAAGGTCTCCATCCTGAGAGATTGACTCCAGCTGCACACCACAGCTAAGAAACAGAAGCAGGAATCTGAACTAAGAATTCTGCAGGCTCCTTGGTCTCTTTGAATTTAGGTACCTTTGTGGAGAACTGTCGAATGTCAAACATCTAAAACATTTAGTTGGAAATGCAAGATCTTGATGATTTCTACTAGAAGGTATCCACTTTGATAGAGGCAATACAGAGGATCTCTGTACCCAGCAATATCACTGCTTTTTAGTCACTGCAGCAAAGCAAGCCAGGACATGGCAGATGTTTAATGTGTTCAAACTGACAGAAGGCAGGTTAAATGAGATATTAGAAAGAGATTCTTCCCTGTGAGGGTGTGAGGCTGGTGAGGCCCTTGCACAGGTTAGCCTGTGGCTGCCCCATCTCTGGAAGTGTGGAAAAACAGTCTGCTGGTTTAGCTCCCACATAAGCAGTTTTCTGAAATCAAATCCAGCTAACCTCCTATAAATTATTTCCAGGGAGCTTTTTAAGAGAATGCTTGGAGCAGGACTACAGAAATAAATACTAGATTTATCCAAAACCTTAAGGGAAAGATGCTGCACAGAACATTATCCAAAGACCACACCTAGAACCTTCTAGAAACAACAACATAAAAATTTCATCAGGATGACTTCTAAAAATCATCTCTGAATAAAGTAATGACAAACTGGTTATTTCAAAACAACCAGTTACAGCAAGTAAGTCTGCCACCTGCACAGATAACCACTTATGCCCAATTGCAATTCTAGTCAAAACATTCCAGTATTACTAAACATGGCATCACAAAAACCTACTCCAGATAATACTGGCCTGTTACCAATGAATTCTGGTCAACAGTAGAATCTAAGGAGTGATGAAATGTGTTTTTACTTTCACTTGGTCATTTTCATGAATTTTTGTATTGGTTTCCATTACACCCAGAGGAGCCTTGGCAAAAGAATTAGAAGCATAAATGTTGCTGTTGTTGATGAATTGCCTCAAAAAACCAAAAGGTGTCAGAGAGCAGCAGGGGACCTAGCAACCAGAACCAGCTGAGAATTTTGTCCTAAAATACTTTTTCCTACATTCACTACAAACCATCATTCAAAAAAAGGAAGTGAAAGATAGAATTTGGAATATATAATGCCAAAAGAATACAGATTGTTGTAAAAACTGCAGGTTTAGTAACCCAAACTCTTTCCTTATTTCATGTCCCCTTTCTGGACTGCATGGTAAGCAGAAACAACGTACCTTCATAGTTGGGTCCTTCTCTACTAGTGGGCGACAATACACAGGCACAGGGACATTTTTCATGCGAGTGTCTTCCTGACCACCATTGGGACTCAGCTAGGGGGAAAAGAGACAAAAAAGACAGTACAAAGCTGCAAACACCTGGGTATGGCAAGAGAGATGGAATCAATGTAGCAGAACCAGAGGCGGCTGCTGCAGAGGCTTCCTATCGCATCTTGTGTGAAACAGAGTCCTTAAGGGGAGAGGAGCAGCACACCCAAGAGACCATCTCACAATCATTGGTGCCCCAGTGATGACAAACAGAGGCTACACATTGCTCTACTGATAGAGAAAAAGATGCTCCCTGCAAAGAGTCAGGACACTAGCATTCCCTTTCATCATGACAGTTGGACTTGATGATTTTGAAGGTCTCTTCCAAACCTAATGATCTTATGGCCTGAAACCTCCAAGCCATGCTGCCAGCCTCCTCTCTTTCAGGGGATCTCTGACCAGTTAAATGTGTCATAAGCCAACAAATGAGGCTGATGTTGTTTGATTTTGTGTTACTGATGGGAAGAATTGGGCATAAACTGCATTTGTTTTTCATACTAAATGACTGTTTCAGTTCTCAGAGTATAAATTAAATAACTAATGTTCCAGCCAAATTATAAAAAGGGATTAAAAAAAAAAAAAAAAAAGAACTGGACTCTGGTTTAGGGTACTTTTGGTTTGGGGTACTTTTCAGTTTCAGTACTTTCATGCAGAAGAATGTCCCTCCATTGACTTTGGGGGAGATATACAGAACATTTATTTGGTCTGTGCCTACAATTACCATACAAGCAAAACATGCACATGGTACGTGTAAATCAAATCGTTTATGACTAAGGTCCTTAGTTAATGACTAAAGTCACCTCCCACTCAGCCTGTCCAGAGCATGGTCCCTACCTGCTTGTACTTGGCTGGGAGGCTCCAGCCACAGGCCTGCAACCGCCCATCATCATTCCGTACGTGCTCCCGGACCTGCCGGTACTGCTCTCGCTTCTGTTCACGGCGTGCCGAGGACGTGCAGTCACTGAGGAGAGAAGCACAGCATCACCCAGCTGATGGTTAAAGAGAGGAGCTGAGGGTGATGGGAGTGTGGCCGGCATGGGGGAGAACACACACAGTGTCCTAGGTTAAAATGTAAGATGTGCCCGAAGTATGTATTCTATCACCATTTTCATGGACTGTTGAAACCGGGTGGGGCAGTGTTTCTCTTATCTTCTGTTAACGGCCCCATCAATGCCTTCCCCATGACTCATAGATAACTCCCTCCAGAAGCCATCTCTGTACAAAGGGCCATTAAGGACCCATCGCATGACTCATAAAATGGTGTCATCCCATTGTGAGATGCTCCCCCCAAGGTGAGAAGCCAAGCATTCCCACCTGGATATAATCCAGGATCTGAGACAGCACGAGAGCAGTTACCCACTGGACTCCCAGAGGACAGGAGCTACCAGATTTTTCTACGGGATCACTGCTTCAACGAGACCACTTCATCCAGACTGCTACCATTACCCTAACTAACAGGTGCCAGGTTGTATCCTTTATTTTACTTCTTTCTTTTCCTCCTCTTAAATTGTATTTCTGACCTGGAGCCTCTCACTGGTTTTCCTTTGCTCAAACCAAGTCACACAGCAAACCAAATCAAGCTGTGAAAATAGATGTAGGGAATCAGACAGAAAAACTCTGTTGAGAAGCAGACACAAGCAGTTCTGATCCATCACCTGAGCGATGTTGCAAGACAAGTCATTGTCATCACCTCTTACGATGTTCCAAGAGCCCTTCAGAAAGAGGAAATAATCCTTCTCTAAAACCTATCTAGGAGATCACACCAATTTTCACTGAGATATTACAATTTACTAATCTAATGTCTCCACCAGTTCTTTCCCTCCTCATTATAGTCAACTATGGATTTTTCTGTCCATTTTTAAGCTTTCTCTGCTGACAAGGAAAATATGCACTAACTGCTGGTTCCAGTAGGACAACTCCAGCTTTGCACTGGAAAAGATTAAACCCAAAATTGATCTGTAAGCTTTTAGACATGTTTTAATACAAACAAAAGCTGTTTGTCAGCTCCAGCCCTTAAAAGACTTTTAAAGTATCATTCTGAGGTACAAACAACATCAGCAGAAAAATTAAATCCTGTGGGTAGCCCCATTATGTAACCCACTTCTGGGAAATGCTCAGACACCACAGCATGACTGTGAGATGTCATCAGAGCAAAAGACAGAATAAGGGCAGTGAGTATCTAAAAAGTTTAAATTTACCCTTCTACAAGATCCAGAGTCTTTTCAACAAATCCTTTTTACTACAGAAATTATCCTACTTTACCACCACGTTCTCCAATATGCTTCCATACAAACACAACCCACGGGAAAGCACACAACCTTTGCAATGGCAGAACATGTTGTGAAGTCATGGTAAAGCACTGTAGAGTTTTCTACCTTCATGTCAGCGACAGAAAGAATTTGGGTAAGACTGTAGTAGTGATACCCAGAGGCTCATTTTTAGCATGGTTAAAATTAAAACGAAGTACTGGAACTTAAATGTGCTGTGGGGAGCACTTTTATCTTCACTTAAATCCCTTGTCAAAAGGGCTGTGCAGATATTCCTTCTCTTTGTCCTGATGCTGCCATCACACTCCACCACAAAAACCCTCCTTCATTCCATCTCAGTCTGCAAATACAAATGCAGAACTAGAGTGGGGCCAACTTGAGCTCCAGTGGTCCCTGCGGAGATGATCCATCATGGGCTGGAAAGCCATGGGTACTGTACATTTGGGAGGACAAGGTTTGCTGAACCCACCCATATAGTAAATGATGAGTGAAGGCTCAGTGAGATAAACCACAGAGAACAGAGCCATACTAACAACACACAGGCTGTTCCCAAAGTGGAGAACAGCTTATTTCAAACACTGCTGCACTTTGGGAGAGATGCAGGGGAGCCTGGCTTGGCACACAGCCCTGCAACTCACTCATCAGGGAAGAACTCGAGGGTGCGGCTGCCGGAGGAGATCTGGCACATGGTGTGGCTACGCCGCTGGCTGAACCCCGCCGTGGTGGGAGACTTGTAGTGGATATTCACAGAGGGGTAGGTCCTCTTTGCTGGGGGAGGACTGGAGGAAGAGCTGAACAGACGGCTGAAGCTAGGGACAGAAAAAGGCCAACAAGTAAGAGAAAAGGTGCCTGGGGAGACAGGCACCATAGATACACAAAAGGGGAAGCAAGAGGCTGGGATCAAAGGCTGTAAGCCTGTCACAAAAACTGCTATACCGCAAACCCAGACCTACATCCTTGTCTTGATTGGCATAAGGTGTTTTTGAGCTTCCAGAAATAGGTACCTATTACAACTGACTGTGCATGTATGAAAGTTTCCATTCCAGGATACTCATGAACTTTTACAGCTTGTGAAACAGAATTAATGCACATGGTCAGATCTGATTTTAACTTCACTAAGGACAAAGGAAGCCCTTGAACGCAAAAGCGTTAAGCCAACAACACTTCTATCTGACATTAATGTCAGAGTACACTAAGTTGTTGTCTGAAGAGAAATGGCAACATTCCCCCTTTTCTTGATCTTGCATAAAACACCATAGAACTTACAACTGCCAAATGGTAGATTTCTTCTTCTCCTGGACAGATGGGTGCTCACGGGAAGCTCTATGGACAAACACAGCAGAACCAAGTTAATTTCTGCATCTCTGCCAAGCATCAGGTCATTTCCATCAAGGAAGCCATGTTGAAAGTCAGAATTCAGTCTAATGTGTTTCAAAAGACACCAGGGAAAGGGACATGCACTGGTCTTCAATGCAAGTACATCCAACCACTTCAAGTATCAACACTAATGTGAAAGGCAAGTGTGTTTAACATGAAGGTTTATCAACTCTCTGTAACACTGTTTGCCACAGACAGTGTGGGAACTACAGCCCACAGCATTAGAGTCACTTCAAGCCATTGCATTCAGAATTCATAAATCAGAAGCAATACTCCTCCCTAGAGCTTCTCCCAGCTTAAGCACACAAGAAACAAGCAAGGCAAACAACTGTCCAGGGTCTCCAAATAACAATGGCAACATGAGATTTGCAGCCCAGGTTCAGGAACAAGAGAGAAAGAACTGGTACTAGGAGAGAAGCATCTACAGTCTGGAAAACTCCCAGGACTTCTCAACCCTATATTGGTAGGGGTTGCATTGACCACAAGATAAAACATGTACAGGTTCTGTCCTAAACAGGGATGTTACCCAACACCCAGCCTCACCTGATCATCTCTGTCCACCTGACAGCCTCCTGGAGCTCCATCAGCCTCTCCTTGTACTGGTTGCGCTCCATCAGGACCCGGGCCATCTCCACACGAGTGAAGCGCCGGCGCTGGGCAATGGGAATGTTGTCCTGCAGAGGGGAGGAGCACTGCTTCAGCCAACAAAAGATGGAATGGGATCGAGGTTAGTAACGGGCAAGTCAGGGGACAAACATATATTTGCTAGTTCTTCTCCTGTCCTGCTTGATTTCACCCCCATTTCCCCATAGGAGAAGCTGATTCAGACAGTGAGCTCCAAACTATGACCATGGACCTCTGGGTGTTCAGCAAACCCATGAAAATTAGAATAAGAATCACCACCAACTTGAACACATAGCCCTCACATACATACACTCCAGTGTGTGACTACTGCCAGCAACGTGCTTTGATAGTCTGCAAGGAATGGTAAGAATTTACAGTGGTCTGTTGGTCCAGAATTTGGAAATCAAAGTTTTAATTCAGTAGCAAAGCCAGTCACAAGCAGCAGGGAGCACCATATAATACCATCTGCCCCCTCAGGAGGACTGGAAGGAAGTATTCTGTTAGTACAGATGGATAAAGATAGGATATAGAAACTTAGGAAATGCCTTTTCCTCTCTGGTGACACAACTTGACCTTCCAATGAAGGCAGAGGCAGCTTTGGGTTGGGAACAGGATTGAAAGTTTGTCTCTCTGGAAAAGTGGAAAATGAGAACAACATGACTAAGTCACAGAAAACATCAGCCCAAATGGAAGACTGCAAGGGTTTTGGAAACTCATTACTAGGAGGTGGAGAGGGTTTGTGCCAGACTGTGGCAATTCCCAACCTCAGCCTGGCTGGTAAGTTCTGCTGAGTGCTGGAACAGCACAAATTAACCAAGTCACTCTCTAGCCTCCCTGGACTTTGAATCAAATCTGTATGACTAGGCAAAACAAGAACTAAATAAACAAAAAGGAATTTATCAATTATTTTTTAAATTAAAAAGAGAACTAGACTTGCTGTCTGTTCAGCTGAAAACAAATCCAACTCTCTTCAGCAGCTCATGATCATAACTTGAAAATGTTCCCATCCACCTAAATTCTCAACAGACCAAGTTCACTCCAATTAAGTCAAGTGATTTAGGCTAAAACTGAACTTGCTCTGATACCCTGTGTAAGAAAGAAAACAGTAACACTGATAAGCAGTGTACTGAATTCCCTGTCCTAGCAGAGATATTTACAAGGAAAATCTTGTTACTGCTTGATTTGCCTTCTTTTTTTTTTTTTTCCAGCTACAGTTGGTCTTTGTTGAAAAGCCTCTATCCCAAGCCAAAATGGTTTCAAGAGCTGTCCTAGAAGAACAGCCCACAAGCCTTCTCTGTACCCTGTTAACAAGCAGTACTAGCTTATGGAAAAGAATTAACAAGAAAAACGCAGCACTAGGACATGGTGGTAGTCACTGTTACAAAGCTGGCTGTGTAAGCTAGATTTCACTGCATGATGTCCTCACAGCTACATCTTCACTGCCAACATGGGGACACGGTCTTCTGGAGAAGCCTGACAGTCATAACACCCTGAGAGAATCCTCACTGCACACAAGACTTTAATTTGAAATTAGGATGGTATTGAGCAGGACAGTGCTCTAGCACCCGGCTGCAGAAACTACATCCTGCACAGTGGTACTACCACTGCGTCGGCTGCTCCTCTGTGCCAGATTCTGGTTTGAAAGTTCTGTGAAGGGATTTCATGCTCATCAGCCACAACCCATTCATCACCCCTGCCCTCATTGCTAACAAAAGCACAAAGGCACATTAATCTGCATCTCAGAACTCGTATACATGAAGCAATACAGATAAGTAAATCAACCCCCTTTCCCCACAGGCATTTTAGTAATGTCATATACCAATTCTGTACAGAGATAGCTGCTTACATCCTCCACCTCCTCTTTGGGCTCTCGTCGGGCAACAATTGCTTCAGATTTCACTCTAGGAAACAGGAAGAAAAGGATCAAAACAGCAAGTGACACCATGGCTGGCTTTGGGAAGAGAATCAGCTATGGGGAGTCTGGCTGCATCCATCACAAGGGAGCAACCTCAAACCCTGTGTACCAAGTGTATAAATTCTGAGATGCTTCTCTGGCATTTTCCCTTCCTCTTTCAGCACATTACTCTGAACAACTTCATCGACCTCACCCCATTTTTTCAAACAATTGTTGTGAGCACCAAAATATCGACCACTGGAAGAATCCAGTTTCTATTTCTCAACCAGCATATACATTCAAATATTTGATGAGAACTGAGCCATTTTCAACAGGGAAAATGCTGGCTTAAATGCTTCTGCTGGACTGCTTCTGGTTTCAGTAGATTCTCTGATTATTTGTGATTCAATACAGTGATAAAAGCCCCTAACATGAAGAATAGTTTGCCAAAATGGTAAAGAACACCAAACCATGATAAAAAATACTGGAAGTATTTAAGTGAGTGTTTTCAATTTCTTTGAACTCCTACTTTATGAGGCATTACAAAAGGCTTTTAAAAAAATCTCTCTGCTTGCAAGACTACTTTCATTTCAGACATTCTGAACAATAAAGACACCAGTCTGTGTTATTCTTGGTGATTCTGAGCTCAGACTACAAGAACCTTCTAGATTCCAGCTGGAGAACAAACCCTGTCTTTTGCCCTGAGCACATGCAGTCATGCACAGCCAGTCACAATTGAACTGTTCTGCTCTGAGCTCCAGGAGGCAGCTTTGTGTGTATGGATGTGAAACCATTCCAGGCTTTGCTGGGCAGTTGGGCTTTAGTTTCTCTAGTTTGACAGGAAGATAAAAAGTGGCATCTTCCTGTATGAGACTTTAGAATCTCTTTTGCCTCTTCTCACTCTTAACATGAGCAATGGAACAATTACCGATATAGGCATTTAAATATTTCTTATACAACTCTGTATGAGCTCTTTCAGTAAATCAATGGGCATTCACTTCTCTCAGAGCTATCCTGGCTGCTAGGAGGATCAAGCTCTCGGCAGTTTCCTTCAAAACGATTGCTTTTGAAATTCCCTTTCTTTGTGTGGTTTTGGTTGTTTTTGTTGGTTGGGTTTTAATTGCAAATTTAAACCATTAATGCTCCAGGGAGACTGGGTTTGGAGTTGCTGCTTCAGAATCCTAATCCTGCCTTGTTGTACACTCTAAAGTACCTTTGAATACCAATGCTAATCCCATAAGTGAAACAGAGCAAAAGAGAGGAGGTGGTTTTACCCCTCTTCACTTCCAGCTCCTTGGGGCAGAGGTAATCGCTCACCTCTTCAGCTCCTCCTCCAGCTCCTTGACTCTGGCTTCTATTTTGGCTTTGGCTTGCTTTGTTGCTTCCAGTTCTCCCTTCAGCACCTCCTGCTCCCCAGACAGCTGGTCCACCTTGGCAATTAAATCATTCTTCACAACGTTCAAAGCATTTCTTGAGGGTGTGAAAGGGACAATAAGCAAAAATGCCCAAAACCAGCAGCTATCCATAAAAGAGACCTTTGACTAAAACCACAGACACACTACAAGGAGAGTTGAAACAATTGTGTTTAACAATTCAGTCCAGCTATGACTCAAGGGAAATTAAACTTTGGGAAGAAGGAGCTGCAGAAGAACAGAGAAATCACCATAATTGTTCAGTATAAAGTTTGTTCATTCCTGTATCCTGACTAACAAACAAACCTCTCCTTCGGAAGATGGCAGAACACTGCAGAAGGCATGTGTAGAGCAACCTATCTATTTTTGACAGAATCAAAGTCTGAAATACACCTTTCAGAACTGCTGTCATCTGCAACTGAGGATAATTGCAGATGATGGCAATAGAAATACGCATTTCCAGTCAGCTACAGAACATCTTAAATTTATAAAATCAGTAGCTTCCCATCACAGCAGGGTCTCCAGCTCTCCCCTGGGAGTACTCTGCCTTCCTCTTCCCAGCTTCAATAGCTGGTTTGCCAGATTTTCTCAAAAAACAACTCCATTACATTGTCTGGTTCTCCTCCATCAACTACAAAATTGTTTGAGAACTCAACGGTGACATTTTTTTTTTCCTAATAACGAACTTTGCAAATAAAACCTTACTAACAGCAACATCCTCACAGAGGCTCAGACCAACACGTGGATTCCCACTGAAGTTAATTTAAAGCTTGGAACTGATCTCAGATGACATCAGGCCCTACCAGCACATGCCTAGAAGCTTTATCCAAGTGCCTGGAGAAAGGAGACAGTTAGGAAATAGCTCAGGAAAGCAATTCTTCTTCTACAAGTGCAGGAATAAGTATTCAGGACAACCAGTTAGATAAACAAATGAGGCAGGAGTTCTGGCCAAGACCTACTCCGAAATGACATCTCATTTATAACCAGGCAGGTAGGTCAGAGCATGCAACAGTTCCTTACTTGGTCTCCAGCAGCTGAGAGTTCTCCAACAGCAGATTGCCCACTTCTTTGCCCATTCCTGAAAAGAAAGGCCAGGCAGTTTTCACCTGCTCTCCTAGAAACATGCAGCTTTTGTGGCACTGCCTAACTTATGCTTGAGGAAGAGAAATCACTTTTGTTAGGCTTCCCTAGATTCCTGTGTCCTGTGTGGAGAGTGCAGTGTCTCTAGCTGAATGACCTAACAGCACCAGCAAAGACACCCATGTGTCCCGTAGAGAATCCAAATTCAGACCTGGCTTTTCACCCCAACCTTCAAAGACCTCTTTGAGAGGGACAGAGGGAAGAGCCTCACTAACACCAGCCAGGGAAGTCAAGGCAGTAGCTCCTGGTTCAGCCATGAGCTATCACAAACATTTTTTTATCATTCCTCACACAGAATGAAGGCAGATTGATGGGTTTTTCACAGAGGACAGCAGAACTGTTCAAGTTGCTACTGTGATCTGCACACTAGTGATTTTCTTCCTTTCTTAGTATAAGCCAAATTTTCTGTATGCATGATTTGGGATCATGGTTGTGACGAGTTTCATGCATATGGAAGGCTTCCCCATTATCGACCTTCTGCCAGAGCAATTTTAACAGGACTGCAGATTGTCCCTTGCTATATCTAGTTCTAACAGCATCCTCAGAGATGTTTAAAATGTGAAGTCTTAGTTTCACTACTTCAGACCCACACTCAACACCTACAACTAATCTGCATTTGCACTTTGGCATCCATGTACAGCTGCAATCTGCAGACTGGTTTACAAGAACATTGACGCATCTGGGGCTAAGAGTGAAGGTCTAATTCAGTATTTCATAAAACCAGTGAAATGTAGGGACCAAAAGCACATCTGGATTGTTTCCCACTGCCAGCGACTTGCTGAGTCCCAGGGTCAGCCTCTGTCTTATAGTGAGGAACAGAGGCCACCTGAGAGCTGAAGGCAGAGAGGCCTCACCCTGTTGGAGGACAGTGCTGAGGGGTGCAGCTCATATCTCACCACAGGTCCCAGAGCATGAAGAAATCTCCCCACAATCAGTATTTGTCCTGCCCTCTGAACTCTCTCTTCCTTCACAGCAAAGACATCAACAGTCTTCGTGATATGTCATTTGCTGATTAGTTAGTATTTGCAGAAAATAAAAACAACACAACCATGAATTAAATGGAAGTTAGAGGAACATGGTAGCACATGAGAAGTGAGAACACACCACAACACTCCAACACACAGATCCTCTTCCCACAGTTAAACAGGATGAATTTATGATGACAAAAGCAAATTCCCAGCAAGAATGACTAGGGAGCAGCATTTTCAAAGAACTTTTGAAAAATTAGTGACAGATAATTAATCACTTTGATGTTTCAGGCAATGTATGTCAGAGAATATTCCAACAGCACAGAAATGGGAATCACTAATTGCAATGCAAACTACAGCGTATTTTGGGTTGGTAAGGTAAAGGATCTATAGCCCTTTTTATTTGTGACATGCTGCATGTAGGTCAGAAGACCCAGAGGTCTTCTGTTTATTAAATTATTTTCTTGCTCATTTTTAGTGATTCTACAAATAATCAATTAGATATTTAGCCTGTAAGGCATTAAATTGACACAAGAACATTAAAGGTGCTGAAGAACATCCAGGGAAAAGCTCATCCCCATCTTTCTTGGATTATATATTTTTCCTTCACATTCTGGAGTCATACATCCCTCTCTGCAGCTGTTTCTGGGAGAGAAAGAAATTCTGGGGAAGAGGGAGAGCTACCATGCTGGAACTAAAGGCCACACAGCATTCCATCAGTATCCTTCACCATAGCTTCTACTTGTGTGTAATGCAGTGACAGCCCAATGCCTTAACCACCTAGAGGTTGGAAAGGCTCCTCTGGCAATAAAGAACAGGAGGAAGCCTCCCAGAGCTATAGAATGGCACTACAAGATTATCTTGCATAGGCTGTAATGGGACAGCTCTGCTCATGGGAAGAAAACTTTCAGTGTGGAGAGACTATAAGAAGACCTTCAACCCTCTGGGGTGTGGAGCAACAGGAGGTGAGGTCTGGGCAGAGCACTATCCAGCAGAACATCTACACCATCTTCCTCCCACAGCCAGGCAAACAGTGTGAAGCATCAAAGCGGATAATCAATGAAAATCCCCAAACCACCTCTACAGTGCAGCTGCATCCTGCTTCTTGGAGAGGCGCTGCCACCACCACAAAAAAACCAAACCAAGGTGATGCAAGACATATGGACAGATGATGAGTGGATGAAAGTAATGCAGAAAGAAATGCACATTAAAAAAGAAAAGGAAAAAAAAAGTACAAAGGCCTTCGCCTTACCAAAGAAATCATCCCGTACTATGAGAGCCATCCCATACGAGAAAGGAAACAGAAAGAGATGGGGACAAAGGGGAAGAAAGGAAGAGAAAAACAGCAGCCATTAAGTACCAGTCTGTAAAACAGCAAACAGAGCAGCTCATCAGCTCATGTACAATGTGTGGTGCCAGCACATGTGATGGTTGGTAGAAAGTTACCTTGTTCTGCTTCAGCCTGACCTAACAGGGACTTTACCTTTGAGTGTCACAGAATGGTTTGGGTTGAAAGAGATCTTTAAAACTCATCCACTGCCAGTCCTCTGCCATGGGCAGGGACACTTCCCACAAGACCACATTTCTCTAAGCCCCATCCAACCTGGCTTTGAACACTCCCAGGGATGAAGCAGCCACAGCTTTTCTGGGCAACCTGTGTCAAGGCCTTACCACTCTAATTGCAAAAACCATTTTTCTTATATCTAATCTGAATCTCCCCTCTTTTCTTTAAAACCATCACCCCTTGTCCTATCACAACAGATGTCAGGACAAGCTTGAGACCTGCTTCCTTCACCTTCATAATTTTCCCTGTATGATACATCCTTGAGCTTTCCATCACCACAACAATAGCAGGTTGATAGACATTATGAATGCGGTGAAGGAAGGACAGTAGTGGGGGGAAAAAACCAAAAGTGGGGCTGAGTATCAAAGATTTCATTTGGCCTAAAAAGGCCCAAATGCACCTCCACACTGCAACAAACTCCAACACAACTTCAGCGGGAGATTTTCTGAGGAATGTTTACCAAAAACTTGGCTTACAGAAAAACCAGTTTGAATGAAAAGAAGGGATGATGTCATCCCTTTCTTGGTATCATCACAGAGCCCGCACTGAGCAGTGCCAGGCAGAGGGATGTGGCAGAGCTTGTTGGTGTGTGACACTATCGCAACTGCCAGGTCACCATCTTTACTACACGGAAAGTTTTACCCAATTTGCACTGTAATCAAGAGAAATTCCCTTGACTTCAACTGAAATTGCATCAGGGCCCAAGTGTATTTTACAAGCAGGTGCAAACCTGATGGCAGAGCATGGCCCAAGGGCAGCAAGCAGCCTCCTCCAACAAAGGACAGAGCTATCACACAACTTCTGAGACAGAAAGGCAAAATTTCCACCAGAGACAAACGTTTTACCATTCTAACCCATCACAAAAGTGTCTTTAATGTCAGTACCACAATATCTGAAGGGTGTTGGTCTGCACCAGGTAATCCCCCACAGCCACTGGCACATGGAGAGACTCCTCACAGCACAGGCCATGGAGAGGACAATGGGACCCTCACTCAGTCTGTGCCCACCCAGCCTCTGCTACAAGTATCCTTCCTGGCAGAAAAAAAGCCCTTTGAGCCCCAAGATCTTGAGTGACAGGCTAGTGTGACACAGTGGAGCCTGCCCACAGCCACACAAGAGAAAGCGGGTTGAAAGGTAGCAGGAACGTGAGCAGAGCAGGGACCTCCTGCTGCAGGGACCCACCAGTGTGAGGCAGTCAAGCAAGGTGAGGTGGAAGAAGTCTGCAAAGCCAACCGTGTTTGGACAAGAGCAGGGGAGTATCACACGTGTATACCACATCATCCAACCTCAAGCAGAAAAAAAGAAACAAGGAGAACTGAGCAGAAGATACACACCTGAGAACTCCCCTATGCGCCATGTCCAGCGAAGCACAGAGAGACAAGGGGAAAAGGAAGTGAAAAAGGATCCATCAGTGACTGAAACCAACAAAATCAAAATTTTGTTCAAAAAAAATTAACAATGATTCAGCCATTTCAATATCAAAAGGCATGAAATAGTAAGGACAGGACTTGCCATAGCTGTTGATGGCATGACTCTACACATAGGACAGAAAAAAACCCCAAGGAAAGATAACCCGTGGTACAACTGCAACCACACACCTCAGCTATCCCCAGATTTCCAGATGTGGATCTGAGGCAGTAAGATCTTCCTGGACTAGGTAAACCTTTATTTTGTCTTTCTTTAGTCATCTACCACTAAATGCAGAACAGCTCATTCCCACTACCTCTCATTTCCCCTGCCCTTGTGATTTTAACAGCTGGATTCTCTGATAATAACTGTGCTCTCCAGTGACACTTCAGCTTGCAGAAGACAACTGGTTGCATTTAAAATCTTCTTTTAGTACACTGTAGCACTGGGACTTCATTTGATAATCTCATTTGGACTTCTGTACACAACACTGTATATAAACTTACTGCTAATAAGGCTGCATTTCTTGTCTTTATCACAGACCCCCTGTTCTTTAATTTCCAAAGCATATATAGTTGGTTATCCTAAACCTGAATCACAGAATGGTTTGGGTTGGAATGATCATCCAGTTCCACCCCTATCATGGGCAGGGGGGACACCTTCCATTGTCCCAGGTTGCTCCAAGCCCCCTCTAACCTGGCCATGGATTCCCACAAGGATGGGGCAGACACAGCTTCTCTGGGCTATCGGCTCACCACTCTCAGTAAAAAGACCTGTCCACTGAGCACACCCAAACTGCTGTGATCCTTTGTGTCTGGAAACACTTGGGATAGGGAAGAGCAGGATGAAGGATCTCGTAGAAGGGGGAGCTGAGAGAAAGGGAAATGGGAGAACAGGAGCCTACCCTGAATCATTTGTGATTAACAAGTCAATATGCAGGAGAACAGCCAACTAATGCTCCGAAGTCTGTAGGAGAAATAAGGGAATTTGGTCCTCAATGACCATTAGTAAATAATTGTTCTCACTCCACATTTTTCTCCAGAATATTTCCTATACAAACCCATGTGTGTAAAGCAGTATTAGAGGTGGGAGGAAACCCAGATGTTTTGTGAGTTTTATTCAAAATAATAAAACATGAAGAGTGCCAATCATACACCAGGAATAAATGGGATTTTCCATTCCAGAATCAGACTTGTCTGCCAGCCACTGCTCAAGGGTAATTTCTACAAGTCCTATTTTTAAGATCCTCTTTAATAAGATTTCTCTTTCTTTAAGGAACTGAGACCCAAAAAAAGAGAATATTCTTTACAGATTGACTGCCAAGTATTGAGAGACTGGAGGAAGTAATAAGTCTTCACTTAAGTGAGCTCAGAGTCATTCATTAATTTGATTTACAGCATCAGAGAAGCTGATTTACAGCATCAGAGCCCCAAGAAGAGACAACTCTTTCAGCTTGTGGATCTTGTTTCTTACATCATGTTTATAAAGCTCCATTTCCTCTGTGTCTCTTCAGACTCAAAGGTACAGCACAAAGAAAGAGCATTCTACCTAACAAAAAAGGCAGAATTTTGGATTATGTTGACAGATTTTTGTCAGCCCTAAGACCCAGCCCTTTGCTTCTATCTTTACCAGACTTTCTTTTGTGTTTTCTATTGTGCAAAGCCAAAAAAAAGTACTGGTCTCATTTCTTGTTGAGAGACATGAGATCTTTCTCTGCTTCCTCTCTTTGTGGGGAGGAACCAGCAATGTGTGTGTTCATTTTTAAAACACTCTTATGTGCCAGAGTCAGTGGCCAGAATTCAGCAAAAGGATTAATTAGAACAATGTTTATCACAAAAAAAAAAAAAAAGGCACAGAACTACCTGATTTCATAACAGTCCATCTCCCAGGTTTGAAAAGGAACCAGCCTTCCTGTTTTGCTGGCCCGCCATGGGCTCTGCTCAGGCCAGAAAATGGTCCCAGCACAGAAATGTCCTCCTCGTAAGCCATGCTGCAGTCTTCAGAAACTACACTGTGATCTTCACGGCCCACATTTACATGGGCACTGTTAAATAAAGTCTTTGTACATTTCTATTGCAAGTGGTAACTCCCATACAACAGACATCTCACCACACTGAAGTCTTTGGGCAGCCTTACAGCAGGAAGAGGTGAAGCACCTTTGACTTCATCTGAGACTGTAGTGAATAACCATGCAAGATTTGGGCAACAAAAAGCTTTGGCCCTTTGAAAACAACAGTCTGCATTTTTTACTGATCACTGGGTCAGACTACAGGGTAATCCCAAGGGGAAGTGGATTTCCAGAAGGCAGGCTTCCAAAGTGGGAAGCACATTGTCCAAATCCGTTCATACACCAAGCAATTTTCCAGAATAGTAACTCTTCCAAGCCAATAATAACTGATACCCCAGCCATTTTGTGGGGAGAAGGAAAGCAGCAGCTGGCACAGTGATCAGCAGACAGAGCCACAGAATCAACCCAACACTCCTTGATAAGGAAGGAGTGAACACAAGGACTAATATAGAACAGATAGTCAATGGCAAGATTATCCATGGTTTTAGTGTTTTGATTTTGCTAGGAAGAGAGAGCTCCTTGATAAAGTATGGAGCTGGCTAACCAAAATTCATTCCACAGCTTTAACCATCACATGTAGTTCCTACAGCCAAGCCTCCCTTTAAGCAGGAGTCCCAGCCCTTCTGCAAAAGGCTACCAGTATCCAGAGGATTCTCAAACCTGGAAATCTTGCTTTTCCTTCAAAATTCTTAATTTCGTAAATATTTGCAAGATTGGCTCCCATTGCGGGCAGAGAAAACCTGTGTGTTCATCCCGAGTCTTCTGCAGACTTTTTTTTCTTCTGGCAATCTTGAGATGAAGGTGAAACAATACTTTAGGCAATGGCACAAGGGCTCTCACACATGCCGCAAGGCTAGCATGATTTTAAAAAAATCAACCCAAACCAAAAAGCTTATTGCAAGCATTCTCATGATGGTCTGGATCATGTTATTAATTCCAGTCATATTATTGGCTATAACAGTACAATTTCACAGATATTTATCGTTCATCAAACAAGAAGTATTGTATTAACTCTTTTCCAATTTTCAGTCCACATCTTCAAGGTTAAGTTTTTGTTTAATAGGGCAAAATCTATCCCCCCTGCAGAAACATATGGTTTTTAAGGGTCCTGATACAAGACATATCAAAGCTGATAAAAGTATCTTCCTAATTTGGGCAAAGGTGAGCTGCAGCAAGCAAGTCTGTGTGACACACTTCAGCTCATTCTGTTCTGGACTCATACACAGAACCAAACTTACAAGATTATCCATAAACAGATCTATATCAGTAATCATCAGAAAGGAAATGTTCACTTTCAGATCAGATCTCTTGCCACTAAGTACACATAACCCATTGTTTCTGGTTACGCCTGAAATAAGCCTGTGTCATAAGGCTCCTTAAAGCAAGCAGTAGCATGGAAAATGAGCTACACTGTTATAAAAACTACCAGCTGCCCATGTCACCTGAGTATTTAAAGACCACTTGTACTCTCCTGATGCAGGAAAACAGCAGGAATTAAGAACATGCTTAAATTCTGTCAAAAACAAGATCTAAATACTCAGGAATCCAATCGAAACAGTATGGGGAGGACTCAAGACTGCTCCCTGTGGCAGAGCTGCTTCTCTGCTGCTGAGTCCCAGCCAGGAACACATAACACAGCCTGGCTACAGGTATTACAAACACCTGGAAAACCAGCTTTAAAAGTGAATTATTACATTTCTTAGGCTGACTGTAAAACAGTAAATACTGCATTACAGACCATAATATTTCCACATCATTTAAACATCAAAAGCTTAACCAAATGAGTTACTTTCTCAGGAATTTCAAACAATTTTTTTACTCTCAGTACAAAATTACTGAGAGGGAATTTTCATCCAAAAGCAGAAGGAGAAAATTTTGTCTTCAAATTATTTTGGGAGAATCCTGTAGAAAAATAACTTATGAACTGAACACAACCCAAATAAAAGTTACCTAACAGCTGAGATTATTTTCTGAATAATCATTACTGTACTGCAGGTACATGCTTCTATCACACGTATCTCAATTTCCATGCATTCTTTAAAAACCTAAACATCCAAGTTCTGAAAGAAAAAGAGAATTTAAATGTTTCTAGAAGCTTAATATATTGTCATTGTACCACAGAAAACAGAATGGTTCTAACAAGGTTTTACCTAGCAGATCTGCTCCTTCATCAACATCTCCAATGACCTCAGACCCTGCGGTGGAAAGTTCATGGTACAGGGAGTCTGTGTTGATGCCAAATGCTTTGTTCACAATCCCCTGTGTTGGGCTGTTGTTGGAAGCAAAAAAAAAAAAAAAAAAAAAAAAAAAAAAAAAAAAAAGAAAACAAAAAAAGAAAACAGAAGAAATTTTGTTACTTGGCAATATTTAAGCTCAAAAATATCTTTGAATATAAGCTCAAAAATATCTTTGAAATACTGAGCATCTCAGACTGTTGCAATCAAAACCCTGAGAGCACATTCCATCTGTTCACCATTGGCTGAATCAGGGAACTGAATAATGAAAACAGCATGTGTTATTCCCCATATCATAGAATCATCGAATGATTTGGGTTGGAAGGGACCTTAAAGACCACCTTGTTTCAACCCCCTGCCACGGGCAGGGACACCTCCTACTATCCCAGGCTGCTCCAAGCCCCATCCAACCTGGTCTAGGACACTGCCAGAGATGGGGCAGCCAAAGCTTCTCTGGGCAACCTGTGCCAGGGCTTCTCCACCCTCATAGCCAGGAATTTTTTCCTAATATCACATCTAACCCTGCCCTCTGGCAGTGAGAAGCCATTCCCCCTTATTCTGTCCCTCCAGGCCCTTGGCCCCAGCCCCTCTCCACCTCTCCAGGAGCCCCTTTAGGCCCTGGAAAGGGCTCTGAGGTCTCTCTGGAGCCTTCTCTTCTCCAGGTGAACCCCTTCAGTTCTCCCAGCCTGGCTCCACAGCAGAAGGGCTTCAGTCCTTGGAGCACGTCCACAGCCTCCTCTGGACTTGCTCCAACAGCTTCACGTCCTTCTTGGGCTGAGGACACATCTATGATGCACAACCTCAAAGCTCACTGAGATGATTTACTCTGAAGTCACACAAGTTAAGGACTCTTTGATATTTCACAAAAACATTTCAACTCACAGAAGAGCTCAGCTTTGACCTGTCAGATTCTGCAAGGATTGCCATGCTCCTATCAATCTAGATGGAAACCTCAGACATCAGTAAGACCAGATAAGAAATTCAATGCTGAAACAGCAATAGCCTTTTTACTTGGCCAACCAGTTAAGTGCAATCAGCCTGAAGGGTCTGTTTTCCCTTTGGGTAAGCCTCTGTATTGAAATGCTTCTTTACATGTCCCCAGATGTATTTTATTAAAGGAAATCAAAGTTAATAGTTTTTAGTCTTATCAGATGATGGCACATTTCTACCTCTCAGTGTCTTTGATACCAGCAAGAATCTTCTTGTATTTCTCGACAGCCTCACGGCTCAAAGCAGCAAATAGCTGTTACAGGATGTGCAGGCAAGGCAACTTCTGGGATTGCGGCTGTCTACTCTAAAAAATTGTCTTAATGTGGGTTATAAACATTTTCCAGTGTCCTGCCTTGTATGAGTGACATCAACCACTATGTTTCAATGCAGTATGAACAGTAGCTGTGCAATTTCTCCAGCAATCTGTCAGAAAGGTCAGCACCAACTGAGACGGTCTCAAGTTGTATGGCTTCATTATCACATAAATAATCCTAGTGATTACAAATGGAGTGTAGTAGTTGCCTCTGACACTGCAGCTACAGCAAAGAAGAGGAAAAAAGAGTGGGTTTTTCAACTACAGAAAAATTCCAGCTACCCAGACATCTAAGAGTACTGAAGAGGTACAAATAGTGTCATAATGGCACTGCAATTAATCAGTTCACACAGTTCGATGGTCAGTTTCTCTTTCACAAGAGAAATCAGCACTCAGTCTGACTTGGAGATCTAATTCAGACTAACTTTCCTGTTCAGCATTCAGCTTTCAGAGCTGTATGTATCATGAAAGCGTCAGCAGTCCAAGTCAGGCTGTGTTTTTGTCTCCTGTAGCTCTCAGTCCCACCACCTGGAGCAGAGATTCCTATCTGGAGAGCTCCGGTGCATCAATCCTCTCTATTTCCTTCTTTCCTTTGAATTTAACCAAATTTTATTCTGATTTCATCAGTCACTTTTCTCTTCCACATACAGAGCAGTTTCAACTCCTTAGATTCCTCCTGACGCTAAAAATAGTCCAGGGATCCTACATGTCTCAATGGTTGATGGGTAGGGACCAGAGCAGCAGAGTAGTTTAGTAAAAGTCTGATGATTCTTCTGAAAACTCTGTTGAGGATTTGTAACCATTCCTCTGTGCACTGATGGGTCACAATTGCTCTGACCAGCCTCACCTGGGAACCACAACTATCCACTGGTCCCAGGGCTCCCTTTGACCTCAGCCCTTCGCCTTCAGTTCTTTGCTAAGATGCACCTGTCTTGAGTCCTGTCTCCTGCTGCTCATGGGTAGCACTGGCCTTGTCTGGGGCTCTCAATACCAGTGATCTGAGCCTCCCTGCTCAGAGCCTGTAGGATTGGGATTGGTGAGGTTACCTCTGTTTGTCCTGCCTTGGGGGGACAGCCCTGCCTCTACTCCTCAAATATTTTAAACAATTAAAACTGAAAACAACTTGAGGTTTTAAAACAGAATTCAGAACTGAGCTCTTATTAGACAAATGCACCTTTTCCCTCTTCCTTACAGGTTAAACCCATGCTCTCTTTGCTTGTCTTAAACCTCCTGCTGCTTCATCATCTCTCCAAATTTCCAGTGAGCCAATTTCCAGTTTTTCATCTCTTCAATGACCAGTAAGCCAAACGAGACCAGTCTTGGATCAGCTATACACATTCTCCTGTAGATCACCAGCAAGTATCTGCCTTTTGGAGAACTCAATGCAGGTCAGGACCTCTGATACTAGGCAGAATATATGGACTGTCTCAAATAGCTGCATTGTGAGCTCACTATGAGCCAGAGCAACCATTCCTCAGAGCACACAGGGAAAAGTCACAATCAGTACCTGCTACTCGTGCGTTCCAGGCGGGGGTCCTGACACATATCCAGCTCTGGAGTAGAATCGATGATATCCTGGACATCAGACCACTCATCGCTGCTGCCCATCCCTAGGCAAGAGAGTATGTATCAAGTACAGCATCAGGACTTTCAGAGAATGGTATTTCTTGAAGGGAATTTTACAGCTTTGAATACTGAGATTTTGAAAATTTCATGGTGCCATGTTCAAAGTCTTAAAATCAGAACAGAAAGTGGTTGAAGGTGGTCTCTCAATTCCGGAGGAGGAACACCATAAGCATCCCCCCTTCCCACCCCCATTCCAGAGCGTCACTAAAGTCATTGCCCTGAATACGCACTAAAATGGGATAAGCAGAAATACTTTATCCATAGAAACAAATTCCAAAACTCTCTTTTTATCTGCCAATAAAAAACTCCTCCATCCCCATATAGCATTAGCTGATATTGAAGACAACACAATGATTTTCTGTACAGCTTCATAAAAATTACCATTGTTAGAAACTCTTTGGTTTTAATACAAACAGGTTTTCCATACAAATCCTCAAGTCTACACTGGTTTAGATATCCATTACAGTGAAACTTGACTTCAAAACCGATAAATGAAATCTGGTTTGTTGTAATCTACAGCCTAAAGCCAATATTTAAAGGATAAGAATATCTTCCTCCTGTCAAGTCCTGTTTATTGGATACCAAACTCTTCAAAAGCTCAGACTTGCACCTATTCTGAACAAACAACATGAACACAGTGTCTGTTCATACAAGGAATTCCTGAAGGATTAACAACCTAATTTGTGAATCACATTAGTCCCTCATTGAACTTGGATGTGACATTTTTGACTTTTCCAGACGATCTCAGTAGACAAATACATAAAGTCCACGGCAACCAAAGTGTTAACTTCTTTCAGGCTGGCATTGTGCACCAGCCAGCAGCAAACCCAGACTGGAAGACAAAGCATGATGTGGATCTGTTGTCAAAGCAGGTATCCACACCCATCAGGTCTAACACAAACACAGCCTTCCTCAGCCTTAGTTTAGCAAGCTGGGAAGCTTTTCTGCAAATACCTCTGAGTACCGTTATTGGTAGTTCAGCTGTAAGACCTGTGCATCACTGACAAACATTTAAATTACAGATGCATAAAAGACATTATTAAAATTCAAGTATGTGCATTACTTCTAAGCATGGAGAATTGATTTTGCATTAGGAGTGAGAAATACCTGAAAGGTTGAATATGCAGAGCATGTAAAGAAGCCATAACTATCTCCTTTGAGCAAATCCCACAATATCACAATTCCACCAAGAAAGTGAAAAAAAAAAAGCTTCCACTTCACAATTGCACACATACAAAAAAGAGATCACTTTGACCCAAGAAAACTGTTGATAATAACTGAGCTTGTAAGGCAGCAACCGTAAAAATCAGGGTATTTATAGGGCATTCAAACTACTGACATCCATGTTTAGCTTTCCTGATACAAGTGTTTCATGGTCTTGCCTTGGCCAGGATCACAGCCAGACCACAATCTAACAGCAGACTGTGCAGAAACCCACGTGCTTCCATGGACAACTATCATAATCTCTGAGAGATGGACATCTGTGACCCTGAGGACCCTCTCAGGAAAACACAGACTGGGACTCAGTCATGGCAGTTCTCATTCAGTGCTACAGCAAAAGATGTTATATGTTGGTTTATGGTCTTACTTTGTTAGGAACCAGCTTACGAATGTTAGCAGAGGAACTTCTGCTTCAGTAATAACTTAATTATAACTTCTGCTTCCCAAGGAATAACTTGGATAAAAACACGATCAGCTGGTTCAGATGCAAACCTCAGAGACCCATTATGTTTACCCCTGTGCTCCTGCACATTATCCTAATGACTTTTAATAAATCTTACAGTCCTTGCGTATTTTAAATTCATGACCTGTAAAACAGACCACTTCTCATTTCTGATGGCCACTTCAAGTCTCAGAATCCAGGGTGGATCTGTTCAGATACTACATTGGCACAGCTAAAGGGCCTGTTATCATGTTATTACATCATTTATTTATTTAACAGCCTGGTGCTAAAGCTTGGATGATGGCTTTCCTGACAAGAAATCATGAATTCAAATTACTAAAGGACTCTGGAAAACTGAGAGAAAACAATTGTAACTTCCATAGATTTGGGAGTGCTCTTATATGAGAAAGAAGCTAAAAGAAATCAGCTCATTTAGCTAAGAAAAACAGCTGGATACAACTTTTTAAGCAAATCAGAGCAGGGATAAGAGCACAGAGGGAAAATAATTATTTAATATCACTCACAAATTTGGCATTTGAACAACTGGATATAAAATACTTACTAATAAATCCAGAGAGAAAACTAAATACAAACTTTTAATTGTCATATTGATGAGGTCCAGAAACAGCTTCCCAAAAGCTCAGCCTAAGATGTGACTTGAGTGCTCAGGAAAAAGGTTCCATGACACGAATGCATGTCACTGCAGGGAACTGAACCCAGTAACCTGTTCCCATCCTATGAATTTGTGAAATTACTCATATAACTGATGTTTTCAAAAATTTACTATGCAGAAAACTGCTAACATCCAATTAACCCTGTCTCATTCATGTACCTTTCCACGTCATGCTTCCTTAAATTCTATACTTACAGTGCAATCTTCCAGCCTTTCCCGGTAACAAAGAAACAAAAGCACTGCAAAGTCAATTATGTTAGTGACCAAGTACCTGAGCTCCAGCTACCATACCTATGCTGACATTCCTCATCTCCTGTGTGACCTGGACTTCCATGTTCCGGCTGTTCCGCTTTTCTCGCGCCCTCTTATTGCTCTTGGTGGTGCCATTGGTGTACTCGCTGATGGGCTGGATGCTCTCGTTCAGAGGAGTGACAGCGGCAGAGGGCACAGATGAAGTAGGAGTGTTGGACTTGGTTCCTGTGGTGCTCGGTGTGGCAGCTGCTGAGGACTGCCCAGATTCAGACATTTCATCTTGGGGGCACTGTGGAAATTCCAGGGCAGCAGAACAGAAAGGGAAAATCACAATTATACATTTCGGTAAGTCCCATTTGCTGGTGTATGGCTGCCTTAAAGCATTATGACCATGGTTCTTCCTCACTGTACCAGTTACATGTCCCACTGTTTGCTGGTGACACCAGGCATTACCACCACAGTGAAGCAGCGAGCTCTCCTGCTGAATTCAACAAGCAAATCCCACCTGTGGAAAGGGCTGATAACCTTTCTCCTTCACTACTGAATACTGGTCTTCACAAATCCCATTGGTATGTGACCTCAAGAAAGGTGGCCTTATCACAGGTGAAAAGCACCTGTAGCTCACACTGACTACAGTGAAAGCTGAAGGACTTTGGCACTTGCAGCTAACCAGGCCAGTGTTTCCCAAGACTGGAAGGCAATATGAGTATCGCCTGGGAAGGATCTGAAGTGGCCTCTTAGAAGTCTTGGCTGATGTCATTACTGTAAGCCATCAAGACACTTGGATGAGAAAACAGCAAACTGGTTTTGCCACTAAACTGCAGAAGCAGAGTGGACATTGATCTGGGATGCTCTGGCTTGTCTGACACAGGAGATTATGTCCCCAAAACCACCTTATGCAGGGCTAGGCAGGCATGGGTCCAGCTTGAGAACATGGCAGAAACAGGTGTGGTCTCCCACTTCCAAATGGCAGGATGGCAATACCCAAGAATTCAGAAAGGTGAGAAATGAACACAGGAGATGGAATCTCAGTATGGAATGTGAAAAATGGCTCTTGATTCTAACTGACATTACAGACCCACTTCTTGTATTATCACCTCTTGCGGAACAGGGAGGCTTCAAGGCTTTGTCAAGGTTTTATACTGTGAACTGTGTTTGTTAATTAAAGCAGCACTGCTTCAGTCAGACAAGGAATGCCCTGACCAGCGCTGTGACCTCTCTCACACCCAAATGAGAGCTCCTCAGTCTTAAGGGCAGCCCACTCTATTACTGCCTGCAGGCAGGTTGACATAACTAATGCTGAAGGTTATATGCGACAATGACTTGCAATTGGGTGCAGCGGCATTCAACATCTGCACATCCAGATCCAGCTTTCATCTTCACCACTGGCCTCTGATCTCCTGTGAAAATACTAGACAAATCTTGATTCTGCTCAGAGGCTGCTCTGAGCCCCTCCAACCTTGCAGATGGGACACAGTTTCACTTTGCTCATCTGGAAGTCTCGTTCTCTTGTTCTAATAACAGCTTCACAATATGACAAAAGAATCCAATATGGGATGAATGAGAAGACTGAAAAAAATGATGACTTAACCCTTTGCAGCCTTATTTTAGTTAATCTGGAATTTTATTAAGATCTTCCTTTAATTAGACTGGCTTCTGTATGGTTATCTTAGAATGCCCTGCTGCACATTGCACTGTGGAAGTCAAAGGGTTTACACTGCACATTTATATTGGAAATTCAATTTTTTAAAAATGCCACTACTATTAAACACAATCCACATTTTGTATATTTTTCACATTGCCAGTCCAAACAGCACCCACATTCCCACATGAATATCCAAGCCATCTCCCTGCACATAAGCTGGTTTTAGCATCAAGACTGAGATGAGAACTTTGCACTTAGGCTGCTTCATGTGAAAACCACACTTCCCAGCTCTATTTCATGTTCCTGGTTTAGGAGCTACTTTCCTAGTATGTAAAGAAAAAAAACAATCAAATGGGATTTTTGATAATAAATAGGCTCCAGTAAGCTTTGGACTACCTCAACTGCAGTTTGCCTTCTGTGCTTTCAGATGTGCAAAGGGACAAAGATTATCAAGTGTGAAGTGCAACCATAAAACCTACTTCCTCAAACAAAACTGCTGTTGGATGAAAGAACTGAGGGATGTTTTTGGACTCACTTTAAGTCTATGAGAATAACCAAAGTTCAGGAGTATCTTAGCTGTGTAAGAGACACCCAGGTGGGTCCACTCCACTTGTTCTTATCAACCAGATGTCATTCAAAAGTCCTGGATCATCAGTGTCTACAGAGTGATATTTGTATCAGCAATATCCTGTAACTTCTTGTTTATCAACACAACCTGCCCCTTACCCTGAACACACGAGAAAGTAATTACCCTGGTCTTTCACTACTCTTTGGTTATAGCCGTGAGTTTTGTATTCACCTAGAAAACATACTTTATCAACATTCCAGCCTGCAGTGGAGAAATTCTTTCCAAATGGATACACTACCAACGTGCTCCTCCTCACAGCCCAAAAGCTGGTATCTTCCTTCTATTGTCTGAGTGCTCTGTTAATGCTAAATATTGCACTAAGAGTACAGCTCTTCTCTCCGGCACAGGAGGCATTCTCCAAAACCCATAGCTCACCCAAAGAATAATCTCCACAGCCACCACTTACCTACAGCCATACCTGTCAACCTCCTAAACATCAATTGTGTAGTAGTGACCTCCAAAATGCATTGTAAAGGCTCAACATTCATAGCAGTCATATGTCACCATGAGAAGCCACAATTGTATGGTTATAACACTGAAAACATAGTACATAAAAACAAAAATGTTAACGACTTTCATCTCCAAAACACTGTATAAAATAAATGTACAACTGAATGCAAAAATAAAATAATGACAGCAACTAAAATAGAAAATAGTAATAAAAAGTAAACACAGACACTTAAAATGTAAGTCCAGCATGGCCCCATGAAGGAAAACTAGTGAGGATAGTCAGGTACATACTGGGAAGGTGAGTCATGTGTGAGTGATGTCAGCAAAACATCAGAGTTCTGAAGAAGAGGCAAGGGAGGAATGAGCCATGCCTCTGAGAAGTCAGTCATGCAGAGGATTTAAGCGATTCCAGTCACAGCGTGTGCAAGAAGCTTTTGGGAGAAAAATCTCCATTCCAAACTAGCAAGTCAGTCAACCACATCCTTTAATTATTCATTAATTTGCTCCATACTCAGGAAATTCTGCGTTAACAGACTACCCATCCAAGCCTTCCACAGCACAAGCTCTTCAGGTCCACTGTACCATCTAAGCCTCTTTTATCCCAGCATTCCACTCTGAGTCTCCCTAATGAGCACCAACATGAATCCCAGCACAACACGTTTGGAGCAGCACACTGCTAATTCTGCACAAAGCTTTCTTGGAACCAGATTTTTTTGGCCTGATACCACCACCAAATAACTAAAGAGATCCAGTCAGTAATCACAGAATGGTTTGAGTTGGAAAGGACCTCAAGCATCACCTAGTTCCAACCTCTGTGCAGGGTGTCTTCCCTGCCCAAAGCAGTCTATTACCTGAACTTGAACACCAAAGCTTCCATTTATCTGGCTTGCTGCTGCATTCCATTGCAGTGCAGATGCTGGGTTACTTCTTGTGCAAGTTCTCAGTGGGATCACCTCAAGAATTAGACCTCAGCAAGGCTGTGGAAGATGGATCTAACCACAGTGTCTACCCAGCTCTTTTCTTAAAACTAACTCCCACTGCCCAGCCTGATCATTGGAAGGTCTGCTCACACCAAGGTGTGATGCACTCCCTGGAGAGCGTGAGGAATAACTGGGCTGGGCTCCATACATTTTGGTTGTGCTGGCACTGCACCAGTATGAAGAAACACATTCACGCTCTGTTCTCATTTCCACCACCCACTATTATGTTATTGTATGGTAGCACTGCTATTCCATAATCCCAGAGCTCCCCAGAAATGACTGTAGGATCTGAATGGCATTCGGCAAGTTGCTACATTTCCCAAAATTCTGTGCCCCTAACACTACAATAAGGACTGGATTCCAACTCCCCGTCCTGGGCAAAGATTTTTTGGATTTCCAAATTCCACAACGGCAGAGAGCTGACAAAGTGTTGACATTTGTGCTGTGCTAGGCTTGGCTGCTTTACAGATGTAGTGCTACAAAAATTAACTTCATTTTCTGAGTAAGATGTGAATTTGTCTATCTATCAAGAAGGCCACTGCTGTAAAGTCTCTCATATGAAAGCCCATTCATGGAATCTAGAGACATGTAGAATGGGTATAACAAGCCGGGAATTTCTTTTTTTTAATCTCCTCTTTGCCTTTACTGCCTCAATGTAGTTTACAGGATCAGTGATTCACAATTTTTCAAAAGGAGACCAGTCCTTACACGCGACACATAAAGCAGCCGATGTTCTACAAATTCCAAACCGAGTGAAGGTAAATTTAATCAGATACTTTTGAAGTACAGCAGAAGCTCTGTGAGATACCAGTGGACACAATGAGCTGTGCTCAGCAGAGAAACCAGTGGCTTTCAGACCTGTCACCAGGCATTTGTGGAAAAGCAGTTAAAGAGAAGAATTTGGTGGAATCCTGAGCACAAAGACTTTGCAAAGTCTATATGTCCGGCTAATGGGAAATGCAGGTCACCATGCATAGTCTAATCTGCAAACAGCTGCTGTGAGCTGTCAGCTCAGAGCACACCACTTGGGGCTTGGGACTCAGATCAATCTCCAAATAGTGGAGCGGAGACCCCTGAATGGCAGGGCAGAGCAGAGCACAAGATACGTCAGCCACCACCATGAGCTGCTCCAGTGAAGCTGCAATGCTGTGAGGATTTTGGAAGACCTGGTGCAGAAGGTGGAGCAGTAACGGTGACAGATATACCGAAGGTAGACAGCGCAAGTCTAGAGCAGTGACTAGGCATAGAAGGAATGTAAAACCTTTAAACATAGTGCAAGACTTGGTCATCCAGACAGGGTAAGAAGAAGCCCTTTTTAGCGAAGACAGGAAGGCCAGGAGATCAGTCAAAAATGACAAACATTTAAGTGCAAGTGCAACCCAAAGCCTGGCACCACTTGAGCTGCAGAACCATTGCTCTTAACGAAGTGGAGAGAGGAGACAGGTTCCACCATGTCCTCTCTCAAATAAGTTATTAAGAAGTGAAGGATTTCTCTTCACTCAATCCCTAAATGCCTTCATACGTGTCCCTCTCAACTTGGGACCAGCCAAGTAAAGAAGATTATCCCTGAGACAAGCAGCATGAGGAGCTATGTTAAATCCTTCCTGTACCATATACCAGATCTGCAGAAGCATATCCTCCCACCTCCAGAACAGTTACTATGGGAGCAAACACATAGGGAGAGGCTGCAAAGGGTTACGGACACAGATTGTCTCTAGCTTAAAGAAAATATGAGATGTTATTGACAGTGAGAGAGTGGGAAACCCTTGCTCTGTGATGGTCTAGAAAACCTTGTAGCTGGAGTTGGACTGCAGCTGGCCGAGGTCACTCAGATGCCAGTGGTCCAGTGTTGGGATGATCTTGGCCCCTATCTGCCCACGTACCATGCCATCAGCGAGGGGGAAGACATTCAGGGAGTTGGGACGTTCCTTCCTGCTAAAGAGACAAACAAGGAGAGAGAGGAAAGCATGTTAACCGTGTACAAGGTTCTGATACAAAACAAACACCACACTAGTGTATGTGAAATACTAGTTACTAGAAATTGGACTGCAACTGTTACCCTCATGCAGCAGCCGTCTAAACTCCCAACTCCCACACTTCCTTGGTGCTGGCTGCTCGGTCACATGGTGTTACTGCTAGAGTAATACCTCCTCCTGGAGAAACTCTAAGAGGAATGAGGTCAGTGGCCATAACAGGTATAACTGACTGCTCAATCAGTATGAGAAATTTGGAGAAACAAGAAAGTGCAGGAAACCATCAGCCAATTTAAGTCAGTGCTTCTGAGAAACAAAGGCATTGGAGGAAAATAAGCCATGGCAAATAACTCTCAGAGCAAAAAAATAACAGCTCCTAGAAATGTCATCACAAGGTGATGAATAAGGCTTTTAAGTGCCATCTACACAAAACTTAGGACATTCCATCCCAAATCTGGTGAGCTTCAACAACAGGAACCAGAAGGGTTGGATCACTTCCAATTTTAAGCAAGAAAGCAAGTATTTGTACTCTTTGATCTCCCTCCATACCCATATTACAATGCACTTGCAATTCAGAAACTAAACAAAGTTTGCATTGTGCATATTGCTAGGTGTCTCTAAGTGTGTTCTGTTCATCCCCTGCTTTCTGGCAACTGCAGGTGACTTACTAACTGCAGGTTTGATCCTGAACATAAAAGCTGGCACAGATTTTGAGACCAAGCTTCAGTGGGACAAAATCTAGAGCAAGTGGAGGTGGAAAGGCTGTGGCAGTAGCTTGCTGAACCCAGCAAATGGTTTAGGGTATCTCTCTATTAGACTCCAGGCCCTGCAGGGCTGAACTAAATTGATTCTCTGTGTGATGTGCACCCACAATCGCACTCCACCATACTTCTAATCCTGCACCGGGTTTCTGCTTAATTGTGGGAGAGTGATGAAACCTGCCCTTCTGTATCATGCTGTTAGTAACAGCAGATCTCCATGTGCCTTTTGTTAATGATCACCAGCACTCGGTGTCACACCCAGGCTGGGAAACAAGCACAGACACCTCACCTGTGACCATGGCAAACAACTGCTACAGGGCCCCTGGGACAGAGCAAACACACTAACACAGGGGATGATACATCAGCCAGCTCTTTCAGAAAGGACAGAGATGAAGTGTCCAGCAGAGCAGACAATGTTTCTTGAGAAAAACCACAATGCCCAACCTTCTCACTCCCAGCATTGCCCAGCTACCACAGCATGTTACATTGCTGCATCAGCACCCACATCAAATAGGCAAAAAGGCCTTCTGTGCCTGTCTTGGATAGGCAACAAGGGGCAGAAAGGAGTTTCCAGCATGGCCTGCTTGGGATGCACTTTTCCTAGTAATCTGCATTAAAATCCTCTCCTGAAGATACTAGACTCATGCATGGAAACTCTCTTAGAAATTCTCTCAGAAAGCAGGCATGTAACTGGATTTTGGAGAAACATAGATCATTGATAAAACATCATTAACCTGCTCAAAGGTAACAAGCAATAGGACAAGAGAAATTGTCCTCAAGTTGCACTAGGGTAGGTTCAGGTTGGATATTGCAGAAAATTTCTTCACTGAAAGAGTAGTTAAGCATGGAAACATGTTGCCCAGGGCAATGGGGGAGTCACAATCCTTGGAAGCATTCAAAAGGTGTGTGGATGTGGCACTTTGCGATATGATTTAGTGGGCATGAGGGTATCTAGTTGAAGTCAGACTTGATGATCTTGGAGGTCTTTTCCAACTCTAATGATTCTGTCATTCTCCACAGACTCAAACCCAGACTCCTATGTGACAGGAATTGTCAGTATCTTTGTAGCTTTTCCTTTCCACTACCAAAGGCATCTTGCTGTTTGTGACTTAAATAATGGCTGAAGGTTTAGTGAAAACATTCCACTGCTGTCTGTCTAAATCCCAATTTATGACTGTAACCTGCCACTTACACATGCTCCTACCAAGTCATGATGCCAAAGGACAATTACCTCTGCCAGTCTGCTGTAGGTACCTCTCTTTATCCCACTGCTTTCATTCCAAGACCCTGAAAGTTTTTAACAGCTGGGTTTCAAGTTTCTACAAAAGTTTCTAAATAACATACTATGCAAATGTTTCCCCTCCTAGGAAATCTTCACCCTGGCACTGATACAAGCACCACAGAAAGTAGAGTTAATTACGCGTAAGAGATTATGAAGGGATTCAAAACTAGAAATCAGAGCCACTTTTTGCCACAAAATCAGAAAATTCCTAGTTTTACAGTTAAAGAAATAACCCACGGGTGCCTAAGAGTCTACTTCAAAAAAAATTTTTTGTGGAGAAAACAAAATCAAGCCATTTTTAGAAATGCTTTAACCATCGGTTTTGTGTATTTCCTTTTCTTCAGGATCGAATGATAGTTTTAAGAGAATCTTGCTTTCACAGGTGTATGGAGCGGGAGAAAGTTTCCCATAACTGCAGAACAGTCCTTGTCAAATCAGTGGTGCAGTCAGAATATCTTAGTGACTATGCTGGAATGACTTGACATAACTCACTGACAACACTGAGACATAAAAGCTGCCCCAGAAGTGTGCTAAGAGACATTAAATATACTTTCCCTTTTTTGTTGATATGCAAACACATACACAGCTAACACATAAGGAAATACAGCAGCCACTGAATGGAGAGGAAATGTGTGGCTTTCACAGACCCTATTAAAAAGAGAGAGGTACAGGGTCCCTGTAGCATCAGAAGCTGTAGAATCTTCAGGAAAGATTTTTAGCATAGACTGTTAGGAAATTTCCTTGTTGAGTTTCTTTGGAAACACCTTCAAGCATCTTCAAAATCTCCCAGGAAAGGGGAAAGAGCAAACATCCCAGAAGAGCTAACTCCAGTTTTGCAGTCTTGGAGTTGGCTACCAAATTTAAATATAAATAAATTTAAAGTATCCTCAGGGCTGGTCTAAATTTTGAGTGTCGCACTTGCCCTCATATAACCTAAACCCTTCCAGGACTCAGCCAGGGTGAGTCCTAACACTTGTTAGTTCCACCTTGAGTTACAAGGTGAACAGTACACTCTTCAATAAAGGTTTGCAGTAGCCAAAACCTGGGATTAGGATTTTCTACAAGCAACATCCTAAAGTTTACAAAACATAACAAAACTACAGTTTGTTTGCCAGCATTTAAAGAGGAGAACTAGTCTCTTTGAAGGTTCTGGGCACAGCACTCCCTGCCCAACCATGAGCCACAACCATTGCCTTTGGAAACCTACTGACACTTCTTCTGCCCCACTCAGAAATCAGGCATGGCTTGTTCTCTAGACTAAAGTAAGAGAGAAGAAATTTTTTGGAACCTGAGCTGTGTCAGGGGAGTTGCATGAGCTGTGTCAGGGGAGTTTTAGGCTGGATTTCAGGAAAAGGTTCTTCCGCCAGAGAGTGGCGGGCACCGTCCAGGATCCTGAGGGAATGGTCATGGCTCCAAGGCTGCCAGAGTTACAGGAGCATTAGGACAACACTCTCAGGCATAGGATGGGATTGTCTGGGTGTCTGTGCAGGGACAGGAGTTGGATTTGATAATCCTTATGGGCCCCTTCCAACACAGGATATTCTATGATTCTACAGGTCTATGATTCTATGACTTTTTAGAACATATGGGGATGTGAAGTGTAAGCATTCTATCCCAGACATCTGATCCTGTTTTGGCACCAAACTTGTGTGTCTTCTGCATTTCCACGCACAAGCTTCTCCCTGCTGTGTTATCCCAGCTCCATGGCTCCCTCTGCACTCCTGAAAGAGCAAGTCCAGCACAGGTGCCAGTAGATACAGAGAGCAAATATGCCAGTACAATACATTCCTAGCATCACACTATCACCACTCCACAGCAACCTCCAGCACTTGGATTAATGAAGTTCAGATGCAGCAATAGGATTTACCTTTTCCTCCAGGACTGGCGATGACTGCAGTGACAAACATAACAGCCAAACAGCAGCAATCCCACAAAAAGCGAGACAAAAAGAACAACCATTAGAGAGCAAATGTCATGCAAATATGCAACCTACCACAGACATGAAGTACACATGCACTGCCACCCACACCATATTGAAGTGAGTACAAGCTCATTACAGCTCTTGGATGGCCACTGATACACACCACCCCCACAAAAGCTGTGGCACAAACTTCTCCCTAGTCCCACTTTTTTTAAATAAATGCACCCAAATTTGTCTCACAGATCATGAGAAATTATGCGTCTCCCTCCACCCAGTGCACTAAGATACACAAACACTGGTGTTCCTCCCTCCAGCTGTGCAATGACAACAAAACACACCTGTCCCAGGTGCTTGTGTACAAGCACAACAAACAGAGAGCTACACACGTGCACACACAAACAGTGCAAAGCTGGAAATTAAGGAAAAACTCCCATTTCCCCACTGGTAGCTCTTACAGACTTAGATCACAGTCCCATCACGGGCTTTTCACACACATACAGTGTTTCTCTCCAAGGACACTACCAATATGCCACACTTAAAGGATAAAAGACTAACTTCTGTGACATGAAAAGGCAATTCTTGATGAGAATTTTGCCCTTCACTACTGAGACTGGCAGTCTTGTAGATACAATCAGCAACACTTTTCACTGGGAAGCTCTTTCATGGAATGTTAACATAAAGCCATAATTAATATCATCTTATTTGAGAGTCAGGGAAGGAAAAGCTTTTAAGTTTTTAAGAAAGGAAGAAATTAAAACCGACTTGAGTTGGACTTCAATGATCCTTGTAGCTCCCTTTCAGCACAGGATATTCTATGAATCTGTGACTCAAAGTTGGCAGGTGCACATAGGACTCACCCTTTAAAAGATGGATGCCCTAAGTTTGCTGTTGCCTACCCTACTTTTAGATTTTACTGTGTAAGCACTTCCACAGATACATTCTTACTTCCAGAAGTGTAAGCTGGGAAAGAAACAAGTCTTAACACATTTATCCCATTCCACCTCTAGCACTAGGATCAGATCACGTTCTGGGAGCCCACTCTGGATTTACAGAGTGTGAAGGATACATGAGAAGGAGGAAATATAGTCGGATAAGGGAGATTTTACGAACAAATGAGCACCTACAAACTACTGGTTCGTACACCGTGTCCTCTCAAGCTTTCTACACCCCTCATGCCTGTCTTTTCTGCCTAGGAAAGCTGACATCTAGCTTTTTTTTTTGTTTTTCTCAATTAATTCCTGTATTTTAGACAATCTATTTCTCGTCAGAACTCAAACACTGCAGGAAGGGAGGAAAGTCCACTTCTTGGACATAAGTAGGATTTTTGCTGACTGACAGAAAAATTCCTCTGAAAGAACAGGTGAAAAAAATCCTGTAACAGCTATTGCATTTAATTGCTACAGTTCTGCTGCCTATTCCACATACAAAGACACACACACACACACACACTTTACTTGACACCTCCATCCATTCTACAGATAAACTTCTACACACTACCTAAGAATATAAACATGTTTTCCAGAGGCCTCATCAACAGTAGTATGACAAAGACTCACCTTTGTAAAACAACATACAAAGCTCCTCACCATCAAGTACCCACAACTCACCCAGAACCCATTAAAAGAGAGCTTCAGCTATAATCCATGTCTCCAGGAAAAGGTCCTGCTCTGTTTTCTCTCTCAAACACACACATTCAGTGTTTAAGTTCCCAAGTGACACATGTTATATGGAGAGGTCATGGCCCTACCTTCTCCCAGGCACAGTGCCCTCACTTTGGTTATTTCCCCCAACTTGCTGCATCTTAGATCGCTCAATGTGTTCCACATAGGTCTGGATCATCTGTGAGGAGAGAAAAATCCATGAGGCAAACAGATGAGAAGGAAAGTCTCATTTTCTGCTTTTGTTTAATTTTCTCTGGCATCCATTTCCAATCCCCTGGGTTTTTTTGCAGACCTCCTTGTGTTTACTGTTGCCTTCTAAGCAGATGATGCAGGTGAACGGTCTAATCTGATAGAAAATTTGTCAGCAAACAGTGTCAGAAATTACTTCAGCTGAATCTCATAACCAAAGAGCCTTAGAAAGAGCATATCACAAAACAACATAAGCCTGGAGACTCACTGGCAATGGGAGATGAGGTAGCAGGGCACTGTGCACAGCATCACAGAACAGCTGAGATCGGAAGGAACGTCCTAAGGTACATCGGTCCACCCCCTGCTGAAATAGGGCCACACAGAGCAGGCTGCCACAGGACCGCATGCAGGTGGCTTGTGAGTATCTCCAAGGAAGGAGACTCCAACAGACTTCTGAACAACCTGTGCCAGGGCCCATTGTACTTGCAGTAAAGGAGTTTTTACTACTTTGTTCAGAGTGAGCTTTCTGTGTCCTAGTCTGTCCCAGCTCTCTCCACCGGGCACCAGTGAACACAACCAGTCTCCATCCTCTTTAAACCCTCCAGTCAGGTATTTCTGACGTTCCCAAAGTTCAGAAGCTGTAGTCATCACTAGGATTGTCAAGCCAAGTTCTGTGACATGATACAGTCATGCAGATATAGACAAAGAGTTTATTTATTTAGAAAGATGATATCTTACCTCTGTGTGACGCTGATGCAGAGCATTATACTCCTTCTTCATTTCCGATTCACGTTCTTCCAGTCGAGAAACTGCCAAGAGAAGATCCTACCTATCAGCTAACATACACCTGGTTCTCAAAATAAACTATTTGAGAAACAAAGCCTATTTTTTAACAATTTAATTTACACCTACTGAATAAAACAAACAGAAACATAACTGTGGGATTTGGTCTTTGTTACAAACTTAGCACATGGGTACCTGCATGTTCCTAATACCAGTGATTTTGCACCACAAATGCAATAAAACCACAGCTTTTCAGCAGTAGCCTGCTGCCCTGCAAGCATCTTAGTTTGGCAACAATTTAAACTGTCCTCTGGGAGTGGCTCTTCTGGCTACTAGAGGAGCAGTAGTAATGGGCAAAACACTAACAAATTCTGAAGGGAACTTCAACAGCTGCACCTATTAAGGAAGAATTTGTAAAAACAAAGACACAAACTAAGTAAGTAAGTAAGTAACTAACTAACTAACTAACGTGATTATTTTTATCAGAATGGAAAATTCTACAAGGAGAAACCGGAAACCAGGTTCCAAAGGCACAAATCTTGCACCTTGCATCTGGAGAGCCTGACCACAAATGAAAGAAATGTAGCCTCTACTGAATTAGTGTAGGTGCATCCCACCCTTCGGAAAGCTCAGAATTTTACATCAAAGTAAGGGACAACCAGGTATTTTGGGCTTTGCACAAACTACATTAAAGCAAAAAAAAAAAGTATTAAGATTATTTTCAAAGTAGCACTGTATGTGTGTGGAAGGCATGTGTATAATGATGTCCAGTGTAGAGTTTTGCTTACTCTGGTCAGCATAGTTTTTGGTCTTCAGCTCCAGCTGTCGAGTCTGAAATTCAAGGTGTTCCACTTGGATTTGTAGTTCTTTCTTCTCCTGTTCCAGTGCATCTTCAAACTCTATGAACTTCTGCACAGGGAAGAAGTGGAGAAAGAGGCACAGATGAGGATTACCTGTAAAGTGGGTTTGCCCTACCATGACCCTTCCTCTCCTCACAAAAATAGAAATTTGAAAGAATATAAACTGAGGAAATATAAATTACAAAATCAGAAATAAGAATTTTTAAGTACTGTAAGTAGAACAACAGCATTTTAATCAAGCTGAAGAGTCTATTTTATCTGAGAAGCCTATTGCTATCTTTAATGCATAATAAATATATAAACTATGGTCCAACACAAGTTCTGTAAACCAGCACAATTCTATCATCTTCAGCAATGCTGGTCTTCTTTGTGCCAGGCTGAATTTTGATTCCTGTTAATTTGATGTCACAGAAGAAAAAATTTATTTCCACAATAGTATTTAAAAATACCTATGCCAGAAACCTTCAGACTAACTCTTCTAATGATGCAGATGTAGAGAGCTCCACCCGAAATTCCTGTGGGGTGACAAGTCTTGCAGAAATGTGCAGGTGTTTTGGAAAACTAAGCCCCATCTCTGGTGCTGCTCATTCCCATTATCACCAGCACAGAGGCAAGTGCACACAGCAGTGTAACACCTGCACAGGACACAGGACCAAAGGAAAGGTTTTACAGATGCACTCATTTCACGATAAAAACGCAACAGGGAAATACCTGATTTCAGGGTATTCTTTCTGTAAACTGTCCCTTCTTGCCTGAGAGCTTTAATCACTCCCTGCCATGGACACTAGCACACAAGAGCAAAGTAAAACACGTGGAACATTCTGTTCAGCTCCATTGTGGGATATTACACAACTCATGGCAGGAACCGGAGCCACAGAGGGTCCATATAATGAAATATCATATAGTATCATACAATACCACTAAATCATATCATATAATGAAGTATCATGAAATATTTAAACTAACCAGGATCCCTGAGAAGTGAATACATCTCCACATCTCTGCATATAGCTGGACCAGCCTGGTTCTTGTGTGATACAAGGTCATCAGAGGTTTTCTGCACAATACACTAATGCAATAATAACCCAAACCCCACACGTCTAGATTTAGAAACAGCTGCCTCTAGTACCACCCCTGACACAAACTGGTGGGAAAGTCCCTAAGGCTCAAAGAACATGTGCCTTTCCCCAGTTAACCAAGCCTGAACATTACCACCAGAATCACGAGGGTACAGTACTGCAAAGCTATCCCACCAGCCGCAGTACAGATCCTGGCCTAGCTTACAAACCCAAAAATTCAAGTCTTGTTACATTACTCCTGATAGTTCCATCCAAGGAAGCCAGAAGTACAGCATTATTTGCATCAACCAGTTCAGTAACCAGAACACCAACCCAACAGGGTGAGATGCATGAGCACGGCTAGAGTTGGGAGCAGCCCTGGATCTGAGCTCATCCTCTGCTGCTGAGGATGAGAGCGAGAAGGAAATTAAGCCAAGCAGGCTTTAATCCACTCTTAAAAATGTTTATGGGCCAAGAAGAACCCATAGAAGTAATAGGAGTCTGTGAAGAGCTCACAAGGCTCTGCTCCTAACCCTGCCTCCCTGTCGCTCCATCTGTTTGTCAAATCCTCCTTAGGTCCAGGCCCACCAGACTTACCAGCACATGCACACTGGCTGGAGAAACCTCTTCTGTCTAAAAGCATGGATAATGGGAAGGAAAATCCCTCTCCCTCTGCTCTCTGCATGGGGGAAGTGTTCTTTCCACAAACGTCACTATTCAGGGGCATGAGAATTTCAATTTAAAAATTAAAGCCTTGTTTTACTCCAAAAAAGACAGACACTGGTAAGAATCTTTTTTTTGCAAAGACTCCCAGGGAAACTAACACATTTAAATGCTCAGTAAAATTATTTTCTTAAATTCTGCACATTAACTAATCTGCACTCCTGAACTTATAGGTTAAACCCCACCCATATTCCCTACTGCTTTTACTGGAATTATTAGCAGGGACAGGGGAGTCATCATTATAAATTGGATTCTCTCTGCAGATGACTGAAAGCCACATTATTTATGATTCTTGCAAACTTTTAAAACTGTTCAGTAAATTCCTGGGAGCAGTGACTCAGTTTGCATTCCTACATACCTGTATTTATAGAAACAATCAAACACGTTTTAAGCCACTTCTTGCTTCCCTGCACTCAGTGTTCTGCAGTGCCTTTAACCTCTAACTGGACTTTAACTTTATTCCTCTTCCAGCTCGAATTTACTGTAAAAAGGGTTTGGAGTTTTTTCCACTTACAGTTGTTTTGCATGGAATTTTCTAGAAATAGCAGCAATGCCAACACCTTTCTTCTGCTGTAAAGAAATAATCTCACAGGCTAAACATTTACTTATTAATTATATTTTAAGATTGTTCAAGGGTTTAAATTTTTAAGTACGTGTTTCTTCCTGAGATGTCAATTAAACATTGAAATCCCTTAGTCATTCACCCAGCAACCTGTTTTATGGATTGTGAGAACTCTACAAAACAAACTGCTTCGTAAATTTGTGGATTTATTTTGAAACCTTTTTCACACCAACAATGTAATTTCAGAATGAGTAAAAAAGGAAAAGAAGTCCTAACAGACACTGACAATGACAACAGATGAGAAGCAGCAGTTTCACTTGCTCCATCTGGTGGCTGATGGAAACTATTCCAACAGAGTTTTTCCTGGTATAATCTCCACTTCCTCATAGGATTTTGCTGGAAGCACTCTGTGCTAAAGCTTTATTGATGAACTCTTTTAATTACAGCCAAGGGCTAAATCCCCATCACATCACAGTGGCTCAGCTTTCACCACTTTCCTTCTCCCAGAAACATGCAGCCCCCAAAATAACCCAATACACTCTTTACAAAGCATTCTGCCACAACCCCCATGCCCATTTCTCCACTCAGAAATATGCAGCCCCCAACCCCCTGGCAGGAATGTGGGATTTGGAAGCAATAAAAATGAATGCATGTTAAAGGAAATAATTCACAGGTTTCCCAACAGTAAATTAAAAAGGAAATTAAGGTACAAGCCAAATTTTATTCCAGTAATGTAGGCCACCTTTAATTGGATTCCTAGATTTGCTACTGCTGTTTTGGTTTAATTCAGAGGAAACTGGCTGAAAGATAAACTCTTCTATAAATATCAGTCTTTTTCCTCATACCTCTCTATTTTGCAACCCAAAAGTAATCAAAGAAACATGAAACTAGAAATCAATTAAGCACCTGGAAAATAAAGAGACATGGAGACAATGATATTAAAAATTAATATTGCCTTAAGTGTTTGTAGGGCAGAAGAGTATTTTGCATAAAAGCACTGCAGGATGGCCCATCCTGGTGCTGAGGAGATCAAACGATGGCACTTGACCCAGTTCCTGGCTCTGTATCACCTTGTACCTGCTCTGACATCAGGAGTCATTTCACCTGAGCTTCTCCATGCTCATCACAAGCTCTGACAGCAGGAAAAGTCCCAAATCCAGAGTGAAGTGAGCAGCCAACACAGCAGAGTAAGGAGAGGATTCCTGCCAGGGCTTTGCCCAAGGGATGTTCCTAATGCAGATGTCACTGCTGCTCATCCTTCATGGCACCAGTGAGCTCTCACAAAGGTATCCAGGCAGGCTTTATTTCTTCCCAGTAAGCCACAACAGACATTCCATACAACATCCAGGGAAACGTGTCACTAGCCACTAGAAGCAGCAGAGATTTAACTAACTTTAGTCAGAGATGTGAGCACACTCACAAGTACAACAAAGCTGCAGCAGAAGTTCGGAGGAAATAGGCCCTTGATGTTCATGTGAGTTACTCTTATGAATGAGAGCCTCGACAGACAGACAGCAGAGGTACCACTTCATCTCCAGCATGATGCCGGACCACAGGCCTCAAGTTGTGGCTCACAGCCCACGGCATGTGGCTGCAGGTGGCCCAGATGAGCAGCCAGAGTAGTTCCAGCATCTCTTCTGCCCAAACTCAATCTACCAAGTGTATCCTCAGCACACAGGAAATCCCCCAGTCACATTGTGCTCTCTACAACAAACTGCCTTCCCATGGTGCTGGGAATTTGCAACAAGGCAGGAGAAACAAAGAACACAAACTGCAAGAAGTGTTTTAATTTTTAAAAAACTTTTTTTGACGAATCAGGCTCCAGAGGCAGTCATACTGCAAGCACATGTTATTGAGTGAATATAACTCAGTAAACAAATATCCACTGACATTTCACTTTTTCCATTTCTTTCAGAGGGACTATACAATCTGGCCCTGTTGAAGCTGTGGGAATTTCCCAGTTACTTGAAGAGGAACCAGTACATAACTGCAACACTTTTTAAAACTCCTAAAAATAACCAGGCAGAGGGAACACTGACTTGTAATCCTCCTTCCCACCAGAACATTTTCTGGCTGTAATACTTACAAAAAAAAGCATCAAACCCAGTTATAACAGAAAAAGAATCCTTATGATTTACTCTCCTGCTTTTTTGTGGTTTTTTTTAATCACAGTCTGTAGCCAGCCAATCCTCCCTAAATGCTGCACAGACGTCTGAGGCCCAAAGATGATATTCTGAAGTTCTGTGGATGCTAATTCACACTTGCTAACCAGCAAGCTTTCCTAAGGGCAGGGAATATTCACAGGAAACAAACCCACAATTCTGGCCTCAGAACAGGACAATTCCAATGACTTCTGAAAGCAGACACTACAAATACTGCTCTTTCATTTTAAATGTTTAACAGAAGCATAGAATCATACAACTGGTTTGGGTTGGAAGGGACCTTAAAGACCCTCTTGTTCCAGCCCTTGCCATGGGCAGGGACACCTTCCACATTGCTTCAAGCCCCATCCAAACCTATCCTTGAACATCTCCAGGGATGGGGCAGCCACAGCTTCTCTGGGCAACCTGTGCCAGGACCTCCCCACCCTCACAGGGAACAATTTCTTCCCAATATCCAATCTAACCCTGCTCTCTGTCAGTTTGAACCCAAGCAGGGGACCAAAAAACGCCAAAGAAACAACCAAACAGCATAGCCTCATGGACTTTTTAAATACATTTTAAAATAACCCAATACACTCTTTACAAAGCACTCTGCCATAACCCCAATGCCCAGGCTACTCAGTTTTAACACTGCATTGCAAATTTGTTGATTGCCTTCTTTCACTTTAATGCTGCCAAGAGGCAAGAGTGGTGGTGGTGAAGCATACCAGGTTGAGCCTGCTACTGCAGCTGCCCTTGATTTCACAGGTTTCTCATTCCCAGGGCCAGGTGCTGTCAGTGGCCTTCCCTGATGTCTTCACTGCACAGATCTCAGCTCAAACCCTCACCTCAAGAATTCACAGCTTCTTACTCCAGCTTTATGGAGATGCAATAAAGACATTTGGAAAAAAAATAAAAAGGACACAAAAATTCCACTTGGCTGGTAAAGAGAAAGTACTTTTTTTTTTCTGGTCTCTCTCCATAACAACGCAGTGGGTGCACTGGAAGCAGAAACAGACCCTAGCCCCAGGAGTTCTCAATAGCAAGGCTGACCAAAGTATTAGTATTTTATTATTTTTTCTTTTTTTTTTTTTCCCAGAGGAACTACACCTAGTGTAATTTCAAAGAATAATTTCTGAATATGAATAATTAAATAGTTAATCACCTCAGTCATCTAAGAGAACTGGAATATGAAACTGCTATATATATAAATGTCACATGGATTTTTTTTCTGCTAGGCTCTATCCCCAGATTTCAAGTAGGATAACTGATCTGTAATAATCCAGGATTATGGCAAACAACAATGGCTCACACACTACTCTTTAGAGGGAAAATACCTAGCACAAAATCATCTCAAGGCCAAAGAATGACTATGCCTCTGAAGAGTAGCGGTACATTGTGGATTGCTTGGCTTCCTGCTTTCCTGTCTCTTGCAAAAGAAGAAAATTACTGAAAATAGTACCATATATCAGATATCATCACATCAGTAAGAAATCAGAGACAGAGATGCAGAAATCTCATTATGTGGCCTTAATTTGTGGTGGCTGGCAGTGTGTGCAGTGGGGGCCCAGTGAAGGGAGTAATGGAGTTCAGTCCAGACCCGAGTGGGAGTGCAGGGCTGTGGCTGAAAGCTGTGTTGGAAGAAGCCCCTCACTTGAGGTGGCTGTGGTTTCCTTTTAGTGTGGGAAGCAGGGCAAGGGAGGGTATTCTTCCCCAGACTTCACTCAGGTGAGATCAGTGTTGCCCCCAGTTCAGGGGTCCTCACAAGGATGTAGAGGCACTGGAGTGAGTCCAGAGGAGGCCCACATGCTCAGATGGCTTCTCACTGCCAGGGGGCAGGGTTAAATAGGATATTAGGAAGAAATTACTCCCTGTGAGGATGGGAAGGCCCTGGCACAAGTTGCCCAGAGAAGCTTTGGCTGCCCCATCCCTGGAAGTGTCCAAGGCCAGGTTGGGTGGGACTCAAAACAACCTGGGACTGCGAAAGGTGTCCCTGCCCATGGCAGGAAGTGGGACAAGATGAGTTTTAAGATCCTTCCAATCCAAACCATTCTGTGGTTCTATATTCAACTTTTTATCCCTATGGGCATTTATTTAGCAAAGATGAAGTAGAAGAGTAAGAAATTGAATTGTCTGCTTTACATCAACATTACCTTGATTTTATTGCATGAAAACATTCCCAGCAAAAAGACAGTACAGACATATTTAGTGTTTCCCTTGGGAAAAGAAAGAGTTTTAAAATATTTAAAGCTGCTCTCCCTTGCTGGCCTCAAGAGCTTGAAATGGACCCTCTGAAAACAGAAAACCATGGTCATTAGTCCCCTCCAGTGATAAAAGCATAACTCCATTTCCATCATGCTGTACCTAACATGAATTTTAGAAATGTTTTGGCGCCTTGAGAGCAGTGCCATTTACAGGTAAAAAAGAGCTCCCTACATTTCACCTGGTTATCACTCATCTTGCTCCTCAGTGCCTTGAGATGACAGACCCATGGGTCTGGGGGTGCTCCAAGCAATGTCACCCTTTCTGCTGGAAAGCGCTTGCCTTCAGCAGACTCTGTTCCAAGTGATCGCAGTCAGGGTACCTGTAGAGTGAACCCCTGATGCTGATGCCATGAGAAAACGCACCATCAATAAGTGTAAATTCTGGTAACAGACTGTATCTTCTCCATCTCCAAGGGATCTCAGTTACAGCAAACAAAAGACACTCTCTCCACTGCAATGTTACAGGACACAGCCCAAAAGGCCAAACTCTCACCCTCCCACACTGCACTGACAAAGAGGCCACAAGCTGAACAGAGCTGCAGTTCTGGCATGAAGAACCAACAATTTAGACCTGCAACTAGAGCACACTAGTTAAAACTCAAAAGTAACTGATTTACCAACTCAAATTTCATGCTTGTTCAAAATCTTACCCTGTACTTGTCACAAAACTCAGTAAATTTCAGCTGTGTTCTCAGATGTCCCTTGCTCTGCTCTACGTGCTCTCCAGTGGCCTCGGTTCTGTGTATTGTGATTTCCTCATTTTGAGTGTATTTGTGCCATATCACAGCTGTGGCAACTGAAAACGCTTACATTTTCATTGCAGAGCTTGGCCTGAAGCTTGAACCTTACAAATCAGCCCTGGAGGAATTTTATATTAGAAATGCATTATTACAGTATTTTTTTTATATTGAGTAATTAAGATGCATATAACCCTGAATCAAATGAAGACACGTGATACAAGCATTTCATATGGAAAGATAACTACCAGTCTTCCTCAGGTGAGGTCTCTGCCTGCAAATAAAGCTGAGTGTAAACATGGTCAATTATTAGGAAAATGGCCAAAACATCATACAAGAGAGCAGAATACAACATCATTTTAACTGTATTTTTAACCTAGTTTTTAGAATTTATTAGCCCAGAAAGACACACAGTACATAGCTTCAATAATAGGCTACACAGCAACGAATTTATGTGTAAAGAACATCAAGAATATATAAAAGCAAAAAAGGCAAAAATCAATTTGGCATCAGTGGAAAGATGCTCTGAGCTATGCCCTGTGTTGGAATTTTCGCTATCCTCAAAGACAAATGCACTCCAGAAAAAACATTCCAATCTCCATGCAAGCACAGTGAAATAACATTTCCTTTGTATCTGCAGAGCTTGGAGATAAAATATTTCTGTTCCTGTTAATCTTTTATCTGCTAGATATTCAATAATCATAGATAGGACTCTGAGTGCCTTCTGTGAAATAATTGTCTTTTTTGTTGATGCATGCCAAGATTACTATCTCCTATATTTCTGTTCCAAGGGACCTGAGCTTTTTCCAAAGAAGAATTACTTTTCCTTTATGATTCTCTCCATGAAGTAGCCCTGTCTTCCAGCACAGCCAAAAGATAGAGAGACCCTCCCACATCTTGGACCCTGCTCCAGGCTCTGCCTCAGACAGTGTTCACCAATACAACTGCTCTCATCTCCCGGTGGGATTAATGACAAGGTTAATTGGGACGGAAGATGAGGGAGGAGAAAGAGGTGCACAAAGAAGGGATGGGCTTTTGGCAGAGCAGCTAGCCTTGGGAACAGCCTTGACCTGATTTCCACCAGGATGCCCAACATGAAGGAAAGAGTGATTGTCAAGTCCTGCAGATGACACTAGACCTGGAGGTGTCATCAGCACTAAAAAGAATGAACTATCACAGCGAAAAACTGGATGATGCTGGAGACCAGAGCAACACAGGGCTGAACAGCACTTGAGTGCACAGGCATGCACGTGAGAACTACCAGTTGTGCTTTTAGGAGAAGAGTGGAGAGGAAGCAGTTGATGACGGAACCATCAGCTAATCAGCCTCATGGTGATATACTCTGGGCTAGGTGCAACTGCAGTCACAGAAGGCAGAGAAGAGATGGACATGCTGCGATCTCAGCCACTCCATGTCATATAGGCCACACCAGACTGTACTTACTAACAAAGGTGAAAGCCCTCACATAAACCTTATTACTAACACTTTGAAAAAGGCCATGGAACACTGGGACACACACACAGAGCATTCACACACTATAAGGCACAGGTAAATTTTCCCAGGAAAATCATGTTATTCCTCCTGCCTCTGAAGAGAGGATCAGCCCAAGCACCAGATGTGGCTACGGGTCACTCAAGGAAAATACGACGGAATCTGTAAACCAAGACTAGGCTGGCCAGGTGACACATGGCACAGGCCAGCAAACCTGCCCTCTTTTGCAACAGAACAGAGACCAGATAGGACGGGATCAGTTTCCCTTAAAAAAAAGCAAGAAATAGATACCTGATAGGGCAAAAACTCACTAATAGTAAAAGGCAATGACAGCACAATAACAAACCAGGAAAATCAGGCCACGAATTAAAACCCAAAAAAGAATTCCACTGCAATTTTGAGGAAGGAAGGAAGGAATAGAGGCAGGAGGTTTAACCAAGCTTGATATATTTATGAAACAGATTATGTGACTTGAGTTCCTGCAATACTCAGGGACTGGACACACTGAGTCAGGAAGTCCCTTCCAGTGCTGCTGCCTTGAGTTTTCAAGGAAGAGCAGGTGTTTCTGAGAATGCTGGTGGCAAAAAGGTGGAGGTACTGAAATGTGGGCAGTGGTTCAAATAAGTGGATTTTACGAAGATGCTGCAGTTGCATTTAGCACTGATACAACAGTGGCTGTGATGAAAAATTGTGTTAAATAACAAAACCATCTCAAGAGGTGTTAAATCCCTAGTTTACAAGTTTAAAAGTTTGTAACAAAGTGAGCAGTAGATCGAAGACCATGTGCAAGTGAGAAAGAGCAGCCATGGGCATTTCAGACAAAGGGGAGTAGGCTGGTGGGAGGGCAGAGTCTCACAATGGGGGAAACAGCACTGAAGCCACAGTCCCCTAGGAAGGAAGGAAGCTGACAGACATCACACAACCCCAACTCCAGTCCAGGAGCAGCAGGGAGTCCATGGAGATGGTGGAGTCACTGTCCCTGGAGGTGTTCAAGAAATGACTGGACATGGCACTCAGAGCTCTGGTCTGGTTGACAAGGTGGCAATGGGTCAGACTTGATAATCTCAAAGGTCTTCTCTAACCTACGTGGTTTTATGATGTCCCTGCTGAGACATGGTCCTCCCCTCCAAAGTAGAATTCTCCAGCTTTGCTAATAAATAGGGATTACATATTTAGCTCAACTAAAACATGTATTTGAGTTCTCTTCCAAAGCTATCATTGACTGGTGAAAGAAAATAATAAAATACACTGAAATGACACCTCTCTCCATCATGGAGAAGAATCCAAGTTCTCCAAAATGTATGGTACGTCACATTGTACACTTCTCCCATATGCACTGTTTGTAAATGTGTTGCCAGTGAGCTCTTTCAGTCCTTCTTCAAGCACAGAATCCCAAACCCAAAGAGGGCAAAAAGCTAACGTGCTTTTGGGCCACATGTCTTGAAAATACCCAACCATTAACAGATCAGTAAACTGTCCTGTTTTCAATTAGTATTTACAATTATTATGTACAATCATCTTTTATGTGAAACTCAGCATGCATCCAGTGGGAAAACCTTTGCACAAAACGTTGCATATGGACAAGCAGGCAACCCTCTGCTGCTGCTTTCTGTCTTGAGAGGGACAAGCAGGTCTGCTCTGGAACTGAGCAGCAACTCGCATTTATACCACCAAGTGGGATGGCCAAGACCCAGGCAAAACATGAAAGATAAATAAAAGCTGGAAACAGTTTATATCAGACCCAGTTGAGCATCACATCCTGGTTTGAGCAGGTCCCTTCCAACCAGGGCACTGGCACAGAAGATAAACACCAGCAGGTGTTCATGACCAGAGGAGGTTATGTCACAATCCAACTCAGGAGCAAAAGGCTTTGTGCTTCTTACTGAATCCTGAACTAAAGCCACTTGTCCTGCCAGGTAAGATACAGCTTCTCTCATTTGGGACACCCCTCACTTCCTCCTCAATGGCATGAAAGGATCGAGCCTGCTACAGTCTGCCAGAAGCACCAAGACAACCAGTGATGATGGGGATGTGGGCCATCTTCATCCTCCCCAGTGGACAAGAGAAAGAATGAAGGTGGCCAAGGTGCCTTTGCTAGATGCAAGATTGCATCATTTTCAGAAAAATGAAGACTGACTGGGGATTTTTCTTGAAACGTCAGTCACTGCAATCCCTCTCCAGACTTGATCGGATAAGGGGGAATGACTTTAAACTGAAGGAGATTAGATATTACAAAGAAATTATTCCCTGTGAGGGTGGAGAGGCCCTGGCACAGGTTGTCCAGAGAAGCTGTGGCTGCCCCACCCCTGGAAGTGTCCAAGGTCAGGGCTTGTATCAACCTGGTCTAGCGGGAGGTGTCCCTGCCCATGGCAGGGAGTGGAACAAGATGAGCTTGAAGGCCCATTCCAACACAAACAAGTCTGTGATTCTGTGATTAAATCCATCTGCAATGGTAGTAAAGCCAAATCCTCCCAGACTTCTTGGCTTTTCCCTTACAACTCTGCTTCCTGAAACTTCAGTATTAACTTCTGCCTACATACACCTGGGGACATCCCGAAAGTGTCACTGATTAATTAACCTGCAGAGCCATGAACAGAAAGGGACTAGGCAGAAGCTGCTTCATTGCACCAGAGGAAAAAAAGTTTCTCATCAAAGCTCACTTGGGGATGAATTTGACTTATGCAGGTAACCCTGTTGAGGGGAAATTTGGCCATTGCCTCTAATCATCATTATCAACTGATATGCAGATTATCCTGAACTGCTTTTTAATAAATCACAGCTCATAGTGCTTGCTTATTTTACTTTCAAGGTAATTTTGAGTAACACACCGATACTTATGAATATTAATAATTGCCATGAGCTTGAGTGAGGATTTGTAAAAAGGATCTGTGTTTGGATATACATTTTTTCACTCCAAGATTAGTGAGAATAAAGGTTACTAGATGGCAAGGACTGATTGGCCTTACATGTGGAAAGCCTGATTCCTCACAGAGAAGTGATTTAGAAATACACATCATATGGCCAGTCTGTATTGCAAAACAGAATCACAAATTGTCTGTTACATTCCTTTAAATTAACAGAACTTGTAAAGAGAAGAATCTCTAAATGCATTTCATCCCATCAGTGTAGAATTCATATAATTTGCTAGAAAAAATTGTAATAACTAATCATGTGTTTATAGCAAGTGGCTTTCCAACAGCTGATGTCCTACAACATCATCTCTAATAAACTAGAAACATGTATAGTTTTCACCAAAAAAAAATCATTCTGCACATAAACTTTTGATGAGGAGAAGATCAAAACAGACAAGGGAAGGACAAGCTGCTTCTGCATCTCTCAGAGCATAACTCCAAAGAATTTGTACTTCATCTCTCAGTCTGCACTGGGTATCCTCCATCAGACCAGCTGGGGAGAAACCAGCAGTGGAACACATCTCTCTCCACAGCTCAAAGCCAACACTGGCTGATCCCACAAGAGCCAACGTCCCCAAAACAGCACAGCATATTCTACATCCTTCAGGATGCATCACTGCTGACAGCCCGGGTTCCACCCGCACTGTCACCCCACTCCATAGCCAAGCATGCTGCATTGCCCTTCTGTAGAGCCATGCACAAAGGATGAGCCAAAGAGAAAAGGGCACACCTCCACAACACTGCCATCATACTAGGAAAGGGAAGAGAGCGGTCCCTGTGCTGGTGTCCTGTGGGCAGGAAGCAGGGAGGCAGCACCTGATCGAGGATGGCAGGCAACGCTCCTGCAGCTGGCAGAGGCAGCTCTCCACCCTCACTGTGAGCAGAGAAAAGGCATCGCTGAGTTATCCCCCAACAAATGCCCCCCAGTCCACCTTCACAGGAAGAACTAATTATCTCCTGTTATCTGTATTAACATCAATCCTAGTCCTGCATCAGAAGATACATGATGGGATCCTATTCAGTTTTATTGCTACAGGTTTTGTAAGGAAAGGCATGCTCAGCATCCCAACATTGCCAACCTTTCACATGGGACATGTGCTGATTGCAGGCCAATGCAATGAGCTGCTGTCAACTTTAGGGGCTCTCTAAACAAAGACACAGAGTCTAATTTAGAAATGAGATGTTTATTCTGTGCAGGTTGCAAGGTGTACGTTTCCACAAATCAAGCATACTATGGGGTAAAAAGTTACATCTTTTATACAGTAAAATTTACATAGTAAGACTCTCTAACACACATCCATGCCTACCTAATGCGTATTTATTTGTATGACAATCTTAAGTAATGCTTGAAAAAGAAAGTTCTTTTCTTCATTAACCAACTTCTACTGCAGAAGAAGAAACAGACAACACATTTACAAACGCTGAGAAAATTCAGCCTGGGGAGAGATAATTCAACTTAAAGACATTATGAGGAGGCTGTAAGGATGACATGTGAGTTTCTTTTACCAGTTCAGAGAGAACATTACAATCTTTGTCTAAATAACCAACCTACTTAGATATAAATTTCAAATGCAAGTATCTCCAGAAACATTTTTTGTTGCTGGTTACTTTAATTTTACTATCTTCAGTTGCTGTGTTTTAATCATGATCTACAATATTGTGTAATTGTGTTGTCAATTGATCATTTGACCATGATCAATTCTGAATCATGGTCAAATAAAATCACTGAAGAAAAGGCATTAGAGAAAATTGAGACACAGTGGTTAATATCCCCAAAATATGAGGTCTGCCTCACCCAGAAGACACAGTGGGATCACTACAAATGCTCTCGCTTGTGTTGCTTTCTACTTGAAAACAATTAAATGGATGTATTTTGGAAAAATGGAAAAAAGTATCATAAATATATAAATGAACATCTGCCTGCTCAGCAGAAAATTATTGTTACAAATATCACAGTACTTCCTATGAAAATGAAGAATCTGGTTTCTCCAGGACCAATAGCTTTTGTAAATCAAGACAATTGCAGAAGAAGATTCAAGGTAAATTGGAATAACCCTCGAATCACCACAATGACTCTGATACCTGTTCAGTGGGTGCAATCTGACAGTGCCTGCAGGCTCCCAGAATGGACCAAGAGGGCCTGAAGGATATGGAAACAGATCCGGTACCTAGTGAACCTACATTTCATGGTTGCCAGTTTTTTTTACCAGCTTATAGTGCAAAGGATCCAGGTAAAATAATCTGGTCTCCCATATTCTGCAAAGCTCTCCTTGGAGAGTATGAGGTAACCATCAGACTGTAGAAATTCCCATTAATCAGCTATTTGTAAAATTAGTTTTCAGGGTGGGGAAACAAAGTGCCTTCCCAAGCTGCAAGTCATTCCACAGAGAAAGCAGATACAAGGCAGATCAAGAGAAAGCACTTACAGAGAACACCAGGGGCTGCAGCCCACAACTATCACTTTTGTCATTCCTCCTCCCCATCTCCCTAAAGAGAAGGAGGGTACAAGGTGGGAAAATATTTAAGGCATCCCTTAACAAAGCGGGGGATTTTTATAAGTCTTTGAGATGCAGACAGGAGCTGGTAAGCTCATCATATTGCCACCCAGTTGGAATGCTCTTCAGGTACCTGTGGCAGCCACAGCACCCCTCACAAACGACCAGCTGTTCCAAAATACTGCCACTGATCTTCAAACAAGACATCGGAGCTTTCTTATTCGAAGCCTTCTAAATTATTGGTAATTTAATGTGCTTATAAGGTAGATAACAATGCTAACAGCAAGCTATAATGAGGAATGATGGCCACAGAGACATGACAGCAGGAGACAGGGACACTGCTTCTTGTGAGAAAGGATGACAACACCCAGGTGTCTTTCTAGTCCTACACTTGGCAATGTCAGCAAAGGCCTTTCACAGTTCACATCCTGTCCCTGGGAACACAGGCACATGCTGAGGCCTCCCAGTTTGGCAGAAAACTGAGGTTACTGGTGGACACCAGGTTAAACATAAGCCACTGATGTGACCTTCAGGCAAACAGTATCCCAAGCTACGGCCAGCAGGTTGACAGTGTTGTGCCCAGTAATGGACTCTCCAGCACAAGGGAGACGGGCAGACTGAAAAGAGTCCAGTGAAGGGCCACAAGGATAACAAAAGGATTGGAGTACCTGGAGAAGAGCAGGCTCAGGGGGTCTCATCAATGTTATATAAATACCTGAAGGGGAAGTACAGATATGAAGGAGCCAGTCTCTCTCCAGTGGTACTCAGTAATAGAACAAGAAGAAATGGGCGTAAACTGGAACACAGGGGGTTCCTTTTAAACATCAGAAAACCATTTTTCCCTACGAGCACTGGCACAGGTTGCCCAAAGAGATCTTGTCATCTCCCATCATCCTGGAGACACTGTTTGGACATGTTCATGGGCAGCCTGCTCTGAGTGACGCTGCTTAAGCAACGGGTTAGAGCAAATGAGCTCCAAAGGCTCCTTCCAACCTCAACCAGTCTGTCATTCTGTCAAAAGACCCATGGAGAAGCCCACAAGATAACAATGCCAAAGACATTCCTGGGAATGTCACAGGAGGCAGGACACACTGCTTCAAGGGGTTATCGTGCTGCTGAAGCCCACGTCGCACCACAGGCAGCTCGAGGCAGCACTGCCCATCTCCCAGCCAAGTCAAACATCAACACAAGTCCATGAGAACTGAAGCTCAGCAGGCTCTGCCACATATATACATACTTAATCTTCGTTCCAAGAGCCCAGCAGAGGCCCAGAACACTGACAAGACAGCAGCACCTGCACTCCAACACCTGCAGCCCAGAAACACACCAACCACCCCAGCAGTCAGTGTACGGGAACAGCCACTGGTACGAAAACAGAGGCTTCCCCAGCCACACTCCAATGGAAGTTGCTCCCAGGTGCTGGACTGCCACAGCAGAGAACACAAGCTACAAAAAGCCTTCAGGAAGGGGTCAGGCCTCTTGATCAGCACCAAGTCCTTACCTCTACACCATATCTATATGCATCTTCAATGACCAATATTTTAAACATTCTAATTAGCATGAACTGATGTTGCAAACCAAACATTCTTACTTTGCTACTAAGGCACTTTGTGTTCTGCAGACAGCCACCACAATTCCCTTGGGACATAAATTTCCATAGAAGCAGTTTTCATGCAACAAGAGGTCTGAAGGCACCTCCCACATGGCAGAGGCACATCTGGCTTGTCTAACTCCAACAAGCCATGCTAACACATCCCAAACATCCCTGTAAAGTTTTTATGTGCATTCACACATGCACATTCATCTTGGCATTAGTGCCCAGTGTGAACAATCACTGCAGAAAGCAGCATTTAGGGCACATAGTGATGCTTGTCTTCAATAGAGGAAGAATACAGAACATTAGGAAAGCAGCTTGCATGAATCAAAATGTCTCATTAAGAGCGGACCCAGTGAGGCCTATTTTCCCTGGGGACTTCTGCAGGTGTCCCTAGCCCTTTCCTCATCCCAGCTCTACCCCTGTATGTCCCCTAAGCATACCCCAGAAAGCAACAGCGTGTGCATGCTGGACCCACCTGCCCCAGACTCACATATCAACTGTCCTGCTGCCACCAATCACTCGCACACTGCCAACTCTGTCCCTTCAACATGCAGGACCTTGACTTGACTTTTCTCTTTCAGTGCTCACCAAAAAGACACCCCAAAACATTTAAGTAATCTTTTTATCTAACAAATATGTCTGAAAGCAGCCACCAGTTTCCTAAGTTATTTGGGGCAGTTCCTAAGACAGCAATCACAACAGCTTCATTTCCTTAAGAGATCAAGCTAAACCAAATACTTAGACAGTAAAAATTAGTAGTGTTGCATGCACCAGTCCAAATACCAAGGCCACAAAGGTGGTAAAGGGACTGGAGCATCTCTCACAGGAAGAGGGGCTGAGAGAGCTGGGGCTGCTCAAGAAGGCTCTGGGAGATCTGACCAGTGTGCTCAAGTACCTGCTGGAAGGGAGCAAGGATGAGGGGGCCAGACTCTGCTCTGGACAGGAGGCAACGGGCACAACGGAAGTCACACAGAATTCCATCTGAACACAAGGACGCACATTTTTCCTGCGAGGGGTCAGACACTGGGACTGGCGGCCCAGAGAGGCTGCAGAGTCTCCATCCATGGAGATGTTCAAACTCTAAGCAGGTCCTGGAAATCTGCTCCAGGTGCCCCTGACGGAGCAAGGGTGTGAGACTCAATCTCAGGAGGTTACAGACACACTAGAGGAGTTTGTGATTCCACAGACCACCACACCACACAAGCAATAATAACCTTACATTCACACATACATATTCTACATTCGTATTAAACAGATGGAAGAAAACAAGAACACCAAAAATCCGGTGCAATCCTCAGTATCTTCAGTAGCTAGGAGGTCATGGAAAATTGCAATATTGTCTACTAAGCTCTGTAAGGACAGCAAATGACAGCACTGCCTCATGCCAAGGAACTTCTATTCTAAATCCACTTGTCCAAATGCTTCTGTTGCCCTATTTTAGAACAAATGAAAAACATGGAGTCTCTACAACCTAAGCGTTTAGAAAATAAAGTATTAATTAATTTGCTTTTGGCAAAGATTGCTTTAAAAGACAACATATAGAATTGTCTTAAGACAGTAATTTTGAGAAGGAAAACCTTCCTTTATGGTCTTTAATGAAAAGGAAATCGTTTCTCTGCCCACGGCAGGCATGTTGGAACTTGATGATCTGTAAGTCCCTTCCAACTCAAACTATTTCATGTTTCTATGATTCTACGATTAACCCTAATTTAATAAACCATACTTGTACAGTCTGTTTGAGCACAACTGCTGCATAAAGATGAACAGCAAGGTGCAATGGCTCTGCATGGTGGTGATCAGCCAACACAATGCACGTTTAAATGCCAGAACAATGCCCACCTTGGTTCCAGTTACTCTGAATTTAATAAATCAATATCAATTAACTACAACTCAGGATCCTTTGACAGAATATTGCAAGAGAACAGATCCGTTTTTCATCTCCAATCTCTCAGTGTCAATTTAATTGTTGTAATTGGCACTCATACACAGAGAAGAATCAAGGCTGAGGTCAAATCCTGTTTCCAGGGGAGAAAAGTGAAGTGATTCCCAGTTAGAAGTGACGATCCCACCCAAGACTTGAGGCACAGCCCAGGAAACTGATGCTGCTGGAGAAGTGAGATGGACAGTCTCTGATCACTATGACACTGCTTCAGAGCAGCAATGCACATTCTGGAAAGACAACAGTTTTCTGGTTTTTGATTGTGTACAATTACCTGGTAGACAGCAGAATTCCTTGTCATACACAGATTTTCACCGCCATAACACGTAATTTACTGCAGAGTAAGCAGTGCATGGGAAACAGGTGCAGACAAATAAATGTACATTGTTATGTACCAAGGGAAACAGCAGCCATGTATTCCATGTATGACCTTGTAACAGGGGGTTTGTAGAGGCAGAATGCTCATTTATTCTCATAATTTTTTATTATTTTTAAAAATTTAAAACTTTTAAGTTTTTTTAAAGCTCATTTATTCTCATATGTTTCCTTCTCATAAGAAGCATATTATCTATTCCTTTTTGATAACAAGTCTCCTTGCAGACATTTCTCCCACTTACACTGAGCTGTGTGTAAGGATGACAAAGTATCTTCACCATCATCATCACTAGCACTTTTTTAATCTCACTTTTTAAAAATACCACTGGTAAATGGTATTCCACCACGGTTCCCAAGTTTCCTTCCAGGGAATGTAACTGCTATCAGTACATTTGCTTCCAGAAAACACGTCCTGTATCTAGTAAGCCCAGAACAGAAATCCATTCCAGTCCAAAGATGCAAGATGATTCCAACCGGATTGTTCCAACCCCCATCTGCAGTCCCATTTTTTCCCATAAATTGCACTTCAAAAATTATTTCTCAGAAGCTGCAAAATGCTGTCTCTATGCAACACAAATAAGCCTCATGTACTCAGAATAAATTTTCAACCCCTACAAGCATTCAAAAGAATTTTAGGATCATTTATTAGGATCATCCATTAATACATAATTAGAACTTGGGACTATAACTTTTAACTGACTGGCTCTTGCCTTCAATATTAATAATGGACCGCAAGTGTCCTTCCCACTGAGTTACCAAGCTTCTCACACATGACTATTAAGCAACAAGAACATATCAATGAAAATCTTGCATGTGTTTTACACCATTCTCCAGTTCAACTACTATTTCATTAATTACCACTTCTTTTATTTTATTGATTACCCCATATCAAATCAGAACTTGACTCCTAGGAAAGCAATTGAATCTTAAAGCTTCTGTTCTTCCTTAGTCTACACAACACAAAACCCCCACTTTTAAAGAAATTTAAAGGAGATGATGTGCTGGGGATGATGTGGTGAGGATGGACTTTTTTCAGCACCAAAGGTCTATCCCAGCTCACAGACTGTTGCTCCAAGAGGCTGGACAGCAACCCCTATTGCTCCCAGCCTTTAAGGCTGAAAGAATGCCCTGTACTTCAGCAGAGGCAGGCGCAGATGCAGCAAGATGACAAAGTACAGATCACCTCCCCTCTGTTCTGTCTACATCCGAGTCCGTGTAACCCGCGGAGTCTCCTTCCTCTCCATCAGAGGGGTGGGATTTCTCATAAACCACTTCCAAACAACCGCACCAGCTAGGCAATCCTGCCCCAGGCTCTCTCTCTCGGGTGCGCATCCACGCTCCAGGAAACGGCAGGTTTGGAACGATTTTATTAAAGCTCAAGGTATAGTTTTGATAAAAATAAGTTTCAAGGATAAGAGGTTATACTCTAAAGGCAATTCCTTGCCCCGACGAAACAGCTTACGGCTGACATTGAGAATGCTGGACGGCTGCACAAATTACCCATTTTACAAACTATTTTTACACCACAAATTATGCTGACCCCTCCGGATGCTGTTGGCATTGCAAAGTGAATTCTTAATTCCTCAGGAATTCCACAGGATTGCAGCTATTTTGGTTCGGTTTTTTTCCCTCCCGCTGTCACGGGGCAGCTCAGCCGCAGTGGCCTCGGCCTCCCGGTGCGGCGGAGGAGCCGGGCCGGGCTGGGCCTACCGGGGCCAGAGGAGTCCCAGGGTCAGGAGCCCCGCGCCCGCATGGGAGGGGATCCGCCTCGCCGGGCCCGGATCCGCCCCTGCACTCCGCTTCTAGAAGGTACCGGGGGCAACTGCCCCGGGGCTCCTGCCGCGCCCCCCGCCTCCCCTTGAACCGGGCCCACAGTGGGCGCGCGAGCAGCAGGGACTCCCCAGTGGTGGCGATCGGGGCGACGGAGATAAGGCCTGTGAGAGCCGCCCCAGCCACCCCCGCGGCCCTCCCGTTCGCCTGCACTCGGGTCTCCACCCGGCCGTGGCCAAGATGGTCGCGGGGCGGCGGCACTCACCTCCTCGGCCTGCTTGCGCAGCGCCTTCTCCCGCTCGTACTGCGTGAGCAGCTGCTCGTTGTCCTCCCGTAGCAGCTCCAGCTCCACCTCGTGCTCCTGGTTGTCGGTGAGCACAGAGTCCAGGTTCTCCAACACCGTCACCACCAGCGGCATCAGCTCCTTCACCACCTCCTCGTCGTAGCAGTGGATCAGCCGCTCAAACTCGCGGTAGATGCTGTTGGCGAGGCCCGAGACCCGCTCCGACATCACCGACCCCGAGCAGTAATCATCGCCCGGGTACCCCCCCACGCCGCCATCGTCCAGCTGGATCTCCAGCATCCTGCCGGCCGCCACCCCTCGGCCCCGCTCCGCTCGGCCCGGCTCCGCGCCCCGCTGACACCGCCGCCACCACCGGGCGCTGCCCCGCCCCGCACGCCGCGTCACGATCCGCGGGCACCGGTCGGGGCGGAGCGCGGCGGCACCGCCCAGAGCTGCTGGATCGGGGGTGCGGGCTGCCCGTGCTGAAAGGAGGCCTGGCGCCGCAGTGCTTCTTGTACTGGAGACTTGAGCGGCAGCGGTGACAGCGAGTCGCCCGTGCAGCACACCGCGCCGGGAACGAGCTCGCCCGCGGCCGGTCCCGTCCTCCGAGCCCCGCGGCAGACAAAGCGCCGCGCACCGGGGCTCCACGCAAGGCGCGATGAGCGCGCGCGAGGCCCCACGCTGCGGCGTCACGGGCAGGGACACCGGGTGGGAACCAGCGCATGCCCGCGTCGCGCTGCATTTCGTACACACACTGGCTCTGGGAGGCGCCTTAAGAGACCCGTCACAGCCGCGGTAGTTGCACTCCCAAGATCAGGCAGCTGTATTTTCTACAGAGAAACCAGACAAGGACCTGTTCAGTCAGGGATGAACTGAAAGCCAGAGGGCCAAATTAGCCATCTCAAGTACTGAAAGAAAATCCAGCACAACCACCGAATTTCATCAGTAGATTTACCAAAGCAACAGCAGCACACACCAAATTACGGGCAGCGGTTGTAGCACCCTCGGCAGCCTCCAGCACCCTCGGCAGGTGTCATGGAAGTCAATCTGCCACATCCTGGGCTCAGCTGAGTTTGGGCTGTAGAACTGGAGGAAGACAGAAGCATTATTCTTCTCTGTACTCAGACCAGTCTGGCAGGAGAGAGAAATAAGGGATTGATTTAGAAAAGGCTGCCCACACCTTCATTTGGCTTAGAGCTCTAAAGAAGAGTGTAATTCCAAAGTCGTGACTAGCAATGACCCCAAAAGCTTCATTATTGCACAAAGAGAAAGAACTTTAACCCTAGCCAGAAAGCCTGATTGCAATGGGAATATCACATCTCACTGATAATTAAGAATTTTAAGTTTTATGACTGTTTTGTTCTATGTTACATGGTTAGACCTGACTACATGCTGATAGACTATAGATTTAGAGCAGAGCAGCTTTTAGACAGCTGCTTTTAGAGCAAAAACCTATTTGTTTCTAAAAAAAGGATAATTGAAAGGGAAGGAATGGAATGGAACAGAAGGAAATGGAATAAAATAGTACTGAATTAAATAGATGTAGTTCACTTGGAAGGGTCCTACAATAATTGAGGCTGAGGTGTAATTAGTTATGGGATGGATTACCAGTAGATCATGAAGCATCCGAATGTAACAGCCAGATTTGCGAATGTTTCCACACAGAAGAGGCCTGGCCAAGCCCATCAGAAGCACTGAGTGCATAGATATAAGAAACAAATGTGAAACAAATGTGAAGAAACTCCTGCTCAAAAATTTAAAACCCAACAAGTCACCCATGCTGGGCCTTGATTCACTGTGCCTTGTATGGTAAACTTTATAGACCAAGAGTTGTACTGTCATTCACAACAAACACAGGATGGCAACAAACACGAGAGCATGCTTTATTAAATGCATGATTGCATTTAAAATATTATGAATACAAATGCACAGGTGAACAGAGAGAGAAGCAAGGCAGGCAAGGAGAGAGGTAAGGCTTACTCACTAATTCCATATTACACTGAAATTCTAATCTCATGGAAAATAGAGAGCATGTAAAAACATTTATAAAGTTTTCTTGCATTTTGCCTACATATATAAGAAACTGAAACAATGGAAGTGACACAAACTACAGCCTGTTGAACCACAGAGACTGATGAGCTCATGGCATTACCCATCTTCTGACTGTAATCCCAACAGATCTAGCAGGCATCCCTGAGGGGAGGGGATATCAGCTGAACTGCATCCTCTTTTCTACTACAGAATCCTAATTCTGGTCCAGTGAGGTTGTTAAAGCTCCTGCTGAAAGACAGTGATTGCCTTAGCTTAAATTGTACATAAAATATACATTCCTATATTTATAAATTCATAAATAACTTCAAGTCTAGAGATTAGTGAAGAAATGGCAGGAATGCTAAATGCTGCCCCATGTGTGAGCTAAAATACCACTTCCAAATGAAAGCTGGCAAGCAAAATATTTGCTTATTCTATCCCTTTTGGGGTTTTATTGCATCTAGTATAGGAGTTTAGGATTCAAATTGTTATTTGTTTAGCACTAACAGCAAACTAAAAACTGACTGTGCTATAGATATGCAATTGTATTATGCATGCAAGGGCCCTTTCCTGAAGAGCTTAACTTTCCAAATAGGCCAAGTAGAGGCACAAGGAGTAAGTAATGGATAGAAACACTGAGACTCTACAAGGAAAATCAGGATTCTTTTGTAATAACCATATGATCTCAAATTAACTATTGGGGTTTTTTCCCTTGGACAGTTGGAACTTCGCCTTGTGAAAGAATAAGTATTTTTAGGTGTCTTGGTTTGAAAGACAGGTGTCTGCCAAGGAAGGTGGGAACTTCCCTTGGAATAGAAAATGTGGCTCCCTTCCCTCCAAATTATTACACCTCTGAAATTACAGGTTTTTCAGGCAAAGATATGGTAAAAGTAATAACAGCTCTTTACTAGTAGATGTATATATATGTATAACAAGGCAAACAAACAACAATGGCAGCAGCAACAACAACAACCAACCAAACAAAAAAACCCAGAGACGCAACCACAGCCTTGTCTCGGCTGCAGGCACCTTCCCCTTGGATGCAGTTCCGGTCACAGAGCGGGAGGGGCGCTGGTGGCTCCCGTCCAGGCCAGGCGGGTGCAATAATTCCCCCGCAGCTGCCGGGGCCGCTGTAGCACGAGCTCGGCCACCTTTCCACACAATGATGGCGACTCAGCCAGTGGGACAGAGAGAAAAAGGTCTTTATTTATGTAAGAAACAACGCTTCACTTTTAAAAATTTCAAAGGTTTATTAGAAACCTTAACAAAATACAACAAAAGACTGAATAAGGAAAAATAACACCGCTGAGAGTTTTGTGACTTTCCGCCACGTGCTCATCTACAAAATGACTGCTCTGCTTTTTATAGCCCTGGTGCCTCCCAAAGTCTGTCAGTCAACTTCTTTGCCATCCATTGATGGAGACTACTTTCTTACAACTTGATTGGAGGTCAAGTGTTGTCATGCCGCGCCTCCTAGTAACAAGCCTTCCCTGACAACCCAGGCTGCCCAATGGCAACAACACATAGTGGGGAAGTGGACTATGGGGAGAACAGAGGACATCCAAATAACAAACAATAACATAACTATACATCAATAAAACTTCTCTTAACATACACACAATATTAATTTCTTAATTGCAAGAGGCAATCATCACATTAACCATCTATAACATTTACAAACCCACAGGGGCAGCCAGTCCTGGTGCCCCTCCAGTTGAAGAAATGGGCTGTAGCAGGAACCTCGAAGTGCTGGCTGGAGCAGCAGAGGTGGGCACATCCAGAGTGACAATCAAACTGTAGCAGAAAACTTGGCAGCCTTAGCAGGAGCCGCAGGAGTCAGGTGGACACCAAGTGTTGGGTGAGGGTGTAGCAAAAAAGCCCAAGGCAGTGACAGAAAGCAGTGGGCTGGGCAGCAGCAAGCAGGCTTCTCCGTAGCAGTTGCCGCACGTACCCAGGAGACACGCCCTCCCGGAAGAGAGAAGGGTTGGGAGTCCCGGGTTTCCCCTGGAGGCTTCTGAGGAGATGGTGAGAGTCCTTTCCAGTCAGGTTGAGTTAGGTTAATAAGGTCTCAGTTCAATGGCTGTTCTTATGAGCAGAGGCTCACCCACGGTAAGGAAGAAAGCAGGCTGGACTCCACAGTGGCAGCAAATTCCCCTGCGGTAGCAGCAGCTTGACTGTTCCCCTCTTGATCCTGCGAGCTGCCCGCCAGCCAAAGTCTCCAGATATCTTTGCTTTTCCTAAGAGAAATGCCTCCGGCTAAGAGTCTGCAGCCAGCTGCACTCATTTCCCCCACCTTAGGCACTTCTTTTGTCTCTTTTAAGTACCGGTCGGTATTATATCTTAGGCAATAGATGGGAGAAAAATTTCCAGAGGTGGAATCTTAACATTAGGTTTCTACTTTGATGGCACACAACCGTGCAAACTATTGTGGAGGCCCTTGGGGCCCCCACATGGAAAGACTCTCTCCCTTGGAGGGAGAGTAAAGTCTGATACAAGAGCGCGCCCTCTCGGGAGTCTCCCTGGGGCCCACACCTCTAGTTAGGGAGACTAAATGTGGAGAAACCCCATGATCCCTTGCAGCTATGTTAATTCCCCAACTCCCCCGGTAGGTTCAGTTTGCATTTCCTTGTTTTACTGTACCCTGATTGGTTCTTTTTGGATCCCTCAAGTTCTCAATCCTCATGTTGATTGGTCCAAGTTGTAAACTCCACCCTCTGAGTTATGTATATAAACTGGTTGTCTGCGGCCCTCAAAGTCTTTCAGCTGCTGGATCCTGAAGAATAAAGAGCCTTAGAAGACCTTGACTCCTGCTCGTTCTTGCATTGCCTGGGGAAGGAAGCTAGCCGGAGGAGCTGACAGGAGAGCTGTGGGCACAGCTCTCCTCACTGAAATCACTAGGCTGCATAGCCTGGCTGCCACTGCAGCCTTCACAAAAGACCTGGTCACAGGGAGTGCCTGTGCCGCCTGGGGACCCAAGGCGTCCTTCTGAGGACGGCTCCCGAGGAAGGTTGCAGCACCCTGAAGGCAGAAGCGGCCCTTCAACAGCGGTCGGTGGCAAACTATGATACTGTTTTTAGTACCTAGAATTCACCTTCAATTAGTATTGAGCTGAAATTCAAGGTGGTGTTTCTATAGAAAAAGATAGACTACGCTGCCATAGGACAGTTATGGTAGAAGAATTTATGTAAACCAGGTTTTCATTACAAGTGATTATTCTTGTTTAAAAATACATGGACAGGAGGAACTACTTGTGCTTTCTTTCAATACAGTAGTGTCTGGAGGGGTGACTGACAAGCTTTAGTTCCAAGGATGGGAGTGTATAAAACCTTTTTTAAAAGGCTTATCTCTGTCTAGAATAAGAACTGGTTAGTGTCATTCCTATTTAAAAGCTTAAAAGGAATGTGTGATTTGGCTTCAAATTGTCAGGAAAATAAATCCACAAACACCAGAGGCTTATGTCCAAAAAGGAGACAGAGGAGTCCTGTAACTTTATTTGAATAAAGGGAGAAGCCATGGGGCATTTCCCTTGTGGTGTCTCAAATTTTTGGAGGATGCAGCCTCCTTTTTATCCTAATTTCCCGACCGCATGTCCCTCTCTGTCTTTCGCCACTGGCTGAGGTACTTGAGAGGTACAGACTTTCTGAAACACCTAATATCTAAGACCTCCTTCCAATGTATAATCCCTCCTTTGTCTTTTCCTTGTGTCACGCAGTGAAATTCTTTATGGTTCTTCTCATTGTTTCTTTCATCTCTCAGTATCCAGTTTTATTTATCAGGAGACCTACATTTTTTTTGAAAGACAAACTTCTCATTCCATTTATCAATCAATGGAATCCTTCCCATTGTTTCTTTTATCTCTCAGTAACTAGCTTTATTTATAAGCAGATCCACAGTTTGTAAAGACAAGTCCCTCATTCCTTTCAAAATAGTTTAATGAAGTTCATTTCCCACTGCAGAAGCTTCTTCCATATTTGTTAAGGTCAGGAAAACCCATTCTGGTGGTTTTACAAAACCTTGTTCATCAAATAATTTCTGAACTGGTGGCGGTGACTGGTGCTTTGGCCAGGGAATGTGTGTTACAGAGATCGTCAGCCTTCATTTTTAAATAGACAACCTGCCATATATATTGAAAACCCTTACCTTTGAAAACTATTTGAAGTTTTTATTTTTAGTTTACAGCCAGAGGGTGAAAGGAGTTGATCAATAGTTAACTCATGTAACCATGTGTAAACTAGTAAGAGTCAGCAAATATTAATCACAAGCCTAAGAATCAGGATATGCCTTAACCTTGTTAAGAGAAACAGAATGTACCTTGTCAAGATAAAAGGAACAAAACCTGTTAAAACTGGCACAGAAAATGTTGAACCAGCCAGTGAAGGAGTGTACATGCTTCAGAAAGAAAGGTGAAAAGGGCAGCGTGAAGAAGACTGCCAGCCTAGATCGGAACGACCCCTGAGGAAGACTCAGATTCTTCTTCAGTGCTACCACCAGAGTACACTGCCCTTGCCATCACATATGCTAATGATATTAATGACTTCTGAGAAGTAATTTGTATGACTGTTCCTATCCCAAGGAATGTAATGAATATGCATAACATTTATGAGACATTAATTTTGAAGAATTAAGGATTTTAGTTAAATTAGATGTTGCTGAGGTAGATAGATAAGCTTCCCCTTGTTAACAAAAGCTTGGTTTAAGATAAGATACCCAGGAACTGGTAAATCATGGGGCCTGTCAATTTATGTTTGTGTATTATGAAAAACAGAGAAACTAGTCAATAGANACAATGGGAAGGGTGGCACCCGGGCATCTAGCCAAACAGGAAAGGATCAACCAGGGTGATTGACAAGACAGGGTGATACCACCAAGGGGTTGGGATAGGGGGGTTCAGGGGAATGGGATGAACCATTTACAATTATGATAATACACTGTAACACAATACAACCCAAACCTCCTGCTTTCCAGAAACAGTCCTAGAAAACAGGAAACTATATGTTACCAAGGATTCAGTTGTCACGTACTACTGAAAGGCAGAAAAGGGTCAAAGCGAGGAAGACCCATCTTACTTCATCATTTTGAAACCCCTTCCTGTCGCAGTGTGCCACAACCCTGTTGGCCTGGCTAGCCCCGGCAGCACCAACAATACTGGAGGTATGGCTTAGTCTACGGGTAGATCTCGCCTTCCCTTGTGAGTTCTTTGACTTGCTCTCTCTGTGGCCAGTGGCAATAGACAGGAAAGAAAGAGTAGACGCTTTGAGGGGACAGCAACCTGCATTTATACAGGGAGTGTCTGCTCCAAAGAGCAGGGAGAACTCCCATGCAGCAGCTTATAAAGAGAGGAGGGGTGAGAGGCAGGGTCTGGGAAAGGACCAATGAGGAACAACAGGGGCATGGCTCTTGGGTTACAAACATCTCAGGCGTCCACTCAATGAAGGGAGGAGGGAGCCCCCCAGGATCCTGACCAATCCCATGATGCCCTCCCTGGAACTTTCCAGATGTAGGGGAGAGGCCTCGTGGTGATGGACAAGTCCTGGAGGCAGGGATACAAATGATAGACAGGGAGCTCTGAGGGGAGAACCGGAGTAAACAACTTTGAGTGATGGGAGAAACTAACTGTGGGGCAAACCATTGGGGAATAACTGGGGTACAGAGAACTTGAATAATACAAAACCATACATAACTTCAACATAGAACATTAAAACATGAACTTAAAACATGCACCTCCACACCGTCCCATAAAAGAGACCACAGACCCATTTCGAAGAACAAACTACGCATGCTTAATAGCTTTTTAGCTAATTACCATACATGGGAGGTACCAGAGTTATGAATATACATTTGTGTTTTGGGTATTCAACACTCCTGTAAATAAGAGGACTCTGTGATCATCTGAAAAGCACAGTGTGTATTTGGGAGCTATCCTGCATGCTGCCCAGCATCGTAATAAACATACACTTTCTAACTTTAAACTGTTAGAGAGTCTTTGTCCGTCACAGTTGGATATCAGTATTAGATCACTATCCATATTTTAGTAATTCAATTTAGCCATATATTGTGCTGTGCAAAGTGCTAGGTGTGTGTGTTAGGAGCGATCTCCCACGTATCCCAGCACTCAGCACCAAAAAAAGCAAATACTCACCCTCACTGAGTTAGCCTCTGAGGTGACTCTTAGCTCAGCATTTGAGTGAATCAGGCATTTCCTAGAGGACTTAAGAGCTATCTCAAATCAGATGTCATCCTTGTTAGGTACTCAGAGACCACAGACTCTACTATTTCTGTTTGTTCTGTTCTCATCTGACTGCAGACCCTGTATAGTTTTTTACATTGTTATACAGAGTTTCTATTAGTAAAATGGGCTGAAAAAATAGATAAAACTATGTGTTGGATACCTTCATAACCAAGAATTTTTTGTATAGACTGTGTCCATCTGAGCACTCCACCATTGTTTTGCAAACAATACTCTCATTTGTTGTCTTGGGTTATGTAATAAAAAAAGAGTTTATTCTATTCTATCTGTTGAAACCAGCTGGGGAGCTGTTTTTCTTTATCTCATGTAACTCCAGGGGCAGTTGCCTTCTGGATGTGCCAGCTGTTGAAACTGAGTGGGCTAACGTTCCTTATCTTTTCCAAGGGGATATCATCTGGCTCACCAATGACACGACACATTACATCATCGTCCCATTGTGAGATGCTCCACCCAGTAGGAGGAGCTAAGCCATTCCTACCAAGATAAAACTGAGACATAGGTACACTGGACACTGGTTTTTCCACTGGATTCCCAAAGGAAGACTGGACCATCTCACCATTACTGGACCCTTTTCTACAGGACCATCTCTGCTCCAACAGAACTACATCTGACACTCCAAGAAGGCTTACTTTGGGCTGCTTCCAACACCCTGACCAACAGGGTGTCAAGTTGTATTTCTGACTCAGTCAGGGTTTCTAGGATTTTGTTTGTTTGTTTTGTTTGTTTGTTGTTACAACATGTTGTTACAACATTTGTATTCTTAATATTTTTAGTAAAACTGTTATTCCTATTCACAAATTTTTGCCTGAAAAGCCTTTAATTGCAAAATTACAATAATTTGGAGGGGGTGGATTTTACATTCTCCATTCCAAGGGAAACTCCAGCTTTCCCTGGTAGACACCTTGTCTTCCCAAACCAAGACATTAGTCAAAATGTAATTAATGGCTTCACTGTAGCATGTTGCTTTCTCTAACCAGCAGAGAGACAGTTGCATACACTGTTTTGTTCTCTCTAATCCTTTATATTGCTTCAGTGTAGTAGGTGGCACTGGTAGAAATGTAATTCACAATAAACGAAATAAAAACATGTTCAACCAGGCAAGACTCTGAAAATACCAAGCAGACTCTCAGGCTGCTGCTCCCTGTTCAACACTAATGGTACATCAAGGAGGTGTTTGGAAATATCTGGCAGCACTGTACCCATTGCCTCAGTGAGCAGAGGATGGGGAATGGAAAGGGAATGGAAAATAGAAGGGGATGGGGAATGGAAAAGGGAAGGGGAAAGGAAGGGAAGAAAAAGGGAAGGGGAAGTAGAAGAGGAAGGGAAGTCAGGCCTTGTAGGGAATGCTCAGGAGAGGTTTTGTTTAGTTTTCATAAAACATTAGTGAAAGCAACTTTCATTCTGGGTGAAACCATTGAGATTCACAAACATGGATTTCTGCATCCCTGAAAGCAACTCCAACTCTTTCTTCATACTCTATTTTATTTAAGTTCTTTAAAGAACATAAGAAAGCAGAGGTGAATTTACTATGAGCACTGTGATTCTGTATTTGAAATGCTTCAAATAGTTGTATTTTTTACAACATTTTGATCAAAACACAGATTTATAAAATTTGCTATAACTTTCAATTGTCTGATTTGATGAAGGTTAAAAGTGCCCTGCTTATTGCTGTGCTGAGGTGGTTTGGCAACAGAAGTTATTTTCTCCACTGCCTCTCTTCAGTGTGCTTCAGTAGCATTTTCTGGACAGTGTTAAAAACAGCATCTTTGCCTAAAGCAAATATATTTTTGCCACAGTCCCCCAAATTAACACATACCCAATTACTGTGCACCTTTTGATCTGTAACAATAAGCTGCTGGACTTACACACTACCTACCTTGTCCCCAGCACTCACACCTGAAGGTTCCCTGAGAACTCTGTCATGTGTCAGGAAATGATAGGTGAGTGGTGCAGCATTGCCTTCTGATGGCATTTTGCTAATTGCCAAACCCTAAGTGCAGTGGGATCTACTCCGAGGAACTGCAGGATAACAGACCTGTCTTCCAGCTCTGTATTCTACTGGTTCTCATTGCTGTGTTATTGATATCAAAGTGTGCTTTTCAGGGAAGATGATAATCACATTCACAGTGGATAAGAACATCACAAGTGCATGCCAAGTGTAAGTTCAGGGTTGGTTTCTTTCTATTAACTTGCATATTTTTAGTTTTTTAGGGTTTTTTTAGTCTTTTCATGCATATTGATTCAATAAGTAGGCCTTGAACTGAAAGTAAAAAAGATTTCCTGAATGAGGCCAAGATGTTCTAGCCTGCTGCTCTTAGACATTTTACTCCCTGCCCTAAACAGTATAGAGTGGACAGAAAAAGCAAGCTATGTTATACATAAACCGTAGCCTCTGCTAGGACAGGTATCTCATGTTAAACTAAGAAAGAGCTAAGAAGTGTAGTAAAATATGCAAAGGCTCATGATAATCCCAGAAACACTGGCTACTGTTAAATGTTTATTAGTAGCCCTTCCCCACTCAATGGCCTTCCATCCAATGACAGATAGAAAGATTAATAGATTAGGATGGGAGACAGCCAATGTCACTTTTGTGCATATATTCAGTACCAGCATGCTGCTTTCTTCCCCTGTCCTGGACTCCAGCCCCAGCCCCTCTTTTCCTGCTATATTCTCAGCTGAAAAGCCGCAGGTGCAGACAGGCCTGGCTGGATGTTATAAATAACTATGTAGTCACTGGCTTTCACTATTATGTATTGGCNAAAAAAAAATACAAGGAATTTACTCTCTACGTTTTCAGGAAGTGTCAGATAACTGAACAAAGCCTCAGGGGAAAAAAAAATCTACAAGATGGCATGAAGTTGTTATAAATGTATATGATAAAGTTGGCTTTTCTCAAGATGTGTGTTATATGATTAATAAATTTATAGTAAAGGTATAAGTTTTTATTTCTGCTATTAGTAAAGAAAATTNTCAAATTTTTATTAATCACAACAATTTTAATATAGGACAGTTGTAATCACTTTTGCTGTAATATAGTATAATCAGTTATCTTTTGTAGCCAATGCCCTGCATTGCATGTATATATATATAGTAGTGTGATAAATATATATTACAGCTTAGGCTTTTGAAAAATATTAAAATAAAGACTATGTGATGTTAAATGCTTTTGTTTGTGTAACTAACTGTCGGTAACTAACTGTTAATGATAAGAACAGCTCAGATAATAGTATAAGATGACTATGTTGATTCAATGTACTTGTAGAGTGTCTTAGCTGAATAACAACATTCACAAGAACCAAAAAAAAAAACAANCAACAAAGAGAACCCACTTGGCTCAGCACCACGGACGCCTGGGGAGTGAGGTTTGAAAAAGCCCGTGCAAGAGCCCCAAGGCTCCCCCTGTCCCCTGGATTCACCTTAAAGCTACAGCAACCATTTCTGGGCCTAGAGCAGATGGTCAGGGAACAGAAAACCACCCCAAGACACAATGCATGAAGCAGATCCGACTCTAGCAGAGGGACCAGAAACCTCAGCTGCATGTAAAAGAGACCTTCGGAACAAATTTCAGGTGATAGACAGATGCTTAGGTATGGCAATAAAAGGTGCAGAACAAGTGCCAAAGAGTCAACTTGCCTTTATTAGAGGCTCAGCAAAAAGAGAAATTCTTCCTCTATGACCAGAACAAAGATATAAATAACTAACCTACATTAAAGTCTGCTTAACTTGGTGCCATAGTAAATCCATAGAGTTTATGTCTGTGCTGAACCTGTGGGGAGGGATGGTCTCTAAGCTAGGTGGGATGAGCTACAGCAAATGGAGCAGCAATATCAGGGAAGAGGATTTATTAATTATATGAAAGAGAGCTTTTATAGCAGCAGGACATTAGAGGACAAAAAGAACAGCTCATCCCTCAGACACTGAAGTGAGTGAACACACACCAGCTTAGGGTTTCCTGCCACTGTGAACCCTTCTCCTTCCTGTTTTCATTCCATGCTTTGGGATTTTCCTCCCTTCCAGCCCCCATGTCAGCAGCACGCATCACTGACAAGCCTCTGACAGCAGTGAAGAGAGATTTGGCAGCAGAATATCCCCTGGAGACCCAGTGAGCCTGAGAGGAGACATGGGCTGGTCAGTGAGAATAATCCACAGCCATTAGAAGAGATGGCAAACTATGTGAAATTACTACATAATAATCCTCCTGCTGCCTCTGTTTTCAGAGAAAATACACACTTTATTTCAAAACTAACACCTGACAAAATAAAATCCCTCTCCTGCCTGAAAACATTATCTTTACTACAACTGTACTTTAACCTGACTATTCATGACTGAAGAGAATTTTTCTTTTCAAAAAGATTTAATACATGTCACAAACTGAATCTCACTGTCTTCTCTCACATAAAGCAATCAGTTGCAAACAGAATGCAAATAATGACATATGCTTCAATATGTTAAGTGTTAAAGGACTTTCAGAATAATTGAGTCCTTGAGACAGAGAGCTTGGTGATAGAAAAATCCAGATAAACAAGAGGAAGCATATAGCAGGAGAAATTGCCTGTTTTCAGATAGAAAATTGATTCTATTAAATCAGAAAAAAACTCGCACAAGAAGGTATGGGGCAGGAGGATGACTTGATACTACTTTCAGTGAGCTTTCTGTAAAACTTACATTAAAATTACAATTATCTGCATAGGTTTCTATGAGAGGACTAAAACCAGGACTTCGAAGAGCTCTAGAAAATAACAAAAGTACTCCTGTTTTGCAATAAATTTACAGTCAAGGCAAAATGTTATGATGATACCTTTATAGATGAACAAGTGAAAGACCCAGGTAATAGTTCAGATGAAAATCAGAATGACTGAGCATCTGTAAATTCAAGTTAGTAATTAAGATGAGTAAGATTTGACAGAACAGAAGAGGCCCAGTAGCCAGGAGACAATACTAAATTCATAGATATCCTTACAAGGTAGAACCTAAGGCATCGGACATCTTCTGACAAACATGCTCCAGGATTTACAAGCCATTATGGATCCTCCTCATCAAAGGGTTTCTTCAAGGATGGTTTCCATAGATTGTGTTCAGAATCTCTGTCTTATTTGTCATTTAATTGGTTTTTCTTATCAAATATTAATCTTATTCCTGGAAGCAATAATGGAAAAGAGCACTCCTCCTCTGTTTGGATTGGTCTGGTTCTTGTCCCATAATTGCTGTGAGTAGATGAGGTTTCTGATGCACTGCTGCTTCTTCAGTTTTAATTTTTCTGCTCTCCCTCCTTTATTTCCAATGCAAAAGCCCACATCTCATCTACTCCATAAGGGCTTGTTACTAGATACAGGATGGAAATAGCAACACTCCTTAGGTTCTGATGGAAAATGCTATTGTTCAAGGTTCAGACTGACATCCCAAATGATTTATGGATCATTTTTAATGATCCATGTCTATTGGATCTAATTATCTCTTGGGAAGTCCTCACAACCACACAGACACCCAAGTTGTTGATGTGCAGATTCAAGAGGAAGTATTAAACCTGGCCATGTTCAAAAAATTAATGGATGAAGCACCTGAAATATTTTTATGCCTGTCCCTTTCCTCACTAAAGACAGCCTAGAGATCCTTCTAGACGCAGGGTAGCCTGAATCTGTACAAACATTCATGCGACCATTACAAATCCCTCATGAGTATCTGCCCTCCCTGCCACCAGTCCTATATCCTCATTCTCACTAAGGGCTTAGAAATCAAACTCATTCCCAATCTATATTCCAGGAGCCTTAGGAGCTGGTACTAAACAGGGGGGAAAGAGTAGAATTCAAGAACTGAATTAATTCTACACAAGAAAGTCACACAGTCTGTTATCCAAGGATTGAAAGGATGGAGGGGGCAACGTCATAAATGTGAAAAATACATATATTTCCATATATATAACGTGGAACATTATGCAATATATGCAATGATAGATACTCTCATATACACACACAATATATACAGAAAGTATTTCTAAGATACAGATATAACAAAATGTTTCTGGAGGAAAAAAAGGAAGTATGTGTCCAGACTCAATATGCAAATAAATCCAGTATCTCCAAGCCATGATTTACATTGCAGGATGCTGATACATTTTTCCTATTCATCCCTTTGGCACCACAGTGAGTTTTATCTAGCATATTTTTTTATAAGAACTGTGGTTGGAACACAAACTCCTGAAGTGGATACAAACACCCGCAGTGGCACAAACATAGGTTAGAAGCTCTACAAAGCTTGGCACAGAACAGGGTGCTGCTCTCCTAAGCAGTGTTTGAACACCCCCTGACCTGAGACCTGCAGATCACTAGAAAAGCTCTAAAAGCTCTAACACTAGTTTTCAAATCAATCACACACAGGATATACATGGTTTTATATATACATACATACATACATACATTCATACATATATATATGCACGCACACTATGCAAATTTATGTATACATACAAAATTTTCAACATTTATATATGTATAAAAGCATATACATCTATATAAATGTTATTGTTATCCAGACACTTTTATTTTTCCTAAATATTAATATAAAACCTTCTTATTTGGCCAAAAGGATTCCTTACAGGATCTGATTCATAGTACACTGGATTTAGCTGGGAGAGTGTTCGTTTTGTGCGCAGCAGCTGATACAGTGCTATACTCAGGCTGGTGAGGAAAACAGTGTTGGTCACACAGCCACACTTTCTTTAGCTGACCAGAGACATCCCATGCCATCTGGCATCGTGTTCAACAAGTAAGCTGGGGAGGAGGTTTTTCCAAGGTAACCACGGTGATCGTTGCCTGGGACCAGGTGGACATCAGTTGGTTGATGGTCAGTGATTGCTTGTGCATCACTTGGTGATGTTTTTCCCTTTGTTTTTGTTTCCTTTCACTTATTTATATTCTGTATACCAACCTACAAGGCTTTGTGGTTTTTTCCCTCATTTTTGCCCTGTTGGCCTTCCAGTTCTCTTCTCCATCGCACTTGGGGATATGAGCGAGCCAGTGAGTGGGAGCTCATCTGCTCACTGTCTGCCCAGCACAGCCAAGTAAGGACATGGACATTCAGCATGAAGCATCCTCCTCACATAAGACAGTAATGCTGTTTCAGCATCCTCCATACCTGCAGATCAAGGAAGTGAGGAATCATAGGGCAGGGTGAAATAAAAACTTCTACATGGCAGCAGAAGTGATGTCTAAAGCAACAGCATTTATAAAAACAGACTTTGAGTATACCTTGTAGACTGACTCTTCACAAGTCAGTTGCTCATAATTCTTGAACTATTATCAGTAGATGACGTTGAAAAACTTTTGTTTAACATCACATTCCCCACTGTGACCTTTGATCCACTGACACAAGTGAGTGGGAAGAAACTCCTGAGTTTACAAATCCTGCTGCCAGCCATGAAGACTGCCACATCACAATCTTGCTCGTGTATTTCCCAAGGTCTGTCTAAGACCAGGTAATGCACCAGCCCGAACAGGTGCCATTAAGGGGTTTGCCTTATTGATGGCTCTTTATGCCTCATTTGGCTAGGAAATACTCTTCAAATGGAAAGAGAAATATACTTACTCTTTTAGTCATACATGGGCTTGGGGTGTGGGGTGTGTTGTTTTTCCTTGTCATTGGCCAAGACACTGCTCCTGTGATAACAAGGAACTTCTAATTAACACTTGGGTGGTTTTTATCGGTTCATTCATGCAGTGGTCCCTCCTCCTTCAGAGTGCTCTTCTCCATGTCTTATATAAGACATTTCCAGTAACACACCTCTAGAAATGCCTTTTCCCCCAGAACATCATATTTTGAACTCCTGACCAATTTACGATATATTACAAACCAATTTCTTCTGTACTGCTGTTCCCACCTTGTATTTACCACTTGATTCCTTCCTTTCAGGTGGACAGTCTCATTCTTGTTACGAGATTCCTTCTCTCTGACTGAGGTCAGTTCCTCCAATTTATCTCGCTGTTTCGACTCCTTTCCCCTCAGCGTCCCTCCGGCCCCTTCCCATCATGGCTCAGCCCTGGGAGAGGCCTGGCCTCAGGCTGCCCGTGGAGGGCTGACCAGGGACCGCGGCTCAGCCGTGGCTGCGGCGGAGCGGGTGAGCATGCAGGTCGAGCAGGGCCCCCCGCACCCAGGGCTCAGCTGAGGCTTGGCAGGACCTGTAGGAGAGCTGTGTTGGGATGGTGAGGAGGGTCTGTTCTGCCTCAGCCTCTTACACACTTGCCATGCTGCTCTTCAACTGCCTTCTCACCTTCAGCCCCTGCTTTGACATCCCCAATGTCCTGCAGCAGCAGTTCCAGGGTATGAGTGCAGGGGTTGGTTTTGGGAGTACGTGCTGGGCCTCCGTCCAGGCCATGCAAAAAGAGGCAGAACTAGCAAAATGGAGGCACTGGAGTCTCCAAACCTTTTCCTGTGGTCTTACTACTGGAGTCATGCTCCAGGGTCTTACCTCTCAGATACTGGGAGTGAGCAATTGTTACAGGCATATCAACTGTGGAGATGCATGAGTTGGGGCAAGCCATGAGGGGTTTGAACTTTCTCTGCTGCTGGGATAACTGGGAATGTAACGCTTGCCCTTGCTCGATGGTTGTCAGCTCCCTATCACCACACTAACGAAGGCCAGTCAGGACTACACACCACCGCATATAGGAGACCCATGGCATTGACCATCAGTACCTACCCTGGGCTGGGAGACAGTGGTCACGAGGAGGCACTGGAGGTAGGGCACAAGGAAAGTTTTTCTCAGTCTCCAGATCCAAACCTCCTGGCACTGCAGGCATCATGTTCACATGATGTTCACCAACATGCATTCACATGCTTAGTGGCCCAAAGACAGAGGGTCAGAGGATGACTCTGTCTTGTAAAAACTAGTCACAGCCTCAGATGATGGAAAATGCTATGGTTCGAGGTTTGGACTCACATTCCAGCAGATTGCTGGGATTTCTGCAGAGATGCCAGAGTGCCAGAGCTTAATTTCTGAACACCTGACAAATTCTTACTTAACTCATTTTCCTGTCATGTCTGCATTTAGTTCCATGTCTCCTAAGAGGATTTGACTCACATGTGCCATCTGCTGGCAGGTCTGTAGGTGGAGAGTCCATCCTGTTCTCTGTGTGTCTCAGTAGCCAGGGAGGAATAACCAGAGCTTGGAGATTGTTGTTGTTGTTTTTTTAATTTGAGTGCAGTCAATCCTTGACATTCAGACAGTGGACTCCAGGCTAAATTGGGTGCAGTTTGTAATTGCAAACATGAGCTCCCCCCCTTGAAAAATAGGTAAGCATTATGTCACATTTTGTAACATAGGTAATTTTGTAGGGTAGTGAAACTAAGCCATATTTTTATGTTACTTGTACTATGCAAACAGAATCTTTAACTGTTGACACTTTTGACATTTTTTTACTCTAGTGAATTTAGCCTATCCCTGTCTCACACCAGTGGTACCACGGTAGTTGGAGCAGCTGAGATGAGGACTTGCAGTGAAACACTTCATTCTAGAAAGCTGCTCTCCTGCCTCCTCAGATATTTCTGCTGCAGCAGGTCTGAGGGGTTGTGAATATAATGGCTATATAAAACATTACCTGATTAAAATCATATTTCTCTTGTGCTTATCTGAAATGTTTAGCTTGTGCCTGCTGGTGTGAAGACCCAGGACTTATCTTCAAATGCAGATGGATTTTCAGTAGCTGGAAGATCCGAGGGTGGGGGGTGTTTCCTGATCACATGATGTTGAGGAGATGTTGCTTTTCAGTAGCTGTGTTGGTTTTGCATGGCATGGGGTTTTTTTGGTAGCGGGGGGAGCCCACAGAGGTGGCTTCTGTGAGAAGCTGCTGGAAGCTTCCACCATGTCTGGTAGAACCAATCCCTGATGGCTCTGAAGATGGACATGCTGCTGGCCAGGGCTGGATCAATGAGAGATGATAGTAATGCTTCTGTGATAACACGTTTAAGAAGCAAATCAAAACAAAGTGGGGCACAGTTTTTTTCTTTTGCCAGAGTAGAGGAGGAGGTGAGAACATGTGAGGGAAACAACATGGGAACACCAAGGTCAGTGGAGAAGGAGGGGCAGGAGGTGCTCCAGGCGCTGGAGCTGAGATTCCTCTGCAGGCTGTGGTGATGACCATGGTGAAGCAGCTGTGCCCCTGCAGCCTGTGAGGATCCACAGGGATGCAGAGATCCACCCGCAGCCCATGAGGATCCACAAGGGATGCAGAGATTCACCCCCAGCCCATGAAGATCCACAAAGGATGCAGAGATCCACCCGCAGCCCATGAGGATCCACAAGGGATGCAGAGATCCACTCACAGCCCATGGGGATCCATGGGGGATGCAGAGATCCAACCCCAGCCCATGGGGATCCACAGGGATGCAGAGATCCACCCGCAGCCTGTGAGGATCCACAAGGGATGCAGAAATCCACCTGCAGCCCGTGGGGATCCACAAGGGATGCAGAGATCCACCCCCGGCCCACGGGGATCTACCCACAGCCCGTGAGGATCCACAAGGGATGCAGAAATCCACCTGCAGCCCGTGGGGATCCACAAGGGATGCAGAGATCCACCCCCAGCCCGTGGGGGAGGTGCCCATGCCAGAGTGGGTGGGTTCCTAGAGGAGGCTGTGAGTCCGTGGGAGACCCAGTGGAGAGAGGGAGCCCTGCTTTCAGGCTGGAGCAGCCTGTCCTTGGAGGACTGCACATCGTGGAAGAGTGACCCATGCTGCAGCAGTTTTGGGAAGACTGTTGGCCTGTGGGAGGGGCTTATGTTGCAGCAGGTCCCAGGGAGCTGCTGCTTGTGAGATTGGAACCATGCTGGAGAAGCTCATGGAGAACTGCCTCCTGTGGGAGGGACCCCACAGTCTCACAGAGGATGGACTCCTCTCCCTGAGCAGTGGAAGAAAACCTCGGGTGACGAACTGACCAAACCCCCAGCCTCTGTCTCCCTGCGTTGTGATGGGAAGGAGGGAAATGTTCGGGGCGGGCGGGGAAAGGGGTTTTTAAGGGCTTATTCTACTCATTATCCTCATCTGATTTAATTAGTAATAAATTCGATTTGTTGAATTGTTGAGCCTGTTTTGCCTTTGGAGTGTTTTTTTCCCGGTCCTTATCTCATAAACCTTCATTAAATTTTTCTCTCCTCTGCCCAGCTGGGGCAGGGGAGGGTGAGTGAATTACTTTCATGGGTGTGCCTGGCATTTGGCCAGTGTCAAACCACAACAGTAGCAAAACCAACGTTATTAAATCATGCCAGGTTTACTAGTTTCCTACTCTTCAGCAAATGCTTTAAAAGTTTTAATTAACACAGACTAACACTAAGTTTCATCTTTACATGCTGCTTAAGACTTTATACTATGGAATTAGGAGTCAGATCAAGGCAAACTATAGTCAAGAAACTAAGAAATCAGATAAAGCTGATGATGCAATCTCCTGGCTTTGCTTTTGGACTGAAACGTGCATAAAAGCACTGAGCTACTGCTGCTACTGCCACGGGAAGGGAAAGGGAAGCTGTGCCAGTGCCAGTGTCCAGTCATTTCCTACGTGACAAGGGCTGGCTTTCTGGGAGAAGACACAAGTCCTCTAATGGCTGGCTGGTCATGAAGTGGGAACTGAGCAGGAGAAATAGAAATCTAGTAGGGAAGAGCTTCATTTTTAAAGGCATACAGGAGTTTTTGTCTGTATCTGCATGTCACAAACACTTTGTGACTTGTACAGAACTTGACCTGCCCCAGTGGAACTCACCCTAACAGCACCAGGTGTAATGGCACACTGGAGGGTGTGGAAGGCTTGGGAATGACTCCAGTTCAGTATGCGATCTATGCTTGGATTTGAGTCATTTTGCTCTAGCTTTGGCAATGGGTGTTTTGGTAGTTGCTTCCAGGCAATGAGACACACATTTCAGTTCTGGTTTTCTTCTAGAAAAGCAGTGGTGGTTATTCCGGCCGGATTCCTAATTGATAAGCTGAGAAATTGCTGAGTTCTGGGATTGAATGTATTTTTGTACTGAAGTGGAATGTCAGGCTGCCCTTTCAATGCACTGAAATCATTCAAAGGTATGATTAAAGATCCCACTGTAGTAACACCACAGAGATGTAGAGGGTAGGGACAGCTCTGTATGTGAGTGTGTGATGGTCAGCTGAGCAACTGAGATTCATTCTTTAACCAATGACTTAACCTGAATTGACACAGCACAGCAGTAAGCACACTTTTCTCTGACACATACCTGACAGAGACTACTAGTCTTACATGGTTTTGATGGGACAAACTGATAAAGCACGGTTATGTTCCCAGCTCTGGCATTTGCTGTGATGTGTGCTGAAAGCTAAGACCCACCAATCCCAGCCATGCAGTCATACTTCTGTGTTTCGTTCTACTATAAAAGAGAGAGTCGGGGAGGATTCTTTTTGATAGATTTCTCGAACGAAAATAAAGCGCAAACGAGACAATACTATATCTGAGAATAGTTTATTGGTAAAGGAGGGTAAATGTCCCTCCTCTGAAGGGAACAGAAACGAGAGGATAGAGGGGAAAAGAGAGACGAAGAGAGAAACAGAAGACAGAGACAGTGTTACCGTAGGAACCCCAGCGCTCTATCAGCACAAGCACGGCAAACGGCAAACTGCGTGGCTCTAGTGGCGGCTTTCAAAGGGGCAGCGTGCCTCCGGCGTCGGCTGCAAGCCACAGCGAGCCTTGCGCAGCTGTTCTGAATGGCTGAGTGCTACAGGCTGGTCGCCAAGGGCTACTATTGCGGCGAGGGTGGTCGCGGCTGGGTGCAAGCGCCGGCGGCTGTGCCTGCGCCTGGGAAGCACGGCGGGGACGGGGCCTGCGGCACCGCCCGCTCCCTTAGGGAGGCAGCGGCGCACGAGGTTGTCGTGGCGATGAGCTCGTTCACGGAAATGGTGAAGCAGGGGAAAGCAGGTGCGGACAGGGCAGCAGGACCACCGGATTGAAAAAGCGAGGGGAGGAGGGGGCCAAGCCGACCCTACAGGCGAGTCCCCGCTTCCTCCAAGAAACCCAAAGAATAATGGTTCTCGTTGTGTCACAGTTGATTGCTCTTATCTGCTAAAGCTCCTCCCATAGCCGGATTTCCCGGGCATTCTTCCCAGGCATCCGGGAATTTGTCCCGCTGCAACTGTGGGGGAGGGGGATGTCGCTCATAGCCCGATCGTGGAAGCTTTCTCTGGCCTGACCGGCGGCTGGGGATAGGGCTCCCAGCACATGTACAGCCCGTATAGGAATCTTCCACTTAATGTGTAACATATGTTGAGGCATAAATAAAAATCAGATTAGTCCCTCTCACTGTATCACAGAGGTAAATGTCTTAGGTGAGAGAGGCACAGAGGAGATCATGTCCTCTAGGTCATAGCCTGCAATGGAGCTCAGGGCAGAGTCAGAGACTGTAGAGTTCAGACTCCTCTTGAGAGTCCCCTGCCACTTATTCTGCCTCTCTAACCTCCCACCATGATAATTTCATCATTATTTTGATGATTGCCAAGTCATTTTATAAAGAAACCAGTCTTTACAAAATTGAAAATGGAGAGTAATGGAGTGTTTTGAGGTTGTTCTTTAGCTTTTTGACACAGAATGCCTTTGTCCTGACTTCAGCATGTCTGTTGAGGTGTGTGCATTTTTTCTGTTGATTCCTAGTTGGTGTTTTTGTTTTCTCTTTTCTCACTGTGTTGGGATCATCCGTCTTTGCTTTAGGCTTACACTTCAAGGGCTCACCATTCTCCTCCCAATGATGTTAACAGGAAGACTGCTCTCTGGTTCTGGGAATGGGTCATTTACTAGTAAGGAATTCACATTTTTATATTTCATGTTTTCAGATTTACATCTCTCCAAAGAGTCATGATACATTTTTGCCTTCTAGACCCTTGTCCTACCAGTCAGTTTCACCTGCTCTTCCCCAGGGACTTGTGTTGGTGGCACGCCACTGCTCCTTCATTTAAGGCATACTGAAATGTTTAAGTCTTCCCCTCTCAGAAGTTTGTCCTTCTGTCAAGGGTGGGGACTGACATATGATTTGTCTGCCTTTCAAGTTATTTTTGCTTGCCTTATAGGAGGGATAAGTTCGCCTCCCATGCCCCTGCATGATGTAGTACATTTTTAAATAGACTGTGAGGCTAGCACATACCTCGTCTGGCATATGCCTCCTCTTGGCATACGTAGACCATCTTCCAAGTGTGAGGTCTCCAGCTTGAGAGAGCTGTTGCTTCTGTGCCATGCTGTTGGTCAAGCTTGTCTGTTCAAGAGAGGATTTTTCACTTCTGTAAGTTGTGCAGAATCGTTATCACAGCCTTCTGGTTCAAGGCGAAGGAGCTGGCACTGGCATTTGGATTGATTCTGTCTTTCTCCCATCTTAGGAGTGTCCTCAATTTCTTCTTCACCCACCAGTTTGAGACAAAGTTTGGAATGCAGTGGACACTCTGGGGAGGTGAATTTCTTTGGTGTTTTCTAGACCCAGGCCAGCCTGTTTTGTCCAATGATTAAAAGAACTTGAAAGTGGTAGTGAGGTAAGCAGGAAGTGGCACATGATTTTCCAGATTTTCCTGTTGCTTTTTGTGTGCAATGAATGGTGTTTTCTGCACTGATGCCAGAAAACCTGCTTTAACTCTCTAGTGTCAGTTTTCTTTTCTTGACATATTTTAACATCTGCAGTCACAGATAGTACTTAATATAGGAGTACTCCCATGGAATAGAAACTTTAGAGTGAAAGATACAGGAATGAAATGTTTGTTATTCTGTACTTTGGCCAGCGCAGGTCCCAGCACAAGATGTGCATTCATCTCAGAAGCTGTTTTGGCTCTCTGGAAAACAAAATGGGTACAGAACTCCTTCTGAGAAGGGTGTCTGCAGCACATGACCACTGCCAAATTTGTTTTGGTGTAGGCAGCATAACCAGACTCACTCCTCTGGAGCTGCCTGTGCTCACAGGCCAGACTGTTGTGGTAACTGCAGTAGGTCACACTGGGTTGTGTAGGAAGATGTACAGCCTGGCTTCCTGTACAGCCGTGATATGCCTCCCCTGGCTCTGGTGACCAGGGAAGTTTCCCAATGTCTGTCTTGCTTTTACCTTGGGTTTATTGCACAGTTCTGCTGCAGGTCAGGAGCATTCCAGCCACAACTCTGCCTGAGAGACTTGGGTGGCTTTAGCCTCACTGGCCTCAGGCAGTCCTGCAGCCATGGGAGCTCAGTGGTCAGAGCTCAGGGATTGTGACAGGGTGGTGCAATAGGAGTCATGGAGAATTCAGCATTTTACATGCAGTGGGTTTTGTCATTCAGTGCTCTCCACTCCAAGGAATTTCTAGCACCTCTTGTTTTTCCCAGGGAGCCTGCTCTGTGTTCTGGAGTTTCTTTCAGCCCTCACATCAGTGTACTTGATAAAGTGGACAGCTGGGCTGGGATGGTGTTATCCAGCAAAAATCAAAAAAGTGGTACATGGTCCTTTTCCAACTCTATCGTGGAAATCCGAGGTGCAGGAGCACTGCCACTGGAGCACAGGGAAGGCTGCAGCAACAGGAGCCAGTCCTGGCCAGGAGAGGGCATTCGTGCCCCTTGGTTCAACCCTGCAGAGCAGTGCTGAGATCACATCTGTGAGCCACCAGCGAGTTCCCTGCCTAGAGCCTTCCAGAGAGCTCAGGTAGCACTCGGAATGGCAGTAGCTTTCTGAGCCAGTTACTTACTGACTGTAGGTTGCTCAGAGGAGCATTTTGTGCACAAAACTAGCTGGTAAGCCTCCCTCTGAATTGCTTTCTGGCTCACAGGATCCAGGATAGGAAATAGCTAATCTGGGCTGTACTTAACTATCTCTTGCCAGCCCTTATCTTCAATTCCTTCTTGCATTCTGTCTAGGAACAAGCATTACAAGCAACTTCATTCTTCAATTTTTATGTAACTTTAATCTAATAGATGGCTTTCTCCTCATGACAATACTCTCAACTGGTTTCTGTAATTGTGTTGTGACTTCTGTTTATACTGTACCTTTCCTCTGTGCTCAAAACTGCCCAAAAGTGTCTCTTGCAGCCAGAACCTTTATAAAAATAAGAACGCTTTTTTGTTTTCTTTACTAGATAGTGTTAAAGAAGGAATGTTTTAGAGTCGCCAAATCTCAAATTTCACTTAGAGGTGCATGAGCTGCTTTTCATTTCCCTTTTACCTGCCATTACTTCTTAAATTTCTTGTGCCCTTCAGAAAGTGACACTGGTGTGAAGCTGGGCTATTTTCCTGGGGAACGAGGGTACATCTTGCCTTTGCAGCAGATTCAGGACATCCAGCACCTTCCCCTTCTCTACTGGCTCCTGGTCCTCACCATCAAGTTATTCTACAACTGTCTTCCCCATTGTGGCAGACACCAGGTACTGTTCTATGGCTGTGGCCCACTGACTGACAGCCTTGCAGGCCTTGATTTTGGGTGAACTGGGAAATACAGGGGCAATAGGTTTGTTCCTTCCACTTGTGAAATGTGGAGAAGCACGCCTTTTAACACCTAAAGGTGTAAGGGTTCTTCAACCTTTCTTTCCCTTCAAAGATGAGAGAAGCTTCTGAAAGATTGCAAAACTACTTTAAAGGAAAATGATTTATCCAATATTTAAAGCTTCAAATACTGCCAAAGGAGGATCAGAAGGATTTGGGAGAAGGGGAAGAAATATTACATTTAAAAAAGGGCCCATAGACATTTCACCTTTGTGACAGAACAGCAAACTGGGGTCTCCTTGTCACAGCTGCAGCTGGTCTGTAAGCTGCACAGATGAAATTTGCAATAACAAACCCAACTCAACTACCATAGTTTGTTAAAGAGTAGTCCTGGGGCAAGACAAATGTAGGTTGGATTCAAACTCAAACAGGGGATGCCAGCCAATCCCATTCAACCCTGAATGCAGACGTATCATTGGCCAGTGAGCTGGGCAGTGTTGAGACCCCGACCAATCAAGTGTTCAAGGGTGGGAATTTTGAACCCCCTATAAAAGGGGGCATCCATCAATAAAGGTTGGCTGTTGTCACATGACCTGGTGCATTCAGTGGTATGTCTGTCTCCAAACTATGACAAATGTAACATCTCCTGAGCTGGGTGGGGTGTCAACTTCACAGGCCTGGGGCAGCTCTGCCCCGCAGCTGCTGCACTCTGCTGTGTCTGGAATTTAACTGGGCTTGCTCAGGCTGGGTTTGTACAAGAGGAAGCCTTTGTATCTGGTGAAAGCTTCAGACTTGTTTTTAATGCTTGCATTTCCTTAAAAGAAAGCAGCAACGTGGCCATCTAAACTGAGACTCCTGCTTCTGTCCTGGGGCTCTGCCACAGACTTGTTTTGCTGCTTTGTTCTGTTTTATGGATGATGCAGCAGCTTCTGTCACATACTGAGGATGCACTTTTACATTAGGTAAGGCCTGCAGTAAAAGAAATAAAATTATGTCGGTAGCATTTCATTAGTGATTTGAAAGAGGCCACTGTGAAATCAGGAGGGAAGAAATGTCATTAGCATTACAACTGATGGGAAGTAGCCATACAGACAGCCAAATCAAATTTAAGTAGTTACAAGATCTTTAAATAAACCTCTGTGAAAGCTGTTTAACTGAATGACTGTGAATTCCATAAAGAATTTGAGGAAGTTTAATGAAATTTCTGTCCTAACGAAGTTGAAAGGCTGGTTTTGACAGTGGTGGGGTTTTTTTGTTGTTTTTTGTTGTTGTTGTTGGGGGTTTTGTGGTGTTGTTTTTGGTTTTTTGGGGTTTTTTTTGTTTTGTTTGGGGTTTTTTGTTGTTTTTTGGGGTTTTTTTTAACCAGGTCTCTTTAAAGGAATTTCCTGGAGCAATTCCTAGTATTTCTCAAATGCAGATGTTCAGTGTAGATGCTGATCTTTGCTGCTGGATTATTTTTCAACCATGATCCTGCCCCTCAGCATTCACCCCCTTGAACTGATAAGGCTTTTAACCTCTTAAAAGTGGTCTTAAAACTTCATCCATGTGATTTGGACAGGTCATGGCACATTGCTGCTGTGAGCTGTGCTGAGATAGGAAACACATGGTCCACTTTAACCTGCAGTTTCACTCTACACTTGCTTCTAAAAGTCTCTCAAGTGTCTGAAAATATCAGCACCTCTGTGGTGTGTACTAATTAAAAAGAAAGTAAACCACCAAAGGCTTGGCACTATAAACCAGATGGAATCAAGCTTGTCTACAAGTCCTCTTATTCAAACCCTTCCAGCCCATATGCTTGTCCTCAAACTTACTTTCTATCAAAATAACCAGATCAAGAATACTAATTATTTTATTGGCTTAATTTTATTTTTAGCAAGTTCATCCAGGACAAATATTCTAAAATCAGCAGGCACCTGCTTACATTTTTGGGACAGTGTATGACAGCTCCCTCATTCTCTCCATAGCAGTTGGCATATTAATTATGAGTACCCAAAACACAAAGCACTTGCTGATAACTTCTTCTTGATTTTTTGAAATGTCCACTAGAGCCTCCTCAAACAGAAATTCACCTCTTGGGGCTGAACGAGGAGTCCTTTATATTCTTGCAAACTGCAAGAGGCACCTCAGCCTGACTCAAATTACAAGAAGTAATATCCCCCTGTTTTTACCTCTGTCCTGTAATTGTGCATCAACCCATGGTACCTAGGTGTGTGTGTTGGGAAGTCTGACACTGAAAGAGAAAGAACTGGGATAAGCTTTGCAAGTAGATGAAAAAGGACAATCTGCATGCAATCAGGCCCTATTTGTCAAACAGCTTCCATATCTTATTTCTATAATTTTCATGGTGTAATGATGTTTTCCCTTCCCCTTTGTTAAAGCCTGGGGTTTCACTTGACTATTGGACACCTAGTAACATTTCAGTCTCAGTTCAGAGGTATGCAAGAGGTAGAATAGGTGGTCTGCTACACTGCCAACAGCCAGGAAATGCCATATCACTGCCACTCCTGCCAGCCTACCTTTCATAACCCCATGCACCTCTAGGACCCATGGGAAGCAGGGTCCGCTGGAAGAGGCTTTCTGTTTGTTCCTTTCACCAGGACTATATTGAACTGAGAGGTGTCCTTGCTCTTCTTGTCTGTGCCATGCTGACTGCCAGTCTTTGCTCTCCTGGCATTCATGTCTGTGCCTCTGCTGGTCTCTACCATCTGGCTGAGGATCACTTACTCCTTTGCTGCTGTAGCTAGGTGTATTGTGGCTACACTCCTACATCTGGATGGCATATTACTGCTGCCCTGGTGTCGTGCTGAGCAGGTTTCATAGCCACAGGTTGAAATCACTGGCTCTGCAAGCCTGAAATCTTTGCTTAATAACAAATAACCCTAAAGAATCAACATGGAGCAGAAGGCAGAGCACAGAGCAAAGACAGTTTGAACATCTCCATGGATGGAGACTCTGCAGCCTCTCTGGGCCGCCAGTCCCAGTGTCTGACCCCTCGCAGGAAAAATGTGCGTCCTTGTGTTCAGATGGAATTCTGTGTGACTTCCGTTGTGCCCGTTGCCTCCTGTCCAGAGCAGAGTCTGGCCCCCTCATCCTTGCTCCCTTCCAGCAGGTACTTGAGCACACTGGTCAGATCTCCCAGAGCCTTCTTGAGCAGCCCCAGCTCTCTCAGCCCCTCTTCCTGTGAGAGATGCTCCAGTCCCTTTACCACCTTTGTGGCCCATCACTGCATTCCCTAAATCACAGCTAGGGAGGCCAAAATTGCACACAGTGCTCCATGTAAGGCCTCATCAGTATTTTAACACAGCTGGCAAATCAGACTCCTGCTAGACTGTGACTTCAAAATATCCTTAGGCTGCACTACTCTTCAGTGCTGAAGCACTTGCATTTTTTCAGAAGAAAAATACCATTATGGATTTCCAGCCGTAATTATGAAAAACCACATGCAGCAGGACTGTAAACTAATGTTGGAGACTTGCAAACAGACGAAAATATGTGTTCAGAACTGATTTGTGTGTTAATACCCTGGCTTAAAAGCAGTGACTTCAGCCTGGTCTGCTGAAGCCATTGTCTTTCTTAGTTTATGCCATGTGATGCAGCAGCTAAACTCAAAGGGCGTTGGTGCTGTAACAAGTGCTGGGATAATCACTGTACTTGCTCCTTCATAGAAGAAGCTCACTCAAAAGCTAGCCATTCCTGTTTGACATCCCACAATCTACCTCCAAATTACTAGAAAAGAAACTTCATTTCTGATTTGAAGAAGAGTTGTGACATAGTTTCCTGAAAGTCTGCCAGTGGTTAACCAGGTTCTCACTGGTGTAGCACCAAAGCCTCACTGCCTGCTCTGCTGGCTGTCACTGGGAAGCATTCTTGTCCCTCGCCTGTGTTCACTGCCTATATGGAGAACTTCTGTTGGCTAGAGAGGGTTTTATAGAAACTATTGAATAAAGATCCTTGCACTTGCTTTTAAAAGCCCTGTCACAGAATCTGAAGGTGTGGGGACATTCTGGTGACCTTTGGGTCTCTTGCACAAAGACCATCTTCAGGGTGGGAGGATTCTACTGGAGCTTGTCACAGGCAGAGCTCTGGACAGATTGCTCCTGTCTTTCAGCTCAGATGGATAAAGCTCAAAGCTGACATGAGAGTAAGGAGGGAGATAATGACCGTTCCTAGAACAGTACCTGCTCACCTCCACTGGGCACACTGGTTGATAACTCTTACTCAGCTTTTTTCAGTAATGACTCCCTGATGACTAGGAAGCCACCTTCACTTTGCCTGTCTTCCCCATTTTTGTTGGACACCCACAGCTGGGATACCAGAGCACAAGCTCTGAGCTTTCAAAAAGGCAATTGTATGGCTCTCATACTTTGGCTGAGCTTGTCATGAAAATGAAAGGGTGGCATTCACAGAGGTCAACATGCTGCAAGAAATGGAAAGAAACAATCAGGGGGTTATTTTGTGTAACTTTTGTAGTATTGCACAGGGTATTGGGATTATGGGTAACTGAAAAACCCATCCCTTACACTGTCCCTAGCCTTAAACAACCTGGGCTGTAATATTTAAGTTGCACATATTCTCTGGTAGAACATTCCTCTTGCCAAAGACACAGTGGATTGAGACTTGTAAAATATACACTGAAGTCTGAAAGTGGACATTAGTTCAAGTAGTTCACACTGAGCTGGACTTGTGTTGCCCTTCATGCCCTTCGTGCCCAAGTGCGTGCTCCCCAGCAGCCAGAATTTTAAACGCTGACACAGTAGAGCATACATTTATTTAAGTCTGTGGGAGGAGACACTGGAGAAAAAGCCATCATCTTTATGATCTTTATGAAGAACCCGGCATAATGTTAAGTTCCCATTCCTAGAACAGGCCTGTGTGCTTCTGATACACCTGGACAGAGAGCAGTCTGTGGTTTTAGCTTAAGTGGCACATAGCACACACCCAAGCTGCAGCAGAGAAGCTGCATGGAAAAGCCAGAGTCAGCATAGCTACTATTTCAAATACCTGTATGTGTAGGAGGGAGGAAGAAAGCAGTGGGTAAGACACCACAATTAGAAGGCAGCTGGACCTAGAGAGGCTGATGAGTAAACCAAATTCCTGCATTCTTGCTGGCTATGGAGAGTATTTTGACCTGTTAGCAATATAACAAACTTGAAAGAAAAGGAAAGCCAACTCAAAATGAGAACGTCTTCATTCCCAGAAGAAAGATAAAACTACAAAAATAATCAGAGCTGCTAATTTAGCCCAATAATTTAAATCTCCCTCTTCTTGCTCACAAACTGTTCAAAGGGAGGAGTGGTGACTGGGCACAGCCTAAGCAGCCAACTTAGCCTGCTGGGAGACTTCTTGGCAGCAGTTTTTGGCCATCAAGGGGCCACCTGAAGTCCACTTCTTGTGCAGCTGATAACCAGAAATGACAGAAACAGCTTACTTGTGACCAAGCCTCCCCCCAGGCAGGCTGCTGTGACCCGTCTTTGCTCCTTAAGAAACAATGGAAAATTCCAGCCTCAATGACATTTAATCCATCACATTTTCCAAAAGGAAGCAATACATGGTTTCAGCAGAGCTTCAAGCTGAAATTCAACAAGAGACACATCAGGGGCTTGGACAAATTGCTGGGTGACCACCTCCACCACACAATCACCCAGGCAGCCAAGACACTTGGACATCCAGTGTGATCATATTGTACATAAGTAACTCTGACAACCTTCTAGGGAACATAATAAAGCAGTTACTCATTTAGTGCTTAAATAATTGTGTCCAAACATCACTACTTCACATGTCTTCCCTCGCTAGACAAGCCCCAAGAATGTACTCTGGATATTCCAAGTCTGATTAGCCTGTATAAATCATTCAAAAACCTCACACTAATGCTGCTTAAAACACCAACAGAGAGGATGTTAATCTTCCTCACTGAGAGTGCAATGCAGGGTTTGATGCAGTGATGCAACAGATGGACAGTATCAGACAGTGCTTGCCTAAGATTCTGCACAGTAGCCAGCAGTCTTCACAGGGAAAAACATGCATGATCTGGTTTAACTGGCACGCATGGGGATCAGGAGGGATGACACATGTATCTGGGCTGTTCACTAGAGCTGTGAGGTCTTGTACAGGACAGACATGGTGACATGTTTAGGGACTAAACAGCAGATATGCCTAGAATCACACATGACTCATGAAAGCTCCCAAGTCCTCATTTAACAACTTCCTAGGCTAAGCTTACTATGAATGCAATCATTTTCCTTCCCAGACTGAAACAGCAACTCAGATAACATTCTATCCCAAGTCTTTAGCTACAAACTGGCAGTTTTGGAGAAAGCAATGAGGTAAACAGTTGCAAAGTGGAGCTATACTGCAGTCTACTGTTGGCTGCAGCTCAAAGGAAAGACAGTCCTTCATTGCTAATGTGCTATCTATCAAGGACATTCCCACATTCCCAACTATGCAGATCCCACGCAAACTGTACATGCTTCAGAGAAGAGTTCCAAAGTGTAAATGGCCAAACACAGAAGTCACTGTAGGAGTGAGGGCTGGCTGAGAGGCTCTGAGAGCATCACAGCCTGGAAGTTCAGGATGAATGCCACAGACACACAACATCCTGGCTGAGAGGCCACTGTGTCCAGCTCACCCAGAACTGCAGTATCAGTAGCTGCAGTTCCCTCCTCTGTCAGCCAAGGCAGTCTGGCACACGTTTTATGCACGCACTAGAAACACACAAGTGAGGGTATGACCTCTCCACATAAAGAATATCCCCTGCTCAAGGAGAATTACTGCGTTTTCCTACAAATAGCCTTAAATATTTAAAATATTTGAATATTTAATTCTATTTACAGTATTGCTGAAGAACATAACAGAATCCCAGTGTGGTACAGAGCATCATGGAATGTTGCCCACAAAAAGTCATTAAGCTGAGCTCTTGCTACTGTCCTACCCCTCCCCAGGGGATAAGAGGTGTCTGTCTCACAGGCAGCCTTGGGCAGGGTGTCACAACTCCTGAGCACAGCCGCATGTACAGAAGGCCTGAAAATGTATGTGCAATTCTTCAGACCATAAAATTCACCAGCATATCTATGGTGAAATAGAGTATTGACCAATTTACAAAAGCAGGCATCTACAGCACACAATGAAGTAACAAAATACAGAGGTTTATTGATAACTGCATGTTTTGTCATTTGATTTCCAAACCCCTTCTGTCCCAGAGAAATGCTGAGATCAATCTTACTTGAAGAGTTGAAAACATTGTTTAGATTCCAAGGAAAGAAATCCAAGAAAATTAATATAGTTTAACTAATTTAAGGCCTAGTTAGAAGTTGCTCTTTAAAAGACAGGCACTGAAGCCAATGCAGATCAGGTACTAAAAGATGCCAAATGCTTGGTATTGCAGATAGCATCAGCTACACCATAGCCTGCAATGTAGGAAGCAGCCTCTGGTTGACTTTTCTACATGACAGCTTCCTGTCAAGTACTGGAACAAGGAACTGAAATGGCTAATGTGTCTGAGACTCAGCCAGAGGCTGGAAAGCACAGACTCAGGAAGAGCTGCTAAGAAATACATGTTTGGAAGTAACATTAAGTTCATTCCATGGTTGAAGTTTGAACTACTGCCTTGTTTTCCTGGGGGGGGTGGAAATTAACAGGCAGCTCCAAACCAATCTGAAAGGTACAAAGGCATTTAAATCCCTACTTTCAATGGCTGTTTCTATATGTTCCTATATGTTTCTGTATTTGAAAAGGCAACTAAGTCTTAAAGCAGTCACCCACCACTGCTGACACAAGGAAACTGCATGGTCTAGGAAGCATTATGACCACAGAGAGGTTTAGCACCTGGCCCAGCATCCCATCTCAATGGCAGCAGTTCCCAGGGAACGTGGGCTAGAACAGCAGCGGATATACACAATAAGGCCACTTGTTCTTTGGTGTACTTGAACAACCCCTGTTTTGATATGTCAGATTTAAAAGGTCAGTATTCAATATGTTTAAGAGTAAGCACCTAGAGTTCACATTCATATATCAAAGCTCTGGATATGATTATAAAATCCATTCAGAGAACAAACTCTTCCTCAAAAAATCTGTACAAAACATGCACATCTTCCAAACATGATTTATGACAGATTTTAGTAATACAAACCTTCTGTTTGCTCTGGCTTTGTTTTTCCAGCTAAGGTAATCTACAGCAAAATCAACTACAGCTCTAGGCTGGGGAGAACTCCCATAGTTCTCCCAACTTTACCAACAAAACTCTGAGACAGTCAAAGGCAAACGTAAGGCTGATGAAAGACAGGTGAATTCACTAACAGACTCAGCACAAGCAAAACCAACAGGAAATTCATTGTGGTGGAAACAGAACAGTCCTGGTTTCCAAAAGGAGCCAAGGGAAAACCTGTGCTGAAGCTAAGCCCTTTCTACACAGGCTGGGTCAGAGTGACCTGGCTGACAGCTCAGCATATTCTCCATGGTAACTGTAAATTTCCAAGTTGCTTCTCTTCAAAGAGCACCATAAAACCATATTGTTTGCACCCAGATCTTTACCAGAAAACAGAAAAGCACTCAACTAGAAACATCTACATGGAACAGCATATTGGACTGCCACATGTGAAGAGCTAGTCACAATAATCGGCAAATTACTACAGGCATCCAAAAGACCTGAATACTTGGGGAGGGGAAGACCACAGTCTTTACAAACACATGATGGTTTATGAGTATAAAAGAAACATCCAGCACATTTTGTCCTTGTATCACAATCATGTGATACAAGCTGCAAGCAAGAAAGGAGAAAAAGAAGCAATGACTGAAGACACTCTTAACCATGGCAGCACTACATAAGTATGTTCCAGTGGAACATATTTATATTCACATGACTGCAAGTCAGCTCATGCTGTGAAGCTGCATCCCGTTGCCTAGGGGAAAACCCAGCCTACCTGCTGTACTTCAGCATCTTCAGGTGTGACCTCCAGGAGACTTCCCATTCACAATGTTTGACATGTTGACTGTATGGATAAGCCTGATTCCATAAGAGCATCTTGAGCCACAAGCTAGCTAAGAACCTAACAGTCTGAGGAACTCACCACTAAGTAGCACTAAGTTTTCACAAAGTTACACTAATGTCAGGCTCCGCCACCCACCCATGCAGGCCAATGCTCACATCTTCCACAAGGCACCCATTCCCTCCCCAGCCCTTCCTCCCCAAATCACCAGGTTATCCTTGTTACGCACTCTAACATAACCCTCATCCATCTGCCTAAGAATCTATTCACAAGCAATAGTGTATAAACTGACCTCGCCAGCACAGACAAGAGTTTCTCCATTAGTGACAGTGACACGATGACCCTAATAGAACGCAATGCTGGATTTCCCCCCTGGCGGATTGAGGACTTTGTTGTGTGAGCGTGGCCTTGGCCCTAGTCGGGGTTCATGATTGTCTATCTTGGCTTCTGATTCCTTGCATTGTTCTTCTTTGCCCAGAGATTTTTTCTCGCCTCCATCTTCCAGGTGTGGCTTGATATTTTCTGTAGCTGCATTAAAGAAAACAGATTAGATCATCAGATCACTCACAATTCTGTAGTGCACAAAGTGCCTCATCTTCTGTTGGCTGCATTGTTTCCCACATCTCCCATCCATAGCACACTAATGTTTCTCATTATTTGGTCATTTTTCCTGAAGGAAACACGTGCTAAGAAAATAATTTCACTTTTCACAGCAATTCCTCTATTCCTTCAGCAATCTTTCTAACAAGGATATGAAGACTGAGCAATACACCTTCAGAATTATTTTTGGCAGTTGCAGGCAATTAAGAGATACAGCATACCAATCAATCCTTTTGTACTAAGCTTGAAAGCAGGGTTCTCATCATTCTTTAACAATTAGCTGAGCAATAATACATTTTGTCAGTCTGCTATTTGTTATTTACAACTACAGAGGGCCAAAATTAGCCATTTGAAGGAGATGGCAAGAGAGGAAGAAGTAACCTGATGTTTTGCCATATACAGATTCCATACCTATCTGTACACATGGTATCAGGCAAAGTCTAAACACAGACATAAGAGTGTAATGACTCATGCCTGTGTTCTCCTCAATAAGAGGAAGAGCATCATTTCCCTGAGACAAGTGATCAGATTTCTGACTAAACTTTTCAGTCATATTATCCTAAAAACATGAGACTAGGGCTAGTGTTTAGACAGAAGCACAAGAAACTTCCTCATAGCTTATGCTCCCAAAGAGAACAAAGAAAATAATTTGTCTTACTGACCTTCTAGCTTCTTTGGAATTTCCTCTTCTTTCAAGACAATGTGATCCTGCAAAGAAATCAAGAACTATCTTACTGTATTATTCTCAAACAGCAAGTCTGTCACAAAATCTTTCTGGAAGTTTTGCTTCATTTCTAAGTTTATAGAACACTGATCAAATAAGAGCAAGCTGTGTGCAGCCCTTCATCCTCTCCACTTCTACAGCACCCCAAAAGCAGGGGCAGAAATCTATTATTTTATGGCAAGGTGCACATCTAAGACTATTCATTGCAACATGGACGAAGAGGCTACATTAGATCATCAAAATGGTAAGCACAGCAGTGGTAGGTTAACTGCCAGACTCAATTTTAGAGGCCTTCTCCAACCTTAAGGATTAATTGATTTTAAGGTCAGGAATTACCATTCCTGTCAAGCACCTGCTATCACGCAGGAGAAGTTGGTACACACAGCTATGATGCAAGCAGCCCTTGAAGACCCTATTTGTATGCAGCAATTCCTGTCTTCAGCAAGTATCGCAATAGTCAGGTAATAATCAAGACATTTTAAGACCGTTTCCCCAACAATCTGAATTCATGTTGGAAATACACAGCCACACTTCAGAGAAGTGCGTTTTCCCACCTATGAAACTCAAATTGCAGTAGTTTTTGTAAATATGGTGTCTTCTTTCCATCTCAATATCTCCTGCAATTCCAATGCTCTAATTAATGACATAAGAATTTCCACAATGGTGTCTTCCATTTAGTCAGGAATTCATGGGAATTAAAGTTACATTTCTAAAATGTAACTAAAAAGAAAGAGCAACCATTCCAATAAAGGGGACAGAAAAACAAAGCCAAGCCTCCTACACCAACAGCACTATTCCTGCCAAAACCCAGCTCCCAATCTTATTTTTCCTCCTTGTCCTTTCATATGGCCCCAGATACTATTCAGAACATGCATAAAAAGAAAGCACTCTAGCAACACCTTAAATTTAAGGGGAAAAAAACAAAGGCAAGAAAATTGAATTGGACTGATCCTTTCTTCCTAAGCTTCCAGGAAAAACTAGACTCTTTTCAGCACAATGACAATTCCTGTCCTGGTTCCAGACAGTACAGGATTAATTTTTGCAGTAGCCAGGGAGGGCATGGCCAGGACCTGGAGCTTATTCTATACCACATCATGTGCAGGGTGTGTAGTGGTGGCTGAGCTGTTGGGGTAGTGTGAGAACTGTTCATCCTCTTTGTACACTTGTCCTAGGTTAAAATGTAAGATGTGCCCAAAGTATGTATTCCATCACCATCTTCATGGGCTGTTGAAACCGGGTAGAGCATTGTTTTCCTTATCTTCTGTTAACGGCCCCATCAATGCCTTCCCCATGACTCATAGATAACTCCCTCCAGAAGCCATCTCTGTACAATGGGCCATTAAAGACCCATCGCATGACTCATAAAATGGTGTCATCCCATTGTGAAATGCTTCCGTCCCAGGGGAGGAGCCAAGCATTCCCACCTGGATATAATCCGGAATCTAAAAACAGCACGAGAGCAGTTACCAACTGGACTCCCAGAACACAGGAGCTACCAGACCTTTCCACAGGATCACTGCTTCAACGAGACCACTTCATTCGGACTGCTACCACCACCCTAACTAACACGGTGCCAGATTGTATTCTTTATTTTACTTCTTTCTTTTCCTCCAATAAATTGTATTTCTGACTTAGAGCCTCTCACTGGTTTTCCTTTGCTCAAACCAGAACAACACTCCATTATTAATTTTGTTGCTGTTACTGTTCTTTTCTTACCTCACTGCTACTTCCAGTAAATTGTTCTTATCTCAACCTGTGATTTTTACCTTTTACCTCCAATTTCCCTCCCCAGCCACAGGGGGAATGGGACCATGAGTAGTTCATGTTTTGGAGTGTTTTCAGTGGGAACACTAAACTGAGGAATACCATCCCTAAACCCCATCAGTTTCACAGAATGTTAAATTTTCATGCTATTTGACATGCTGGAAACATTATCACTATAACAGCTACTCACTTATTAGTATTTACTTAGAGTAAGGCAGCAGGTCCTAAATCTGCATATAAGGCATTTAAATACAGTAACTGGTAATGTATCCTGCTTTTTCCAAACACAGATGTGGTCATAACTACAAGCAACTATTAAACATACCAGCTTTAAGATCAAAACTCAACTGTATAATCTATGTGTAACAACTGTAACACTATCCTAAGAGACATCTTTGTCTATCTTGTACAAATCAAGTAACTGCTGGGCCTGACACCACTGATCCCAGGTTCACTTTTTCACTGTTGATCTCTTAAGCCTAATCTGTTGAAGTGTTTACAAGGTGACTGTAGATACATTTAAGAGAGGTGAAGTGCACAGCCAGGCCTCACGAAGGTTTATGACTGTAGCTTACTGGAGTTTATGACCATAGCTCACCAACTTCCCAAGTCTGCATCACATCTGCCAAACTGCAGAATAAGAAGAAATATCTCTTCCCTACCTAGTTTAAATGCCTCTCGGCTCTGTCACGAGCTCCAGCTGTATCTCACTTATGAGAAAGATCAAAGGCTTTTTTCTCTTCTGCTCTTTTTTGAATGCATATCCACAGTCTAATTAATACTTTACAATAAACTGCAGAGATCTGTTACACCCAGAACAGCAAGCTATCAGAGAGACTTTGGGGATAACTGTCTAACTCAAAGTCACTCCACGCACACTCAATTCTGTTCTTAGGGAGAGCACAGGCACATGAGAGAGCACAACAGGACCCTGGAGCTGCTGGCTTCTTGATCTGACAGCAACAAAAGTACAAATACCTTGGGTTTGTTTGGGTGTGCTCGCACAATGCTGGGAGAAACAGGGGACCCAAAGATATCACTCGTCTTCCCACCAGGTGGATTCATGCGTGGACGAGGCTGAGCAGAAGTAGAGTCCTCAAAAATGCCACTTTCTTTTCCTCCTGCAAGGCAGTTGTTAAGACTTTTTTTCTAGATTAGTTTTATCAGACAATATATTTAATAAAAAAGAAATCAAGGATTTCTACAATCCTGCTGCCTAGGGACTTTGTCATATTTGCCTAGCTGAAATCCTTTGTTGCAATTTACCTACGAATCTCAAATTCAGGTAACTGCTGATACAGCTCTACAATAGAAGCGGTTTCCTTTCATCATTTCTTAGAACCTCAATTTGGAAAGAATTAAGACATAAATGATGCGCTAAGAAGTCCGTGAACATGCACATCTCTAAAATATTCATATATGCAGAAGAGATTTCTTGTTCAAACCTACTCAGTATATAAAAATGCAACATAAAAAGATGGATCCCAGTGTTCCAGTTTAGGAACATAAAACCATTCTATGCTGCAATACAGAGCCCAGTCACACAGAAAGAAGGGGTGGCTTTTACCTGGAGGGTTTGTTCTTTTTGGAACGTTCTGAGGTTGTTCTGATGCTCCAAAGATATTGGATGCCATCCGGTGTGGCCTGCTTGAAGAAGACACTTCTTCTGTACTCCCAAAGAGATTACTAGAATCTCCCCCTGGGGGCTTCAATACCCTATATCACAGAATGAGAAACAAGATACAAAAGTCCATTTAAAATTTATAGCATTCAACATATTTGATGTCCCCTTCTAATTCTCTCCTTGTAAGCAACTATCCTCATTTTAATTTACTTTAGGTAATTCTGCTATATCCATGACGTATCTACTTTTCAAGAGCTGTTTTAATATTCTTAAGTTCAGCACAAATATTGACAACCTCCTGGTCAGTCAGCTTGATCATTAGGGTATCTATGATTACATGGAATGATCCTAACACTGCTACCTACACAAATGACTATGCTATCTGTGGTGTTCCAGAAACAAGAGAAATTAAGAGAAGCCATATGATGGTTAGTATTTTAAAAATAACCATTACAGAATCAGACTTTCTGCTAAACTACACATACCAACTTTGAATCTGTGATACAATTTAATTAAATACAATTTAACTTTTAAATACAGCCAGTCATAAGAACCAAACTACTCATTCCTGCAGTGGGTTTTAAGAGCTATCACAGAAAGAAATTGTAGAGAAAATCCATTTTAAGATTAAAAATCTTGATAATTCAGTAAAGAAACTTCATCAAAATAAATCCAACACTGATTAATCTTCTACTGTTCTCTTATTTTCAGCTTAGTATCCACACTGAGAAAATCCTACTGTTGAATAAATTAACCAGAGGCATCAATGGTGGTGCTTACAAAGTGGAAATCAGTGAAAGTACTTTTTCTGCCAGGTCATGCAAAATAATGCCTTGACTCTACATACACAAAGCGGATTTACCATCTCAATTTCAAGAACTTTGAAATGCTGGGAACTTTCCAAGCATTACATAAACTTTCAAATGGTAGTGACACCAGGTTAATAAAATTCAAACTAATACAAAGTCAGAAAACTAAGTCATTCACAGGAATTACCAAAAATAACCTTGAAATACAGCAACAAAATCTGTCAGAGGATTCCAACAAAGAGGACAGGGCTTTGCACTCGTTCCCTTCAACCAAAGATGTGGGAGACTACAAAGCTATTTTTTTGCTGTAGCCTCTAGAGCACTGCTGGCCTCCCTGTACTACCACATGCTCAGTTCTAGAGCAGTAAGACATGCAGGTCCCCCACATTAAGTAAGAAAATTCGATTTCATCTGTAAATCCTGCCAAAGGAAAACAGTACACTAAACTCAGCAAGCCAAGGTGAGCTGCTTTAACAGAGCACACAGAAATTTAACATATACTGTATAGTAACTTTAGTTTATACTCTATAGTCATTTTAGTTTACATCAGCATTATGCCAGTTTACATAGAGACGTTTTTGTTTCTTGTAGCCAGGTATGTTGGGTCTTTTTTCCTTTGGGATGGTGGTGTTTTTTTCTTTCAAACTGTGAAAAAAACCCAACTCTTTGTCTTCTACAAAATCTAAATCTGCCTTACTCNGTTCTCTTCTGGCAGATTTGAAGAATTTTAATTTGTTCTTCTCATCTTTTTTTTAATCCCCCTACATTCTAATACACTTGAATTCAAATGCCTTTTCCTCATTAAGCCTTTCAGCCCACCTATGGAAGGCTTACCCATTACTTCAAGATGCCCCATTACATAATTTTTTTTTTTAGTCCTGCCTGAAAGTTGAACATTGAAGTCTTACAAGTTTTCAGACTGTTCTAATACAGTAGATAAGAGCTGCATTATACATAAGAGATTAGCAGAAAGCAGGTGCTGAGGTTTGGAACTAAAACAAGACCAGAGGTCCTGGGGTGCTCCTGCTGTGGGATCAATAGAGACTCACATGCAAACAGCAAGCTGTGTTATGCAGCCATGCTCATGATCTGAAAGCTCCACGACATTCTGCAGTGGTCCCGATGGGAGTAGAGAAACATGAGTATTACATTTTCAAGATGATTAAATTTACCATTGTCCACTCTTTGCAGTAGTTGTGGAACTGCTCATACACAGGACGAATCGAGAGTATGTTAATATAATGCATCTTTGTAGCGCACAACAGCAGAATGATACAACTCTTGCTTTGCTTTTAGAAGCTCTTAGACATGCAGTTCCATGTTTTGTTTTGAAAAAGCAAAACTTCTTTAAAAATACAAAGTGTCATTGTAAAGTTTAATAAAACTAGGCAGTTAATTCGATTCAGCAAGCTAGTTGCTTGCTCAGTGTACACATTAACAGGATCACTAGAAACACATTTCACTGGACAATCAAGTGAAAGCTTTCACTTAAGACCTTTTTAGCACCGTTTATTTCTAACAGTAATACCCCTGTATTATGAAGTTTTCAAAATGCAAACACTTGCTTATACTTTTCGAAGCAAGATTTTCACACTTTTTTCCCTCACTTCCACAGCTAGTGGTGGTTGCTTGCAGGGATTTGGAATTAGGCTCTGTTTTATTTAGAGCAACTTCTACATACCAAGAACTGCAAAAGGATTTGCATGCTCACCAAACAAAGTTTTGTTCAGGGAATGAACAGAATAGGCTGTGTCTTTAAACCAGGTACTTCTGCCCTTGATGGCCCAGGCCATGAGTCAATATAGTAAAGATGAACACGCTGCAAACCCGCTAAAATAAGTTCCTGCGGTGCTGCCACGGGCTCTGGTACAGAGCTTTGAGTGGCTCCAGCCTGTTCTCAGGCACCACAAACACACTCCGACACGGCAAAGGGAAGCAAGCTGTAAGGCCACCTCTGCTCGCTGTTAACTAATACGCTGCAATGGTCTGCCCGAAAACCCAATTGATGCGTGGTTTCAAAACTACTATGAGGATAGACACTTCTCAGAGACTACGCCAAGGACAGAGCATCCTCAAAAGTCTTCTAAAACCGGGTCTCAGCTTGGAACGACTGGAATGCGGGAAAACTTAAAGCGTTCTTAGACAATTTCGAAACCCTTCCTCCTTCCAGCCTCGCAGATGGATTAATCACTGCACTCACGCCCTGCGGTATTCAGGGTATCTGCCCTCCTCCAAACAAAGCAGGGCAGATATCCTCCCATACTTCAAATCTACCCTCCCATACTTCAACTTCGTAGGGCGAAAACAAGGCGACATGTGCTTCGGCAGGCGTTTGTGCTGAATCGAGACGAATCTCACAGCTTCCCAGAGAGTAGCTCACCCTCGCTCCCCGTGAGTAGACGCACGGCGGGAGAAAGCGCTCCCCAGCTCTAGGCCCTTCTTCCTGCAAGGGAGTCCCTGCAGGAGCTCTGGGGTCGGGACGGGCGCGGCACCCATGAATGCCCCCGCCCGGCCCTGGAGCTCTCCCCGTGTGCCCCAAGCACGGCCTCAGACCGAGGCAGGAGCGACGGGAGCGCAGTGCGGCCACTCCCCACCCAGCCTCCGGGGCGCGAGACAAAAGTAAACTGAAGCATGGCGAAGGCATCAGCGTCCGCTGGCTTCTATCCGGCGATACGGGAGGTATGGGGCTGCGCTTCCGCCCACCGCGACGAAGAGGCCCCTGAGGGGGGACCCTACCTCCTCAGCCAGAGCCTACATCCCGACCGCGCCCCCTCTCCCCTTCACGGCCCTCAGCCGGAGTCCACACTTCCCGTCTCCGAGCAAAACCCCACCGAGGCCTCCGCGTCGCCGCATGACTCTTCTCCCCACCCTGCCGAGCGTCCCCCGCCACCCCACCTGGAGCTAGGCTTGGCCGGCTCAGCCTCAGCGCCCTGGAACATGGTGGCACTCAGCAGCTCCGCTCCACAGCCCCACTCCAACTGCGCCGCAGAGAGAGCCAGCCGCCCCGCCTTGCCCGACCATTGTCCGATTTAGCTGCCCATCATGACGAGCAGCCTATCGTACGCAGTCCACCCGCTCAAAATCCCGCCTGGTCGGCCAGCCCCGCAGAGGGAGGGAAGCTTAAAATGACCCGCGTCGGCGCCCATCCTGGATGCCTTCCATTGGTTATACTGCCTGTCCGTCAGAGGAAACTGCACAGCCATTGGCTGGAGGAAGGGCGGGGCGAGCAGCTGATGGGCATTTAAAGGGACAGAGTAGACTAGGTGTGCGGTTGTAGTAATGGAGAGGGACCGGGACCTGGACCCAACTCAAGCTTACAGTCGGGACCTTATGTGAAGGTTTCACCTCGAAATGGCGATGCAAAGCACAAAACAGGAGGAAGATCATCGTACGGAATAACCTCAGGGAGGACTTTGTAACCTGCTGCCCTCCACAGCGTTTCCGAGTTCGAGGATACCTGAGCAGCAGCCCCGAGTCCTGCTCGCACTCGGCAGCCCCTCCGGCGCCGAGGGAGCGTTGCCCGCGGCAGCGCGGGAGATTAAAACGGTTCCAAGGAGCGCGGGCGACCCGGGCGAGCGAACAAGACATGGAGCGGGAAGGGCGCTGCAGCGCAGGCAGTTTCCTCAGTTTCTGGTCATTACAGTTGCTGAGAAAACTCAAATATATGGTGCCCGTTCAGCAGGGAACTGAGTCCCCTAAACTCACCGAAAAAAATGCGGGTGACTCAGACTAAAGTCCCAACAAAACATGCAAAAACCCCATGTAGCCACCCAGGCTTTGGGCTGTAGCAAATGCCTGAGCCTGTCAGTGGATTGTACCAGTGATGGGCAGCTGCATCAGATATGACCAGGTGGATGACCTCCCCAGCCTGGTAGCAGAGCTGCAAGGCAAACTAAAAAGGCTGAGAAATATTAGAAAATCAGAGAGAGATATAGACTGGTGGGACCATAGTCTGGCCTCCCAAGCAGAGCATAAGACAGGAGCAGCCAACAGGAAGGAGATCTCTATCTATCCCCTGGCAAAGAGCAGATACCAATTGTGAAGTTAGAAGCAAGTCTGTACTCGGGGAAGCAAGCAAAATTCTTCTTTGTCCACCTTCCTTTTCCCTCACAATATCCTCATAGGCAAACTCAAGAAAAATGGGTTGGATGAGTAGACAGTGGGATAGATTGGGAAGTGCCCAAGTGGCAGATCCCAGAGGCTCGTGATCAGTAGTACAGAATAAGCTTGGAGACCTGTCACTAGTGGTGTCCCCCAGGATTCTCTGTTGGGCTCAGTGTTGTATAACTTGTTGATCAATGATTGGGTGAAAGAGCAGATGCTTCCTCAGCAAGTTCACTGCTGATATAAAACTCGGAGGAGTGGCTGATGCCCCAGAGTGCTGTGCAGCTCTTTAGAGGGACCTCAACAGCTTGGGGAGATGGGTAGAGAAGAACCTTCTGAAATTCAACAAGGGGAAATGCAGGTCCTGCAGCTGTGGAGGAAGAGCCCTGGTCACCAGTATGGCTGGGTGCTGACCTGCTGGACAGCAGTCCTGCAGAGTAGGACCTGGGTGTCCTGGTGCACAGCTATGTGTCCCTGACCAGCTGTGTGCCTTGGGGCCAAGAAGGGCAAGGTTGTCTGGGCCTTAGAAAGAGTATTGCCAGCAGGTGAAGGGAGATGATCCTGCCCCTCGACTCAGCCCTGGTGAAGCCATGTTTGGAGCATTGTTTACACATCTGTGCCCCACAGTACAAGAGAGACATGGAGCTCCTGGAGTAGTTCTATCAGAGTGCTACTAAATTGGTCAAGGGTCTGGAGAATCTCTCTTATGAGGAAAGGCTGAGGGAGCTGGACCTGTTCAATGTCAAGAAGAGATTGCTCAGTGTTGCCCTGATTTTCTAGCCTTCTGATGTTTTTGTATTCTTTAGTGGAGCTCTCACAGATTTTTATGTAAACAATGTATATTTTTGGAACTACTCTTCTCTTGTTTACATTTTTCTCCATAAGGAGGAATTGGATGATGGACTGTGATTTGAACCAATGGGTTTGGAGAGGTGGCAACCTCATCCTCCAATCCATGGTCTTGTTAGAAAACTATATAACCCCAAGCACAAAAATAAACGCCCCTTTTTTCTTGCCTTCTGACCTGGACTGGAGTCAGTCTCGTTCTTTCGTGTCCTATAGTGACAGCTCAGAGGGGACCTCATAAATATGTATAAATACCTAACGGGTGGGTATTAAGAGGATGGACCAGGCTCTTCTCTCTGGTGTCAGCCAGTAGAACAAGAGGCAAAAATATGTACTATCACTGCAATATCTGGTTTTGCTAATAATTTTTCAGACTCATTCAATTTTTACAGTCTTAAATTTTGGTCATTAAGGGCAAAATTAGCTAATTTGTGAGAGAAGTATCAGTAGGAGCTTTGACAGAAGGTGGAAAAGATTTAAAGGTCTTATGCTGACAGGCTCACAGCCAGCGGAGGTGAGAAGCTGCACAGAAAGAGCTCAAACTTAGTCATAGTCCAGATTTTCAGTAAACAGACGGGAGAGACAAGCACGCACTTTTTGGATGGGAAGGAAGTATCAAAATATTACTAATAAAACTTACATTGAGCATTTTAGAACATTCTTCATTTCTAACCAATTACACGATTGCACTTTCTCAGTGCCACATTAAAGCTGCCTTTTTGTATGTCATAGAGACCAAAATCCTAAAAGTGTACAAAAAGGAGTTAGTTACTGCCCTAGGTCATAGGAATTTCAGGCCTTGAGTCCAATTTGCCCAAAAGAGGGTATGCTGGGTCAGCCCATCTTTCTATGAGCTTTAGTTAGTTTTATCTTGGAAAGCTCTGAAGACACACTATGCAACCATATCAGGGCTTCCTGTTGGGGTGATAGGGTGTTTCTAGTAGCAGCTATATAAAACATGATGGCCTGAATACAACCTCCACAGCTGAGTTTCTGCTTATCTGAGTCTGTGAGTAGAAAAAAAAACCCAACCAAACCCTCAAAATATACAGTACCATTTTTATTGTATCTTCTTGGTCATGGTGGTTGGAATTTTTTTGGATGATTTTCTTGTTAGTTATTCTCTCTTTCTCCCCAGCGTTACCGGTGCCCATGGTCCCAGGCCATTCATGATAGCCAGCCCTCTGGTTTGCCACATTTCTGAAACTCACCATGAGCAGACACTACTGAGAATGGAAGCTATAAAGCAGAAACAACCCTACCAAAATTTTGTTTCATCATGGTGAGACTCATCAAAATTCTGGGATGGGAGATGCCAATGTGACTTAGGTGACTGATTTCACTGCAACCAAGTCACCTTGAAAGGCTTGGCCTTACGGATGAATTTTAACTCCCACCCCCACACAGCCATGATAATGTAAATAAAGCTTAAATTAAAAAATCTGAGAGGACATGAACAACAAGGAACACACTGGATGCAAGTTAGACCAAGTATTAGTATGTATTTATGCACAAGAATAAAAACAGCTTTACAAGTTGAATTGGAAATTTAAACAGAAGAAGTTTAACAGCTTTTGTATATTATATTAAATAACCAAAACACCTTTTTCCAAAATTGGTAAAGAATAAATAATATAATTTACAGTATGGTACAAAAAATAATCAGTAAGGACAGGCATTTTGCTTTATACATACACTATATAGGTATATTTATAATCTATAAAACAAATTCACATCTCAAACAAGCCAGAAACCTTAGATGATATGGCTTAACTATTATTAAAAGAAACAGCATTAAATTTTGCTGCCAGAACCATAAGCTCTAAAGCAGTTATCATGTTTCAATAATTAATGATAACTTATTGCCATAGTGCTTGCCAAGGTTTCACTCAGTTAACATTTACAAGTTGATGTGAAATTAAGAGATTCAAAGGTTTGAAAAGGTTAAGAAAAAGTGCAGTACTTTCCTTATAAATGCATCTGAAGTCTGAGTGTAGAAAACAAAATGCAACTGAATTTCCACTCTGGGATCTGCTGTCAGTAAATAAGATGCCTTTATAGGTTAATTTGAATTGAGCCATTTAATTCAATTTAGAAATATAGAGGGTGTCAAAAAATGCTTAACAATGCTGTATGAAAAACAATTACTATTCCTATGCTTAGTAGATTTAGTGATACAGGATAAAATGGACTGTGTGAGTGATCAGGATGCAATACCTTGTACAGATCTCTGTCAGTGTGTGCACACACACCTGTGTGGATCCAGCCTTGGGCTATGGTACTGCTCTGGTGTAGTAAATCCAGCCCATGGTGATGAGACACTGAACCTTCTGCCATTTACCTTGTCAACTACTCGAAACTGCCTTATGGTCACTGAGAGGGAAAAGTCTAGAGCAGTTAATCCTACACCTGGAGGCTATTAGTGTCCCTTAGTCCTCTCCAACACCTCATAGTGCCTCAGGAAGGTAGTAACTTAATAAAGTCACTTCTGCCTCGGGAATGATACTGTGTTCATTTCAGCATCACTTGCTTGGATGTCTGACATTATTACTCATATAGATTTTGTTACTGCTGTTGAGGAAGCTGAAATAGATAAAACTGAAGAAGTTTTGAGTAATATCACATCCCCCGCCTCCACAAATCTGCACGTGTGTGTGCATGAGTGTATACACCCCCTTCTTAGCATTCTCAGGCGCAAACTGATGATGACTATCATCGTAAAGCACATTCACCTAAAATCTAGAGTTGGTCCTATCAGAGATGTGTTTAAATGGCCTTTCACATAGTAAGGGTAACAAATACTGCATCAATTTAGTATTACCACAATGATCTTAGTTATTCTAACCCTAATTATTCTTAAGTTCTTTCCTTGTCCTCAAAGGGCTTTATTCGTAAAAAGCAGTTTGCAATGCATTACATTTCTGAAACCAAATTCTGCTTCATAATGCCAACTTTTAAGGGGCTGATGCCAAACACATTCCTAACCCCAACAATCTGAGTGCTGAACTGATTTCTGTAATTTATACTCTGTCATTACTGGGTGGTTCCAGCCCACTTGCAAAGGTTCAGGGTATTAGAAGTGTTCTGATGTCATGGCATCATCAAAAATAGCCACTTGTGTTGCCTTCATTCTGCAGTTATGTCCTTCCCCCCAGGTGAGCTGAGGCAGGGCAGCTGACAGCTCCTCATATCATAAGCAAAAAGCCTTCATGGATCAGGATGAAGCGCTCTGCTCTCCACTCCTACGGCAGGTGCAGCAACACTGGCCTTTATTCTAGGCAACTTCAGAGCCAAATGCAGTGTCATATCCACTGCATTACCAGCATCAATAGGGAAGATGAAAAGTTTGTCAAGTTACAAATACACTGCAGGCCCTCACATTACTCTTCCAATATTTAGAAGTTTAAGAATGAGAGTTCAGATTTCTTTTTAGACAGTACTTGATTAGAATGTAACACATTTCCTTCTGCACGTTCTGTAATCCACAGCCATAGTAGGTGCCTTCTACTTTTGTCCTGCAAATCTGAAGGATTTCTGGAGACACAGCATATAGAACAATCTGCATTAGTAATGAAGAAACCCAAAACCAAGAGGGAACAATCTGGTAAAGTCCAAACCAAAACATAGCTAAATTCTAAGTAAAATTGAAAAGTTTTAGTGGGCATGACTGTTGAGATTAACAGGTGTCCTCTCCATACCAAGGGAGAATGCTCAGAACAAAACAGGTCCCAGCATTCATTTCTGTGACAGCCTTGAACTTTTCCTATTTGAGGTTTATGTGATTTCCTGACAATTCTGTCAGAATTCTCAAACAAGGCTCTGTGTGCATCAGAAAACTCATTCAATTTTCTCCTAATAACATAACACAAGGCCAACTCCACAGAAGCTAAAAACCATCTGCCTAAAGCAGGGTGAAGGGACTGGGCAATCAGCAAGCAGAGTCAGTGCATTATGAGCAAGTTACAAGAGACTCCCAGTCAAATAAATGCCTTGTACAAGTAGCCAAAGACAAGCAGAACTACATCCACCAAGTATAGTGCAAGTTGGGAAAGGAACTCATGATAACAGCCTAATGGATGGAGAAGGTCTGTTTACTTATTATTAATACAAAGCTGAGGTTTATATAGGGCAGCCTCTTGGAAAAGTTCAGAGCTACTCACACCAGCCAAGGGACATCCTCTAACTGGAGAAGCTTACAAAAGGGGCACAACATGGGTACTCTTGGATGGGACAGGAAGGAGAAAGGGAAGGAGAAAGGAAAGAAAAAAGGGAAGGAGAAAGGGAAGGAAAGGAAAGGGGAAAGGTGAAAGCAAAGGAAAGAAGAAATGAAAGGAAAGAAAAAAAGTCTCCTGAGTTATAAAGCTAGAACTGACAGACAATCAGCTCCCCAGAAATTAACTTGCTATCCTGTTGAACCCACTGGAATCAGGATTTTGGTTTTTCCTACAGTAAAACACAACATTAAATGCACAGCGATTTCAGAGAGGGAGTGCCAGACCCACTCATGCCTGGGAGTGACTGTAATGAAGAATGATGGTGAGGTACTACAGAGCACCTGGAGTTCACAGAACAAAGAGGAAGTAGGGAAGGACTAAGGGATTAAGCTAGGACTTGACACTTCTCTTCATGACACAAAACTGATCTCAACGGCTTTAGCATTAACCTAGTATTTGTTGCTATACATTACAATATTCTTTCCTATTTCCTCTCCCAGGTAAATCTTCAATTTTTGTGAAGATGACAATATTTACATGTTTCCAGCAAAGTCAAGACTAATTATGACACAGCTTTCCTAGTGTAAGCTCTTTTGACATGTTTCCAGACCTAAAAGAGTAACTGTTCTTCAGGGAGAGCAATAAAGCATTCTCCCACTCATAGGGTGAACTGTGCAACATGCTGAAGAATCTTGAAGGTTAAGAATATGAGTGCAGTCAGGGAGATGATGATGATGACTGTGATGTGATGGGGTTTAAAATTAGGGGGTCCAAGCAGTATGGGAGGAGGGCAGATTAGAGCTCTCCTACCAAATAAGCAAGCAGGTGTGAGCCCTGCTGGAATGGTCAAAGAGCCAAAGGAACAGAGTGGTCTATAAGAACGCAGCATCGAAGAGTGGCAGTGCCCTGGAGAGAGTGCAAGAACTTCAGTTTGACTGAATGGTGATAAGACTGCCAACTAGGACATGTCAAGGTACACAGTGGTTCCCCTACCCACCCCTACCCATCATCCTCCACTACTTTCATGTGGATCCAAAAGCACGGCATTCTGATCACTACGCAAACAATAATTCATATACAGGAGCTTGTGGCAATCCCATCCCTACTTTAGCTGCTTGCTTAGGCCATTCCAAAGTACAAGTCCAGGACTGTCTCACAAACCTGCAATCTTACATCGCTGATGCATGGACACACTACCTCCTGTAATGTTATTCCATGTTCTGTTGTTGCCAGCATATTGCACATTCCAGGACTTGCAAGTACTTCTTGAGACCTTTGAAACCAATGCTTCTCTATTAGAAAAAAGCACACGGGACAGGGATAACTCAGCCTCAGCTGCTGCCCTTGTCAAGTTCCAGCTCTGCAAGCTCCAACTTAGCTGAACCGCGTGCACCAGCCTGCTGCGACAGATCCCCTTACTGCGACAGATCCCCTATCGGGGGACCACCACCTCCTCCATCAAACAGGATCTCCCTGCGTGTTGGCTCAGGTATCGAAAGTTCCTGGGCAAGGTCATTAAACCGAGATATGTAGTCTATGCTGTTCTCATTCATCATGCAAGCCAGCTGGGAATCCACCACCTGGAAGAGATAAGGAGAGAAGAGATGAGCTACACGTCAGTGTCAATTTCACAGAATAACTGAGGTTGGAAGGGACATCTTGAGAGCATTTTATCCAACCATCTCACTTGAGCAGAGTCAGCTATAACAGGCTGCCCTGGACCTTGTTGGGCAGGTGCTAAATTATCCCCATGCACAGACATTCCAAAACTCTCTGGGTACCCTGTTTCCATGCCTGATTACCTCAAAATAGATCCCTTGTCTTTAGGTAGAATTTAATGTGTTTTAAATTTTGCTTGCAGCCTCTTGTCCTGAGAAGAGTCTGGCTCCCTCAGCTTCATTCCCAGCCTCTCCTCATATGAAAGAGACACTTCATCATACTTGACCTAAGTTAGAGAACAGCTCTTCTCATCCACAACTAAATGGAAACTTCTAAAAAACATAACCACCTATAGTCTCAATGGGCCTTACCTGCTCCAATTTAGCATTAAGGTGCACAGGTAGATAACCTAAAGATATTACCTCTGCCACAAGAGCTGCTCTCCTATGCACAACATGGAGGCTTACCCCATTTTCTTCTAAAGAGAGTTGGTAATATTGAGGGCTGCAATGTAACTTCAATCCATACAAATAAATTATCATATATTTCTTTAATTAGAACACACCTTGACAGCTTCTCACCACCAAGCAAGCAGAATCTTTATGCCAGAAGTGGATCTGTGTTCCAAGTCTGAAGCTGCCAATGTCACATGAAATCAGCATGAGCTTGCTGCAGCTCCTGGTTACATGGTCTGTACAGAACCTCCTTATCCAAATCCAAAGGGCAATAGAGAAATTACACATTCCTTCCATAAGGGCCAGTCTCTAAGAAATTACAAGTTATGTGATGTTGTACTGGGTTAATAACTAAACTGTGGGACAACAGACTGGAAGGGACCTGAAGAGGTCTCTAATTCAATTTCCTGCTCAAAGCAGGTTCACCTAACAAGAAAAGACAGCTCTCTCAGAGCTTTGTTGATGTGAGCCCTGGAAAGCCCTGAAGACAGCCACTGCATAATATCTCTTGGCATCTCTGCCCAATCTCTGGGCAACCTGTTTCGTTGCCTGCCTATTCTCAATGTGAAGAAGTTTTTCTATAGATGTAGCAGAACCTTTCTAAATTCAGCTTTTGCTTGTTCCTCCCACCTCCCGCCACCACACTTGGTGGTAAAGGGCTTGGCTATATCTTCTCAATGACCCTTCTACAGGCATTGGCAGGCAGCAGGGTCCTTCCCACCCTGAAGCCTTTTCTAGGCTGAACAAGCCTAGACATCACCCTTTCTTCACCACTTGATCCTCCTGGTAACTTGCTCCAGTTAATCTCTCTCCTGTATATTGAGTGCTCAAAACTGGTGACAATATTCTAGACATGGTCGCACAGCAGTGGACTCTACTACTCTACAGAGCAGAGCACGTTAATCATAATTTTGTTCAATATCCTGGCCATGCTCCTGTTAAAACCAGGAGTTAACAGCTGTTAAAACAGCTCATGACATCATTGGTCACCCTTGGTTCCACACCTTTGGATCCACCCTGAATCACTCAGCTCATGTCCATTGGGATATCCAGGTGTAGCAAAGCTGCTTCCCAGACAGCCAGTCCCCAGCTAATACTGCTGTGGGTTTATTCCTTAATCCCTTCCTATTAGGGCAGGACTTTGCATTTTCTTTACTAAGCTGCATAATGTTCCTGCAGCTCATTCTTCCTGTCTGTCCCTGTGAAAGGGAGCTCTCTCCTTAAGTGTATCGCAGCCTTAAAAACTGCTGGGCTTCATTCTACTCCTTCAAAAGAGTTCAAAGCAAAGGGATAGCTCTGCCAACAGAGACAGTAATTCAGCAGCACAGAACCTTCTGTCATCCTCTCAGGTGACTTGGTATTAGCCATGTCCTACTTCTTCCCTCTGGACCTATTTGTTTTTTTCCTACCAGGCTTCCAACTGTATTGTAGCTGCATCACTATTATTCTTTCTCTTATCTTAAGCGCTTTCAGTTCTTGCTCTACAAAGCAGGACACATACAACAGAATGATTGAATCTTTCTCTGTCAAAACAAAGGTATATCCAACAGGTGAATACAACCCCTCTCAGCCAAAAGAACCTGGGTTGAAGGCACTCACAGCAGCTTCTTGCACCAGCTCTGGTGTCAGGTAATTACCCTCAGATAATTTTTCATCTTTAAGTTATGACTGTAATCTTCTACTAAGCTAAAGTGCAGATGTCAAAGCACCTCTACATTCGAAGTATCTCAGGAGGGTCTGAGGGGCAGCACCCAGTAACTGTAACTTCCAGCACTGCAAGAGGAAGTAGACTCTGAGTGTAATTTGCTGACATACCTCTGCCACGTCTGCCAGGGACCGTGACACAAAGGAGTCCCGTGAGTTTCCATCCAGCAGGCTGGGTCCCAGCAAGGAGGTGCCACTGGTGTTCCCAGCTGGAGTTGGTAACATTTTTCGTCCCTTCTCTGGGGAGATGAAACTTGCTACAAAGAAAAGGCACATTGGTAAGTCACTGCAATGAGTGTTTTTAACTGGGAGGATAAAGAGAAGGACAAGGAAATTTAAAATGGAGGACAGATATCAATTTCTCCCATCTTTTAAAAACGATGTGTTACCAGCATTGATACCATCACCACACTGCTAAGAGTAAGGAGACTCATTACACTGGCTCCATGAATTATCAATTAAAAAAAACTCTCAACAACTAAACCTCAACCAAACCCAGTGAGTGACCTCATTGTCTTTGAGATAGTACTTATCAAGCACACAACAAAGTCTATTTTTCCACCAGTAGAGCCAAAGAAATCTGTTCATTTTGGCGTAACAGTCCAAATGTCTCCCCCTAACTGATGAGTTAGGCTCCAAACAGACTACAGGGAACTGCCAAGGAATTATTTGTCCCAAGCTACAGGCCCCAATCTAGCAATGGGACCTTTTTAGGAATAGACTTGTAAAGAGAGAGAAAATGTACTCAAGGCAACACTGTAGAAATGAAAGCAAGAAGTATTTGAAATAATTCTACTAATGTCCTACTGGGTTTATAATTTTTCAAAGGATTCACTACTGATAAACAATGTTTTGGCTTCTTTTTTTTTCATGGGAAAGCACTTTTTGGTTGCACTTCTTTGTATCTGGACACTTACAGAACAAGCTGCTGAGGGAGGAGTCTGTGGAGTCATTGGGGTACCACTGGGGATCATGGGTGGGAGAGGCAATCCAGTTCTGCTGAGGACTACTGGATGGGGATGGAAGACTTTTAGAGCTGTCACTGCCATTCAGTTTTGCAGGAGAGAGAGAAACACCTTCACCTGTAAGCCAATGTTGAGGATCACAAATGCAGTCTAATATGGTAAAGTTACAGGACACTGCACCAATTTTTATTTAGAAAGGAAAAAAAACCCCAAACAAGAACAATAACCACCCCCCTGCCCCATATTTGCTAGAAAATAAAGGCCAGGCACAGAATTTTATTTCCAATTTTATTTGGAAACAAACAAACAAAAACAAACCTCACAAAAATCTCATAACCCAAGAACTGCTTCCTTGCAAAGTTTCTGCTGCTATGTAAGATGTCAGAGATTTTTTTTTTTTAAGTGGATAGACAGACTTTAGCTAATCTTATACTTACTGTATTGGCCAGAGCTGATGGCTATTTCAATGATGGAATCACTGATCTGAGTGGCAGGTTCCCCTTGGGAAAGCACATCTTCAGGTGGTCCAGGCAGGGAAATATCCAAGAGAGCAGAAACATTGGGAGGAGAGAGCCGAGTACTGGAAGCTTCTGATGAGGGAAGTGGAGGGGTGGACAGACCATTCTGGAGAGAAGTCTTGGCCAGCTCTGGCAGAGAAAGGACTGAGGTGCCCTATTACAAGAAACAGAATTAATTGTCCATAAATTTATTGAGAACTCAGAAAACTAAAAAGCAACATTTTGGCTCTTCAGTATCAGACTAAAATCAGACTTTTAAGGGAAAAAATCCAGTAGATAATATGCCTAAATTAGAGGAATGTACTATTTATATAAGAAATCTGTATTATTTTAATGAAAACTACCTGTAAGCATAAACAAATATGCTTCAGCCCATATCCTGCCAAATCATCTGAAAAAATATGATTCTGTAACATTCCAAAGAATATTTAAAACAGCCTACATAACAGAACAAGCATAATCTTAAAATTAACATAATTTGGATCAATCTACAAGTTCCAAATAGATATGTATTAATTTGCCTTTGCATAGGCAAAAACCCTTTAACTGATGGAAGAGTATACAGATATTTTAAACTGGTAACTCACATTTATTCACTTTACAGCCAGACTTCCCAAATTTCAACTGATCTTTACAGAGTCTCATTACCACTACCTCATTGTAGAACTGTAAGATTATTTTCTGATGTAGTGTATATACAGCTGTCCTAAGAGCAACAACCAGAACCCAAGGCCCCAATTACCACAATAAATGCCTTACAGCTTCATGTCCTAACATCTGTCCCATAAAAAATCTTAATCTCCTTTATGCTCTCCAGTCAAACTAATTTGACTTTTTTCACATGCAGGCATCACAGGGAGCATGGTAAGTGCTTCCAATGAAGAAAAGAAGAGCCTGTATTCTGAGGCTTAAAAATCCAGCACCAGGTCCTGGATCCTACTGGAGAGAGTCTGAGGAGTCTGGGGTCAGGATGACAACACTCCTACAATTTAAGTGTCATCACAGTTACTCTTGAGTATCTATGTGTTACTGGATCCAGCACAATGAACAATCAGTCTCTGGAAAGGATGCTGACATTACAATCACACTTTTAGTCCTAATACTCCTCCTTTAGTGACATGGAGGCAGCAGGACTGCGAACTGCTGAAATGTTTCCTTGTCTAAAATACACACATAGACATAGCAGAGTGATTATAAACTCCTCTGCTCTATTAGGAGATATGTAAAGCTTGTTTGTCCTTCACAGGTCAGCTTCACTTTGATTTTAGGGAATGGCACACATATATATTTAAGCAGCTTTCCTAAATTTCTTCAAATTTCTTCAGATGCTAGGGATTTAATTTCCACCAGACAGTACCAGTGGTGCACAATTACCTGGGAGTAGAGAGTTTTAACTAGCAGTACCAGTGGTATTTTCACAGAACATTACCCATTCCAGAGCTCTGTTCCTTCAGACACACTGTACCTGGAATCCATCCTGCTCGGGCCGGGTCGGCAGGCTGATGTACGGCACCCGGCACCCTGGGCCTGAGCCCTGCAACCACAACAGAAACCATCTGAGTGACCAACTGGGCAGGGAAGAGATAAAGGCCTATCACCATTTATCTGTGCTCTTCATACATCTCATGTCTTTCAAAATTGTCCATCAGCTCCCTGAGAACATAACATGGACTGACATGGACTAATATGAATCTGAGTTGCAGTGAAAGAAACAGCAAGGAGAAATTACAGTTTCCATTCCAAATACAATCCCAAAAAGTCCACGTTTTGCCCCAGATCCCCTCCGGAATTTTTGAAATGCCATAATTTCTTTTCAAACCAGATTTCTGGATGGACAAGTTTAATGCTCTACCAGCTGCAAGCCATTTTACAGGATGGAAATTCATTCAATGAAATGATGACTTGATCCCTCAACCCCAAATACACACTACACAACACAGAGTGGGTCTGCCATGACAGTAGTGTCTAACAGCAAGCTCCAGGAGAAAGCACACTGAGGAGTCATAATAATACAGCTTTTTTATACAATGAAAGAGCAAGAGAGTTAAGCGCATGAAAAAAGCTCATTTAAGAGCCTCTGACCTCCACAGTGGTGATGGAGCCTCCGTTCTGATGTGCTACTGCTGGCTCCTGCCCTGTGCCCACCGTGGGCACTGCACCTGGTGACAATGGAGACACACCTGGCAAACCATCTGCATCCAGGACAGGTATGGGACTACCAGGGATAATGCCAGCACTTTTAGCTGCCAAGTCAATAGCGCCTTGGTGAAACAGAAAGCAAAAAAACATATTACAAGCTTCTTCTTCACTTTGTTATGATTCTCTAAAATATGATTTTTTAAAAACTTACCCAGAGTCAAAACTCAACCCATGTAAAAAAAGCAGCAATAGTAATGATCTGATCATCTGGGTCAGCTCCTTCTCTGCACCAAGGGTAACATCGCTTTTAGCTAAAATATTTGAATTTTCTGCCCTGTTTCAATCTGTTACTAGGTATATCAAAATAGCTGAGAAACATCCCAGTTCCCCTCCCATGCTTTTCTTCTATCTTTTTTCTTTTTTGTCCTCCAAATTGGTAAATATTTCATTATGCAATTTCCAGAAATTTCCTATGGGTTACTATTATTTTGTTATCTTGCCTCTGGCAGCCATGTAGACTCAAAGTAAAAAATGCAAGTTGGTGTAAAGGTCAATTTTATTTAGATCTTTTAAAATCTACTTCAAACATCAGAATGTCTTCTCATGTCAAAAGAATCCTCTAGGTAAAACATAGATGCAGTCACCATTTCCACCTCATTAATTGTTCTAACTATGGAACGCACTCTCTGCTGTGAGACAGTGTCTGCTTGGAGGACACCAGCATGGCTTTTATTGCAGAATTCAGAATGACTTACTAGACAGATGGTTGGTGGCCTGTGTTGGAAGAACTTTGGGCACAATTGGACGAGAAACAGCAGCTTTAGTCAGTGAGGACTGGATTGGCCGAAATGAACCTCTCCCTGGGGAGAAGCATTAATACCTTTCAGGCAAATGAAATCTAGTAACTTTAAAGCAGAACACAACACAGTTCAACAGAAGCAAATAAATTCCAAACAGCAGCAAGCTGCAGGAATCCAGGTAGTGGAGATGATGGAATAAATTGATGGTAGAATTAGAGTTAAAACTTAGAATGTGAGCTAAGCAGTGTCCTGCCACAGACACACAACAGCAAGTGCTGCTGTGCTACTGGAGCTGCTCTCATACTGTCAATGAAGGCAACCCTTCAGGTGTCATGCTGGCTTTCATGGGGGATCACCTGTTCTACCACTGTACTCAAGTGTACCAGCAGAAAAGGCATATAGGCAGTGGATTGCTTATGTTGTATAAAATTTAGACAGTATCCCAGGTACTAGGGAAAGTCCAATATAAAGTCTAGACAAATTATTAAATCTTACAGAACAAAAATTCCTATCTAGATATTTTATTCCAAATTTCATCTCCCTTTCGAGAACTCCTTGCTCTTTTGTGATTTCAATCTTGGAAAACTGAAGAAAAAATTTTTATCAAAAGCACAACTTGCTTAACAATGATTTAGGAAAGCAATCCCATCATCCTGCAGGCTAGCGACACTGTAGTTTTGAAAGAGTATTTTCTTCTTTTTAGAAATTACTTCTTTATGCAGTTTTAACAGATGCTTTTCAGTTTTCAGAAGTGCTGGACTCACCTGTAATGGATGAGTTGGATAAGATAGAAAAGGAACAGACATGCTGGGACGGATTTCCCGATGGCCTTGGGAGCAGTGTTCTCTGTGAGAGAAACAATAAACCAGAACAGATTTAAACAGACAGAGAGTAACACTCATTGTATAGGTTGCAAGAGTTCGCGAGACCTTCCAGAATAAGCAGAGTATGTCCGTGGCATTATTATCATGCACCAGACACAGCAATGGGAGTTCTTCAGAAAAAAGCTACAGAAAGGAATGATGTGTTTTCTATGTAAACTACTGAAAGAAAGTATTTCCACATGGAAAATTCTCAGAGAAATGTGGATTAGAACTATAATCTTCTCTGATTATATTTGCAGTGATTTTCAAATTTCTCTCAGAACTACAGCAGTGATCTTAAACATGGGACCTAGTCTGTGTACAAACTGATGTGCCTTTAAAATTCAGCAAGTATGGATGAGTGAGATAGGTGTGTGTACTTGGGAGCTCTTAAAACACATGGAATTGCCCAGATCTGAAGATCTCAGGATCAAAAAATAGTCCAGGGGTAATTTCTGCATCCCCTACTCTTATACAAAATAGAAGAGAAAAAAATGGTATAGTGACATTTGCAAACTTTTTTTCCCCTAGTAGGTTACTATTATTTAGGTTTCAGATTTCTTTTTTTTCACCTGCCTCTGGTGTCCCAGTGATATGTGCCTATTCCCAGGGTTATCAGAGCAGTGTGAAGGAGGGTAATGCCTGTTTGTCACCAAAGCACCACAACAACAGGCCACTCCTTCCATAGATCTCTTTCTAAGCCCCATTTTTTCCCAGGAATCATTGTTCTTTCAAAGTGTGTTATGGCTTATTTCACTACAGAAGCTTATATCCACCACAGTTTAACATCCACTACTGAGCAGAAAGCAGGAAAAGAATATCAAGTAAGATTTTGTTGTTAAGAGGGCTGCCAGCTCCAACACTGCCAGCACAGGACAGTACAGGGACACACTGCCTATGCCTCAGTCTCAGAAAGCCCAGGTAGCAGAACCTGCTTCCAGTTTCCAGAAGCCTCTTCCGGAGGCTTTTTTATTTTTCCAAACTAACTTAGGCACTGGACTTCCACTGCTGTTGATATTCTTCATACAGGGAATGTAATATAGCTAGTTACACTAGAACACTGAACTGTTTTTCCTTCATAATTTCAGTTTCATGTTTCCAGTTGATGCATGAGAGCAATTCAGTTTTTTATTTAACGTGTGCAAATCACTCCAGCCTTACTGATACTCAATGAGCAAAACAGGCATTTACACTTTGCTCTGACCTGTACTACCAGTGGCTTCCGCAAGTGCCTGTTCCGTAACTTCCTGGGCTTCGGCAGGAAGAAGTCCGACTGCATCTGGACAACAACAGGAAATGCATTACAAGTATTTTAAGTATCCAGACACAGAATAAATTATATCCCCCAAATTCTTATTTTCAATGAAGATGAATTATGAGTTAACTAAAATACTATGTTTTGTTTCAGATAGCGCAATATCTGCTAGAGTCAGAATATTTTCTCCCAAGAATGTATTTTTTCTTCTTTTTTTATGGAGATAACGCTTTGTCCCAAAAAGCCATTTCATTACCAACTACTTCAGCTTTCTATGAAATTCTTACTGAGATTGTGTACATAAAAATTAGAATTTGAGTTAAATACAGCAATGAGGCTGCTACACATCAGAAGGGGATCAGTGTTTGCTAAATCTGGCACATATATTTGCTAGAGCAATTTAATTAGACAGCAAATCAGTGTCATCAGGCTGTATGATGGCATTCAGATTTGAATTACCTGAACAGGTAATGTCAGTTCAAAGCACAGTTACATAGACAAAATCTGATGCATCTCAGTTAATACAATATTAAACTTGTGCACGACAAGAAGCACTGCTTCACAAGGCAGCACATAGTTTCTGATCAATTCAGAATGTCTGTGATACCTCCTGGAAGCTGGCTCATGCACAGCATGCTGCATTTTCAGTCATCTCACTTACACTGATGGTATCCAGGTGCTGCCGGAAGGTCAGTTCTGCTTCCTTGCTGGGTAGGAACAGCTTGCCATGGCGGCTGTTAGGGGGCAGGGTTGTAGGGACTGCAAACAGTCCACTGTCAGCCTCAGTGTTTCCAGAACTTGAAGGACTAGCCACCAAGAGAGGTCTAGGGAGGCTTCTCAAACCTAGAAGATTTTAACAGCAATTTAAATGAAATAAAGTGAAAACAAAAAGGAAATAATTCTTTAGCAACTGAAGGATCATAGAGAGCTGGGACATAAGGCTTCTGGCTCTGTCACCAGCTGTTTCCAAAATCAGGAATCTCTCCATATTTCAGTTGTCCCACCTGCAAACTGACGGTATTTACCTGCTATGGACACCACTAATATTCACTTGCTTTGACATTCTTGGAAGTAGGGGATTGAATTAAGAAACTAGAATTGAAGCCCTGTTTTCAGCCTCACACAGACCATGATAATCAATTTATCTGTCCAGCTTGTAAGGCATACCTGAGGGCTTATCCCAGTAAACAAACTATGTCCACCATTTCTTATGTAGGGGAAGATAACACAAACACAGAGATATTTTACAGTGTTTATAATTCATTTACATTCCCCACCCCTGCTTTCCCTGTAGTAATTTGAAGTGCAACCTGCATAAAATCAATCTGGTGATGGAGCAGAGATTAATTTACCAACAGACCTTCCCAAAGATGGACTGTCTGCAAAATACATTTGGCACAACGACATAATGGTAGCTTGTCTGAGTAGAACTTCCACATCTACATTTAAGTTAAAAAAAAAAAAAAATGATAGGCTTCCCCTCTGCAGGCAGCCACCTTGGATGAAAGCCAACATTGTTAGCCTGTTACTCTGAGGTACCCAAGACCTGCCTTTCTCTACACTGGTGCTTTACAGCACCAGTTAACCCAGTTAACCTGCTCCTGGGTTGACTGCTTCTCACAGCAGGGGTGTGAAAAGGACTGCCTAAGAATCACAACTGGTCCCAGTAACCCCAACACCATCACAAATTTTCCTGAAGTCATAAACATTTGGTGGCAAATGCAACTGGGCTGAAGCACAGAACTGAATTTCTTGGCCTGCATGGCTAAGGCTCACAGGTTACAGCAGCCTGTACCTCCTATTAAAGAAAAGGCAATTCATAATCATTTTCTAACTTATACTCATAGAATCACACAGCTGGTTTGGGCTGAAAGGGACCTTCAAGCTCATCTCATTCCACCCCTTGACACAGGCAGGGACACCTTCCACTATCCCAGGGTGCTCCAAGCCCCATCCAACCTGGACTTGAACACCGCCAGAGATCCAGGGGCAGACACAACTTCTCTGGGCAACCTGTGCCAGGGCCTCACCACCCTCACAGAGAAGAATTTCTTCCTAATATCTAATTTAAACCTATAGTCACAGGATGGCACAGAACATTTTCAATAATTATTTATCAACAGATTTTACACCGGGCATTTACTTGCCTGTTTTGTAAGCTGATACTCTCTTGAGATCTTTCACCCTGTGCCAGTCAGCATGTGCTGGTTCAGGCTGGGAAGGGGTTAATTTTCTTCAGTGGCAGTTTTGGATTTGTGTTCACAACTCAGGGATGCTTTAGTTACTCCTGAGCAGGACTTACACTGGTCAAGGCCTTTGCTGCTCCTCACCCCACACTGCCAGTGAGGGGGCTGGGGATGCACGAGGAACTGGGAGGGGACACAGCCAGGACAGCTGATCCCAGCTGACCACAGTGATAATCCCACACCATGGGGGGTCATGCTTATCATACGGAGCTGGGGGAAGAAGAAGGAAGGGGTGGACATTCAGAGTGAGGGCATTTGCCTTCCCAAGTTATTGCTACATATGATGGAGCGCTGCTGTCTTGGGGATGATTGAACACCTGCCTTCCCAAGGGAATCAGAGAACAAATTCTTTGTTCTGCTTTGCATGCATAGCATTTGCTTTCCCTAATAAACTGTTTTTATTTCAAACCATGAGTTCTCTCACTTTTACTCTTCCACTTCTCCCCCATCCAACCAGAGGGGAGTGACTGAGCAGCTGCATGGGACTGAGTTGCTGGCTGGGGTTAAATCATGACACAGCTCCCAGAAAACCCCAAGCATCTTCTCTAAGAGTGACTAAGGAGAGTTCTTCTGGATTGTGAACTGCATTATTGATGTGCATTGTTATTCAAGACTCAAAGCAGCACTCGACTTAGGACAATTCTAAAGCAAATTAACACACACCAATGTTCTCAGACAGTGAAGTTCCTGAGAGTAAGAGCACTCCTCCTTCCAGTGTTCCCTCACTGGGAAATTCTTATCATATTGTGAGGTATTAATAAGTTGATTTCGTCAAGTGGATTTTTAGGAATACTCACCTGAGGAGCTGGAAGCAGCACCAGGAGAAAAGGTTTTGTTGCGAAGGGCAGACTGATTCCGTGTGCAGCCTGGACTCTTGGTGTTGATGGCAATCACCTTTCCCGGGGGAGTCAGGGACTGCTCCTCCTGAGCAGGCTTTATAGGTGACGTGGCAATGGAGCTCATCTCGGGTGTCTGAAAATGCACATTAAATGAACACTTTGTGCTGGTATAGCAAATTGTGAAACTCACTGTACTTAGGAAGCCTTAAAATCAAAATCTGATATACTACAATACCTTAAAGTAATCTAAGCAATACCTCCTAGTTGGGGTGAGGGGCAGCTGAAATTACTTTCTTGCCCATTTAGCAGTGTTGGATGTCACCAATTCAATATATTAATTTATGTTACAATGGTATTAACACTCAACAAGCTTCGCACAACATGCTGGATCACCATGGGATTGAAAGAAAAAGAGAGAAAAAAAAGGTGCTGGTTTTAATTCAGTGCAAAACTCCATCCAGAGGGCTGCTCTGGTGAGAAATATATCTGGACAAAAACATTTTAATTCTCTCTTAATTCTAATCAAGTAGTTTTGAATTTTTTCCCTTCCCTTCTCTTTCACACTGCAGCACTAACAAGAGACACGTGGGCTTCAATACTCATCCAGTTGTTTCATTAAGTTGTTTAAATTGTTTTCTAGAAAATCTTGCCTTTTTAAGGAATCTGTGTGCAATCATAGGCTTAAAATTACACCCCCTGCTCAGCTGCAATGTCACTTCACCGTTTTGTAAGCTGATACTCTCTGATTTTCATTTAAGAATGAACTACAGCACAGCTGGCTGCTTTGGCTGTTACTGATTATCCGGAGAAAACGGCAGGCATTCACACAATCAATCTTTCCTCTTAAAATACCCTGTGGAAAAAATATCATGGTTCCTTTCATTATTTGATGAAATGCAACTTTCAAGATATTTACAGCACTTTCAATGAGGCAGGAAATAACTTCCTGGCCTTTGAATATCAGTGCCACAATGTTCATGCTGCAAGGAGAGTATGTTTTTCAGAAAAACAGTGAGAATAAAGTGGTATTTGACAAATGAAAGGTTGTGTTCCTTCTTTTTGCTGGAATGTACAATATGGTACATATCCTTAAAGAGGTCCTTTATTGTTCAGTAGTACTATGCACTTTGATTAAGACAGCAAGTGTGAAAGTGACAGGAAAACACATGTAAATCCTAACTCCTGGTTTCTCCCTCTCTTCAATTCCTCTCCCCACAAAGTTTCAGGGATGTCCTTCTTTATAGTTTGTGATTGTTTCATCATGTCATGCCTAGCTATCGCCTGTGTCACCAGAAGTAAAAGTAGATGCCAAAAGGGAGACAGTATCCCAGATCTGTGAGATGTCAGACCAAAAGCCTTTGCAGTTTAAACAAAGTCTGTATCTGGAGCTGCATCTGAACAAAGATGGGTTTAAATTTACAAAATCCTTCATTCCATGTCTGTAGAATCAGAATCAAAAGGAACTTTGAGGGAGGCTAAATCACCAACAAACAAGGTTCAAAGAACTCTGTGTTTGGGAACAGTGATACATTTGCATCCTGAGTGGAACAGAATCTTTAGCTCATGGTATCTCCCACAGGCATTTGAGCAGATCTGCTGAACTATGTGTCTTTTTAAAAGATGTTTTACTAAGTTTCAATTGGCTGCCTGGATATCACTGGGGCAAATCTTAAATACAGGTAACAAAGCACAAGTAGGAAAGCAAGTTCATGCCCTAAGGTCTGCCTAATGAGGAAAGTATTTTTCTGGGACAGTTAAACAGCTCCCCTGTAGTCTGGGAACTTCTACACAAATCAGCTGTGGCAGACACAGTTCTATTGACACTGCTATTCTGAAGAAATACATTCTTTTCACTCTCACACTGTGTAATTTGAACTACATAAACACTGAAAATCAATGCAGCTTTCATGTGGAATATTAATCTCATCCAGGCTCCATTTCCCACAAAAAATTGGATTAGATGATCTTCCAAGGACCCTTCCAACCTGGGCTGCTATAAGGTTCCATGAATCTGAGAGAGAACACAGGGCAACTCACCTCACAACTGATCTTTTGAGTAGTCACATTAAATGTTCACTAGAACACCAATGAGACGCACAGCAAACCAGAAGCTTAAAGGCAGTGTAAAAAGCATACTGAAGCAAAGTCCACTCTAGCCAGGAGTCTTGTGTTGTGGTTTTTGTATAATTTAAACACAGGAATTCCCAAAGCTCTTGACATGGCTAGTTGTTGATTTAAAATGAATGCACAACTGGGTAATTATTCCCCAAATGAAACTAGAGTTTAGTATCTGGAGCATGAACAAGAGCTACTTACTGGTTTGGGATTGACTTCAGTAGAAATGAGTTTCAGAAGGCAATTCAGAAGTCTCTGCTTGTGAAAGGTAGGACATGCAGGGACAGCACTTAACTCAGATGTTTGCTCTTTAGCATCCTGAGTTTCTGGCTCCAAGACAGCCAACCAGTCATATTCCAGCTGCAGCTTGTTCGGTTTGCCCATCATGAGGTAGACTTCAGCCAGTGTAAGGCTCTCAGAGGTTCGCAGACTCCATCCTTCTTCTCTAACTTGCTGGGATAGCCGACTTGGGTCATCCTTGAGAGACTTTGTACTAGATTGTCCCTGAGGTGGAGGTGGAAACAAGGAGCCCAGCTTCTCTTGAGAATCCTCCATTACTGCATCTGTGATATCCTTGGTACAAGCATCGAGCTGCTGGCCCTGGCTGTGGCTGGCCTGAGTTTCACATCTGCTGCTGCCAGGGGAAGCCACACCACCTCTCAGTAGGTGGGAACAGGAGTCAGAGGTCTCTGCACTCCTCCTGCTTGGAAAAGCCACTGGAGAAGCATTACCAGCTGCTGAAGCAGAGTCTTTCCCATGCAGTTTGTCTGTGCAGGAACATTTCTCTGGGACAATTAGGTCCTGGCAGGACTTCATGTACCTTGGGAATGGATCAAGCAGAGAGAGCTCCTCTACATCAGGGATCTTGCTGCAAGTGCACACTGTGCTGCATGAGGGTAGCACAGCTGCCTGGTCACTAGCCAGGGCCTCCCTGCCCTCCGTGCAGGGGGCCACTGAGCTCAGCTTTTCTTGGTATCCTCCTGGATCCTGAAGTCCAGAAGATGCTTTCTGGAGGGAATTAGTGATGCCAACATTTGAGGCTGTTCCTTCCACCAGGACAGGCTCTGGGGCACCATCTTCAGTGCTTGCAGAAACTTCAGCTATAGGCTGTAAGGTTCTGCTGGGCTCTGTAGTGCTCTCTGCCCTTCCCACACCCTTACCTTCCATTCCCCGCAGGTATTTCAGCTGTCCCCTTGCTGTCCCCTGACCAGTCTGTATGCCAAGGATTTGGGCAGGGGGGAGTAAGTGAGAGTCTTTTGTGTTCTGTTTGCATTTACCCGTTTCCTGCCAATGCACGGTACAGAAGGCCTTGGAGTGGACCACTCTGGCTACCCCAGGCAGTGGAGTGAGGGTACAGTTCTCCCCTGGAAAGAGATGGAGCATCACTTTCTCCTCTGAGAAGCTGCCTCTTGTTTCTGAGTCTCTGGAGTCTTGAAGTTGCTGTTCTTCAAGTGTTTTACGCTAAAAAAGATGTGTCAAAGAACATAACAGTCATCTGCCCCTTCCAAAAAAGCACCTGGGAATCTATTTTGCAAGTTAAAAAA